>NMRA01000136.1:383101-402863 GCA_002633005.1 Phoronis australis | reverse complement strand
GATTCTCTTCTTCATTATTCATTATCGTAGATCACTTATTAACGGTTTTCATTTATTTGTGGCAGAGTACTGGTGTTGGACCAAGGTCACATTCGGGAGTTTGACAGTCCTGAGAATTTACTGAAGAACAAGAACTCCGTCTTCTTCGGAATGGCAAAAGACGCTGGGCTTGCATCATAGTATTCCACCCGGCATTTTTTCTCAGCCTACTGAAGTGAGAAGATTGTTACCACTGCGATTGTAGTTCATTATTACCAGGTGACCTCTGTTGTCAGCAATCAAAACTATAAGACATGAAAAACTGTTCAGCTGTTAAGAAGCTTGAACGCATACCAGTCCCAAAAGGTCATCTGTAGTTGACTTAGGAATTAGTGAAACATAAATTTGTATTGTAATACTCTATGGTAAGCAGTTTTGTATAGTAAGCAGTCCATTGCATACCCCCTGCTAAAGGCACCATGTGCTCATGGGAGTATTCCCATCAAGCCATGTTTTATGCATTCCTTTGTATTCTGTTCTAATTTGTGTTTTTTGTAGGAGTTTGTATCAGTCCCATGTATTTGTACAGAAATGTATTTGATACTAAGTGTTCTTGAGCGGCCATCAACTTGTTTTTGCGTTAGGGCATAATTAGGTACAGTGCAGGTCAAAAGCAACAGAATGAAACATTACTTGCCCATCATCACACACAGGTGGATCTAGGATGTTGCTACAAGTGTGACCCAACTACAGTAACATGTTCGTGCAACTCCTAAAAGCATCATTATGGCATCATTTTTATCCTTTCGGTCACGACCAGAGCAGGAGTAAATCCACCATCTTTGGTAACTGCATAAGGACGTATGAATGATAACTCATCGTGACTCATCATTCTTAAGGTAACCCTGTCTCAGTAATCCGTGTTTGATGAAATTTTTCCATCATTCTTGGTTGAAGAGGATGTCTACTATGATGGGGGAGGCAATTTGCATTTAGCTGTCGTGACAGGAAATTACAGGGATCTGTTTCATGGAAAGTAACTTACGACTTTAAATTTGGTCTTTCACTCCCCCTTAACTGTTTGTGAAAAATAATTAAATCTTAGTCACGAGCATAAGTGCAGTCTTTGAAAATGTACACATTACTGCCATCTATTGAGAAGATTTATCTATACATTAGACTGTGAAGTGCTCATAATTACTTGACTAAACTTTTATTAAAAAATTGTGAAGTGGGAGTATGAGACCAAGTTTCTGTTCTAATTCTTTAAGTCACTTTTTGATGAGACAGATCCCAGGTCATTTTGTCCAGTTGTCTTTAGTGTGCACTGTATGACAGTGCCCCCTATGTTTGGTCAATGCAAGCAGTGTCATGTGGAAGAATTTTCATGCAACTCATGTAACACAGAATTACTCAGTGTCTTGGCACCAAATGTGTCAAGAAGCGTAACTATTTGAATTCACTGTTTGTCTGTTTTGTATTCATGCTTGATCGCACATCAATAACTTTAAAGCACAATTTATGAACATGTGTGAAACAATTATACTGAAGTCTTATGCAGCGCAAACTAGGTGAAACGAAATTTCTAACTTCAAACAGAAGTTGATCAAGCGTTGTTGAATCCTCCAGTGATTCCAATTGATCTTTGGTGTTATATATAAGTTGGTCAATGTTTATTTGACGCACTAAAAAACCAAAAGTTTCCACCCTAAAACATGAACAAAAACGATGGTTTTCATAGATGGCGCTGCATTTAGCTTCAGGGTTAAGTTCCAGCTTTCTATCAACATGTAGGATGTAATTTTTGTAGTACATATTACTGAATTTTGAAGGAATTGTTGTTTTCCTAATTTGCTTCTGCAAATTTATGTATGGCTTCTTGTGTATTCTGTCATGCTGTATTGAATATTAAGGATCTGCTATTTTGAGAACCAGTTTGATGCTAATTATTCGGTGGAGATACCAGTTCTCCAAATGGAGGATCCTTGTAAGTTACTATCCCCAATTATTACAGATAATTATCTTTCAGCAGCATCCACGATTGTGTCAGCAACAGAATATAAATTAGACTGAAATTGATATTTTCACAACTAGTACTGTACCGTAGTCAAATTTGGCCAAGTTTGGTCAAGCTCAGTTGTCTTCTCGTTTTTGTTTCATTCAGAGTTTGCTTTGCTCTGTTAGTTCGAAGAAAACTGCTTGTATAACAGTAAGCCCTATATGGACTGTAACTGCAGTGTTACATGTATACCCCGGTAGTCATAGCGAAAGTTTCTGCTTTGAATTGTGATTTGCATATCAGTGACTGTCTACCCTGAATCTGCATTAGTGCAATTGCTTTGAGATTGAGGCGGGATTTTAAATGTCATTTTGCCAAGTTGCTTGGGATATCAAAAAGTTTTTACAGTTATGCTCCAAATGCATTCGTCTCATTTTATCTGTTGTTTCAGAAGTTATGATTGCCAAAGTGTACATTTCTATACGAGAGTTTTAGCATGTTGCAGAGAAGATAATTTTAATAAACCAATAAAACTCGACATGTCTGTTAAGTGCGTCCAAGATGAGCCCCTTGCAAGGTGTGGCACCTGCCTCCCTGTTGCCAAGATTATGCAAAGAATCTTAAATAAGTTGGGCTAAAAAAGCTTGACTAATATATTACACATTTTCCCCAATTAATCATGCAGGTTAGGATTATTCAAGCTGTATGAATAGTTCGATTGTAATTCTGTTAAAATAGCACCCAGATTGCGATAGTCACAAGGTAATCTAGAGCACCTCCCCGAGTCATGAAATACTTTTAACTACTACAGACTGTACCTCTTGAAGTTCCAGTCAGTCACTGGTAATTTTGCTCATTGCAAGTGCTCAATGCTTATGGAATTTCGAACGACTGAACAATTTTAGATTTGGTATAGTAACCTTGAGATTTCAAGTAAGGCTGTTTTTGCCTACCCGATTTTTTGACAATTGATCTATCTCGTTACTACATTTTTTTTTGAAGTACTGTTTTGTATCTTGCACGATCTGTCACGGTTTGTCTGCAGTCAGACACTAATGAGGCTTTAGACTCTGCGTGTATCCACACTTATCTGCTTCATGATTGGTGTAAAAACAAATTTTATTATTACAAGACCAACGTGCACACGACAGCACTGCAAACAGTGTGCTTCTATGGGTCAAACCCATCCGAATTGAGGGGTCGCCTTCTCCGGAACACGCAACTAATTGGCAAATCTCAAGAAAATAAGCCAAGGAACTCCTATTATATTTCACCAAGCTCCTTCAAAGGGTTGAGGAGATTCGGCCAAAGACCATAAAAATAAAATCACCACCAAGAGACGACACAGTAGTCGAACCCGTCCGAAAGTGAATGTCAGTCGTGGCCTCATCAGAAACACATCATTGAATTTTCATGATCCTTTGAGCAGTATGGCAGATGGAGAGGCGGATGACAGAAAACAGACACAAAAATTACAAAAAATGGCCACAAGGTCATGTAAAATCCGTTGAATCTGTCCAAAAATAGAATGGCCACATTAAAAACCCTATTTCATGAATTTCATAGGAATTCATTGCGCAGCTCCGAAGATAGAGGAAAACGCAGAAAAACAAAGTTGCCACTAGTGGGCACACCAATCGTCAGACTGGTCTGAAACTAGTCATCTTCGGTTGTCAGCTCCATAGAAACACATCTGCCAAATATGAAGTTCTTGGAAAGGCAATACAGCCATGGATGCAAAAAAAAAAACAAAATTGCAGAAGGGTAGAGGAAGAAGTCCAAAATTCACTGATTGTCAGTGGGGGGTCTCCTAGTTAGGAACACACCTGCCAATTTGCATAACAATTCTTCAAGTTGCCTGGCAGACAGAAAGGTGGACGCCAAAAACTGATTTTAATTAAAAATGGCCAATATCTGACGCAGAATCATCAAACCCATCTGAATATAAAAAGATGCTGTAGTCTCCTTTTAAAAACAAACCTAGTATTTTGCCAAACTTCACGAAATTCCATCCAAGTATTCCAAATAGTATACAGAAGAAACTGTAAAAACTAGAGGAACGCGGAGCCTTGAAATGCGCCCAGGAATGGATCACAAATGGTGTGTTTTTAGGTTTATTTATTTGTGTCATTAAAATGGCCACTAGTTGGCGCAAAAACGTACAATCCATCCAAAAACGGGAACATGTCATAATTCATAAAAATCTGTCAAGGAACTTCAGAGAAACAAAGAAAACAGAATAAAATGAATTTGTCACTTGTGGGCACAGCTTCTGTTGGATCCGTCTGAAAGTCGTCGTCTGTTGCTATCTTCATATAAACACACTTACTAAATTTAATAAAGATCCTGCAGTGGGTTCAGGAGATATAGCTATGGGCGCAAAACAATACAAAACTACCACTAGGAGGCGCTACAGTAGTCAGTCGCCATCATCAAACATCCTCTTCACACTGAAAACATATACGCCACTTTTCAAAACCATCCTTGGAATGATTTGGTTGATAGAGGGGTGGACGCCAAAAACAAGATTTGAAAACAGCAAAAATGGACACCAGGTGATGCAAAATACTTCGATTCCATCCAAAAACAGGAGGACAGCGTCATCTCACCAACAGATGCCTATATTCAAAAGTTTATGAAAATCCGTTGAGCACCTTTGTAGATACAGATTGGTAAACATACAAAAAAAAAATTGCCACTAGGGGGCACAACAGGAGTCAGATTATCCAAAAGTCGCCATCATCTGTTGTCAATATCATATAAATACGCTTGCTAAATTAAGTAAAGATCCTGCAAATGGTTTAGGAGATAGAGCCATGAGCGCAAAAAAACAAAACTGCCACTGTAGTCGAAGTCATCGGAAAATCGTCAGTCGACCACTTTATAGTAAAAACATATACGCCAATTTTCACAATTATCTTGAAAGCAGGATCGTTGATAGATGAGTGGACGCCAAAAAACAGACTAGAAAACAGTAAAAATGGTCACTAGGTGGTGCAAACTACGTAGATTCCATCTGAAAACAGAAAGACAGCTTCACCTCATTAACAGATGCCTATATGCCAAAAGTTATGAAAATACGTCGAGGACCTTTAAACATACTGAGGTGAATGCAAAAAAATAAAATTGCCACTAGGTGGCACATCAGTAATCAGATCTGTCCGAAAGGCGTCGTCCTCCATTGTTAACATCATATAACTACACTTACTTAATTTAGTAAAGATATCCTGCGAACGGTTTAGGAGATACAGCCATAGGCGCAAAAAAAAGCTGCCACTAGGAGGCACCAGAGTAGTTGAAGGCATCGGAAAATCATCGTCAGCCATCCCCTTCATACATGCCAATTTCCACAATCATCCTTAAAGCAGTTGGGTTGATAGAGGGGAGGAAACCAAAACAACAGACTAGAAAACAGCAAAAATGGCCACTATGAGCGCGAAACAAAACTACCACTAGGAGGCGCCACAGTAGTCAGTCACCATCATCAAAGGTTATCTTCACACCGAGAACGTATATGCCAATTATCAAATCATTTGGTTGATACAGGGGTGGACACCAAAAACAAGATTTGAAAACAGCAAAAAATGGCCACTAGGTGATGCAAAATACCTCGATTCCATCCACAAACAGGAAGATAGCCAATAGATGCCTAAATTTTAAATTTTATGAAAATCTGTTGAGGACCTTTGAAGATACCGAGTTCAACATAAAAAACTAAAATTGCCACTAGGTGGCACAGCAGTCGTCAGATCTGTCCGAAAGTTGTCGTCATCCGTAGTCAACATCATACAAATACACTTGCTATATTAAGTAAAGATACTGCGAACGGTTTAGGAGATACAGCCATAGGCGCAAAAAAACAAAACTGCCACTACCCTAGGAGACGCCACAGTAGTCGAAATCCTCAGAAAATCATCGTCAACCGTCCTCTTCATAGTAAGCACATACATGCCAATTTTCACAATCATCCTTTGACTGGTTTCGTTGACAGAGGGGTGAACACAAAAAACAGACTTGAAAAAAGTAAAAATGGCCAATAGGTGGCGCAAACTACGTCGAATCCATCAGAAAACAGGAGGATAGCGTTATCTCACTAATAGGTGCCTACATACCGAATTTCATGAAAATCCGTTCAGGACTTTTGAAGATACAAAGGTAAGCGTAAAAAACTAAAATTGCCACTAGGAGACACACCAGCAGTCGGATCCGTCCGAAAGTTCGCTCACGCTGTCCCATTCATGAATGGAACATATGTGCCAAATTTCATGAACGTAAGTCAAAGGGTTTTGGAGATAGAGCAGCGGACGCCGGACAGACGCCGCCCGGACGGACGGACGGAGATGACGGCATAATGCGTCCACATAAAAATATGTGGGCGCATAAAAACTAAAATTGCCACTAGGGGGCACACCGGTAGTGGGATCCGTCCAAAAGTTAGCTCGTGCAGTCCCATCTGTGATAGGAACACATGTGCAAAATTTCATGAACGAATGTCAAAGGGTTTTGGAGATAGAGCAGCGGACGTCAGACGGATGCAGGACGGACGGAGATGACGGCATAATGCGTCCGCAGGCGCATAATAAAATTGCCACTAGGGGACACAGCAATAGTTGGATCGATCAGAAATTCATCGTCCTCCAGTCACCTTCACTTGAGCCCATCTGCCAAATCTCATTAAGATCCTGTGAGGTGTTTATGAAATACAGCTGCAGATGTCGGATGCTAAAAACAGAGAAGAGTAAAAATGATTCATCTCGCGCTGTTGACCTGGTCCAAGCTTATTGATCTTCACCCTTATCACAAACTTCCGGTAATGTTTTTTTTATCCACACTTCGACCACACTCATCTAAAATGGTCACTCTAACATTGTCATGTTCACCCAAGTGTATACCAGAGTGTGGCTCTGTTTCAGCAAGTCTAACATCACTGCATGGCTGAACTGGTTTAATTTAAAAATCTGAAAAATTACTGTAGTTTCACTTGCTACCTTCGTGTAGCTTCACAACTGGTCTGCTGTAAGGATAAGATAAAAACACCTCGGGCGGTATAACTGACAACAATAGACTTTTTTGGTTTTTTATTTTTTTAGAATTTGAAATTAAAAGTTAATGACAATCCCTCTATTAACGACAATACACTGGCTGTATGATGTAACACCTAGGCACCCAAACAATATTGCATAGAATGAAATCTTCAGAAATTGTTCCATTTCACAATATACAGATTTGTTAAAGATGCCAGATCTCATTAAAACCTTGAATACATAAATAAATTTGAATCTAGCGCCCACTGTGGTCCGGCTTTAGTTGAAATCTTGCACAACTCTGATTTTGCAAGTATTTAAGTTTGGCAAGGTCAGTATAAGATACCCTGGACATGTGCTGAAGCTGCAAACAGTCATCGGTAGTTGGCTAGGTATTAGAAAGAAGTTCACACACACGACAAACACCGGTAGTAAATCGCAAATGCTGCCATCACTCATGTCAGCCTATCTAAGAAATCACCGTCTAGCTGGCAAAACTTGAAGACGAAATACACACACAGTTTGGCATCTCTAAGAGGGTCAATTCCGAGACGTTGACACTTCTAGCCTATACTCCATGAACTGAACTAGGAATCCCAGAAAGTTCCAAGGATTAGCTCACATTTTACCCCACTTCCTTAACTGAAACAGGAATCCCCGGAAAAACTCAATCCCTGTAGACTATACTGTTACCAAATGGAGTGTCAACTAATTTCATTCTTTACCAAATGGTCATCTTAGTGGACTGCTTAGCATGTGTTAATATTGCTTTGAGCAGTAATGATAAAGTAGTTGTATCAGTCACGGTTCATGACTAAAATGTCTCTTCACGTACTTAATTTCAATATGAAATTTCTTCAGAATTCACCTGCAGCGCATGTTATAAGTTGCATAATCAAGGTTTGCATGAGATAAAGCATCTTCAAACTATTTTCATGATTACTTGACTAAATAATGACGATGAAATGCTAAATTGCCAGCAAATACATACAGATAAAACTGAAGTCAGGTAGTATTCAAACTCCGCATGCAAACAGCATATCAAAGGTGAACATTTGGAGTATAAATAAGGCCAGAACAGTGTCAAAGCCCACCGATGATCGTCTTGTACCATGTAACACAAATAGCCCAAAATGAGGTAGAATCCATCACCCTTAATGACAGATTCATTTTTTCTTGAAATAACTCCGCAAGTCCTCTGCTTTCATTGGGAAAATTGCTATCACTTTCGGACCAACAAAATCAAAAATAGGAAGTTGGCAGTCATGAACCACACCTGGTGGCTTCCTATTGGCTGTGAAAGACATAGTACAGTGCCATATGGTGTAAGGAATGAGAATGCCCAATAATGAGAACGGGACTACGTACAAGACATGGGCGGCACACCATAGGGGGGCTGGGGGGTATGGCTCCCAACTTATTTCACCATGGGGCACTTACTTCAGTGCTGCGCCACCCATGCAAGATGCCCATAACCACAAAAATGTTCTCATCCCAGGAATTCTAATTCACAGCACACAAGTGTCCTTCAATTAGTGTCAATAAGACACATACAACACCAAAGTTTGGGATGCTATATCCGAATACAAAGACTCAAACCTTAACAAATCACACTGCATGAGTAGAGTTTAACTTTTTAGACCAAGTTTACTCGTAACTTGCCATGTAAGTGGTCAAGTTTTTAGTCAAGTTTCAAGTACGGCATAACATCCTCGCCACAGGTTGCTTGTCATTCATAACATATTTGGTATGGCACTGATTACGAAGCTGATGTTAACAGAGGCACCGAACATTGTCTGTGTTTCTGACAAGGGGTGAAATGCTATGAAGAGACAAATGGTAAGGGGCAACATGCATCACCCTAACAAGCTAATATCCAGGCTCAAAACATTGAAATAAAACATCCCTAACATATACACACACAAGCACACACAAAAAGAAAATATGCAAATCAATCACACACTGGTACCATTGTCTTATCTCGCAACTTAAAACTCGACTAGGACCCCAAACTCAACCAATCACCTCGCATGATTAGAGTACACGTTTGCAACTTAAATCAAAGCAGACCACACAATAGGCCAATTTTCCAGTCGCGTTTCAAGTGCAAAGATTAAACCCCAGGTCCCAAATGATTACATAACAATAACGATATTACTAGTAATAATAACGATGAGTCAAAATCCTCTGCTACGCTAACATAAAACCAATAGTAAAACTATAGCTAAAGAACTGGAACAACATGCATAATATATGCAACAGCAATGACCCAATAGAATGAACCTTTCTCCATGATCAATAATGAGTTGGTATGCACCACTTCCAACAACCACATAACAAGCAACGGGTGTCATCCCTGTAACCCGATTAACAGTTCTAATCCACATGACTTACAGTAACATTTGGGGAGGATAATCCAAGTTCATGAACATGCTCCAACTGTGATATTACGACCCAAAGGCATTGCAGTCTCCCTTACAGAGAAATTGGCAGAAGAATGGGTATGTCGTGTGACACAACGCTTGTAGAACCAACCCTTGCTCTTAATCTCAAAGCCTGGCCCACAGCAAGCAGTAAAAGTACCAGTTGCAGCCTTTTCTCATACAACAGGTCAACTGTGTCTGCTTGGTGTAACACAAATCATGCAGACACTGCATAGTGTATATAACAGCTGCAATTTTATGCAGCAAGCTGTGAAACGGCTGCAACAGCGACTTAAACAATTAGTTGACCAAGATATACCAGGATATTTGGTCAATACATGGACTATTTTGACATCCAAATTCAGTCTAAAATAAGACCAAAATGAGGACGTAACTTCAACCTTTAATTTCTGATGCAGCCAGTTTGTCTAAATAGTTGGCACAAGACCAAAAGGTTTTAAACGACAGCTCTCATACGAAGTTTGCTGAACAAAGTGGCTTTCTAAACAAAGAAATTCTTTTCACACTCAAAACTTCCCATCGTAACACATGTCAACCAGTTAGCACTTCAACATGCATTAAGTTCGAGATCATACCAAGATAGTTAAATGGGCAATAGTCAAATAAAACGTGCCGTTTTGAGAACCAGTTTGATGCCTGTTATTCAGAGAAAACTGGTACTCAAAATGTGGGCACGTTATGTCTGATTATTGCCACTAAATGAACAGAATCAGAAATATCACACCCAAACCAAATCAACTCTTAGTAAAATGTAAAACCAATCTTTTGGGTTTTTAAAACTCTGCATTAAGACAATCTCTTGCAGCAAAACAAAGCATGAACAAAGCATTTTCCTGAACTAATATGATTTGAAAAATATATAGTTTTTCTTCATTTTTTAAAGTTAAACAACGTCATTAAATGTACAAGCAGGTTAAATTTACCAGACTAGTTAGCAATAATTAATAATCGGTGATCACAATTATTCAACAATCAAAAAATATTCACAATAAACTGCCACCAAAACAAAGAATCATGTCAATTGTACGATATTTAACTGTCATTTTCAGTCACATGTCAATCAACATCCACTGAAATGGTGTCTATCAGCCAATCAGAGTTCCTTTCTTTGTCACATGTCCTATCGCCATTCACATACACAGTATGTTTACAAGTCTTTTGCACATGATATGGTCCCGCCTACTTGGCATCGCCCGACCCCGTGACTCCTTTCCTAGAGGTCGACTGTTTACCAGTGTCGGTAGATTTGACATGAACATCACCAGCACCATGTTTGGCAGCACCCTCTGTGGCTGCTTGCTGTAAACATAAATTATATATATTCACTTAATCACTACATATAAATTGAAGCTTGAATTTTATAAAACGCTTTCACTAGAAAACTCCTACAACCACATTACCGAAGGCTCCACCCCTAACGCATACATTAGAACATCACCAACAACTTGTCAATCAGAAACACCACATACGCCCCTCCCACTGACTTACCGGAGGCTCCACCCGGAAGTCGTGGGCAGTTTTATACTTGGATAACAAGGTTTTCAGCTTGGGGTCAACCTCAACAGTCCTCTTGGAGTATTTAAGGTAGGCCCAGAACTTCTCAAGACCATAAAGTTGACCTGAAACACAAGTCAAGACTACATTCACAATATTTACGTACAGAAAACACTAGCGATAAACAAAAATAATAAGAACAACGTAGCTTACTAAAGTCCTAAAACCTACAATAATTCAAAAACGTAATTCTATTCCCCACCAGAAACACATGTTTCATCATCTCTGGAGATGTAGAATTAAAGATAAATCAGAAACGTCACATTGGTAATTCACAGCTTTTCAATCACACCCTATGGTACTTAGTTAACAAACGAAAGCATTCTGCTGTTTCCCGCCAGGGTAGCACACATGGGAGAGTTAGTGTTACTGGTAATGGGCTTTAAACATTTACTTTAACTGTACAGCACCCACACCCCACCCCTACTAAAGCCCAGGGCTCTCTCTCAACTCACCGCTCTCTTGATCAGTGAGCGTGTCTTCTTGGAAGTCTTTATAAACATCCGGTCGGAACCGCTTCTCTAAGCCGTAGCTGTAGAACCGAAACAGACACTCCAAGCCATACCTAGGATGAAATCAAAATTCAAATACTTACAGTAAGCAAAAGGCAAAACCTTAACACAGGCATGCGCTCAACAAGCCTCGAGAATTTGAAGAGATAAAGATACCATTATGCAAGATCTCAATTAATTTACCTCTTAGATATAGAGCCACTGTCACTGTGTAACGAGTGAAATCGTGCTAAGTACTTAACAATAAGTAACCCTTGGCAACAGGCTAAGAATACAGAGGCAGAAGGCCTCCAAATTGTATAAACAAAGGTATGCCAACAGCAAGATATGTGTTTGTCTCATTCGAAACACAATCCCATGGTTAAGAGACTGCATCTGTCTGATCGACCAGGTTACTCTCGGAAACTGTTGCCTAGCGTGAACACACAAGTTCAAGCCAGTAGTGACAAGCAACTATTTCCTTTCACAAGTTAAGCACATGCACACAGTACAAACCTATTTCCAGGTTATGTGATTAGGCACAAACCTTACATGTAAAATAGCAAGGAAAAAATTTGCCACTCTTAAAAAGTTAGACAACAGGATAAAAAAGCAAATTCATTTTTAGAAAATGCCAATTCCTGACACAGGCTTCCAGTCATCCAAATTTGGAGACCCTGACCTTACCAGTTCAATACACCGATAAAACTCTGTTACTTGAAATGTGGACTTCTAGTTCTGCTAGCACAAATCAGACTACGACTGCTAATGTCATATACACGACATTGCTGTTAATGTCCCCCTAGTCCCAAAAATAGGCGACTAGTTCCTACTAATAAAACTTAACACTGCCTAGACGTATGAAGACAGTTCATTTTCATTCTTATTCATGCTTCAAAATAGCACACCAGTGCACCAAATCATGTCACCAAAATTAATCTGCAATACAAAACAACTACATGGGCAGTCAAGGCACTGAGCTGATTGAATTAATCTCACGACTGAATGAAGCTCAGTTGATGCGATTGTGTTAGTAATCTATGATTGGAATCCAGAGTTTAACCATGAAATACAGCTGTGTTGATTCCAACCTTAGAGCCTGTTAAGCATGTAAGGCTGCACACGATACCACAACCAGCCAAACAGTAATGGCTGCTGTGGTACGCCTGCGGAATACTTACACCATATTTGCTTTGGTGGGACTTTGCAACACTAACTATGGTTGCCGTACTATTAGTGGAAACATAATTGCTTACACTACATGCAAATGTGATACGTGTCACTTTTACCGCTTTCATACTTTGCACATGTTCTTAAATGACTATTTGCTAATCTTTTTACACTGTCAAAAGAACTTGTATACAATTTCTGCCTACCTCGTCTTTTCGTAGAACAACACTTCTGCAGTTAAACACCTGTCTATCACAATGTTGGGCGTGGCCTAACTGCGCTTGTTCCAATAATCCATTTGGTTGATAAAAAGCGAAACTGGGATGGTCAGTTCACTTGCCACTCAGACTTTACTATATGCATAAGGGTTCTACGTACCTGTAACCTGCCCTGCCATCTTCGTGAGCCAGTACGCGGAATTCATTGTACATCTTCTTATTGAAATGTTGGCGCAGGAAGAAGGACCAGAACCTAAACAGTGTATTCATCTCTTGAGAGTGGCCAACGCCAAGCTTCTTACGTTCTGTAATGGAAAAAGTGTACACTGACATCACGGTAGAGTTTAACAGCTGCCTCGCTGCGAGAAAAATCAAGCCAAAATCAAGTGCTCTCTCTGAAAACAAAGGACAACATATCTCGTAATGTCACAAAATCTTGCTCTTCTAGCGGGGTGCTAGCATTCTTGAACTCGACTCAGACCTTCATGGCTTCCAAACTTTACTATTACCATAACATTACATTTCCCACACCATGAGATATATTGCAACTCTGCAAATACAGACATCCAAGTAATTGCATCTTGCCACAGTGACACTTCACCTATGACATCAGTCACCACCCCCAACACATTACATAACCTACAACCCTCAAAACTTTATTTCAAATCCATTTGGTTTTACAACTCCAACTGAAACCCTTACTGCTGCTAAAGCACAGCAAACAAGCACAGACTTAACCACTCTTTGCCAGTACTGATAATCAAGGACCATCACAAACTTAGCATATACACACCGCCAAAGACTAAGACTCCACCCTCGTCTTCTATCTCTGCCCACCTCCTTTCAAACATACTCACCCTTGAGACATCTGGCGTGGTACTTGTGATAGACATGCCAGACAAAACCAGTTTCTTTCAGCAGTTCGTGTGATGCGTGTTGGAAGTGAGGGAAGTGATGAGGGGCGCTGCCGTAGCTCGTCGATATCTGGCTTTCTGACGGGCTGTTGAGCAAAAGATACGCATTGAGTGAAATGGCTTCCAATCCTAGGATAGAGGACTCGGTGACATCAAAAAATGGACATAGGGTCTGCACCAGTACATTCACTTCAAATATTAAGTTAAACTTAGGTTAAGCCATCGCAACTTAAACACCGAGAATATTATATTGTGGAGTGAAATTGTCAATTAATCCCCGCGATACATCCCTCACGGGGCTATCCAACAAAATTCACTTTCCATTATGTCTAGATTTCGAACTGGGTTGAGACACAACTTGAAGTCTACTGATACAATTTGTGAATGTCTCGACTTACTCTTCAATATAACTAAAAAGTTGCGAAGCCACCTAATTTTACTTGATACTGGACTCGACAATTGAAATGACAAAGTATGAAATATGAATTCTTCTGAAAGCCAGCAACATAAAGGTTCAATAGTTAAATGATGTTCCTCCACATAGAACTCAAGAACTGCCACTATGTAGTACATTACCTCTGTGAAACATGGCTGGAGGTGGATACAGTGCGAGGCCTGTGCTCGCGCGAGTCCATCACCCATCCCACGTGACTTTCTACGACTGGGTGAGAACTGTGCTTAGTCTTGCGTTTGCGAGGTGTCTGAAAAACAACGTTGCCAAATTTATTCAAGGAATCAACTATAATAAACACCTGAAAACCTCCGCCAAACCAAGTTTTAAATGAACAAGTTGCCAAACTGGACTTACACATGGTCTCCATAACAAGAGAAATAAAACTAAACTACACAAAGATCTTTCCTGAGCTTATGAATAAAAAATATGAATTTAGCCCATTTAAATGCTCCCCCTCCCCCACAAAAGCCACAGGACATTTGGAGCTTGGAGGGGTAACTAGTCTGCATAGTGCCTCAGATGGTTGTAGTTCAAGCGTGTCTTCACACACATTTTAAAAGCCCTTTGAAATTGATATCCAAGATCAATAAAAGCAGTTTGTTTTTTGTGAATACTGCTTTAGTCATGCAACCATCTTAATAGCTGGACTGGGTGACTTATCATGGATTAACAAAGGCTTTATAGGAGAATGCCACCCGATTTAATTAGTCTTTTTTACCGTCTTATTTGCTCTATATCCACATCGCCTCTTATACGGTCAACCTCACCTTGCCGAGAGGTGTCGAGTTTACCTGTGAGGAAGGTGAATGCCGCTATATTGCAGTGCATCGTTCCCGCTTGTCCAAACTATGAAACTGAGAGGAAAGCGGGTATATTGCTTTTTAGACTCGAGAGACCGAAATGCTTAGAAAGTGGCATTTCGTCGATAGTTAATTCTCTGACGAATGCCGGCTTACCAAAGAACTATCCATATGTTCCATTGCCTGTGCATGTTCACGGCGCCCCTCTAGTATTTCTTGATCAGTGTATTCCGGTTCGAACTGATAGCCTGTGAAACCTAACAATCCGACCCCGTGAAGTTTTCGTAGGATGAGCTCTTGACTAAGTCGGGATTGGCGACGGGCGAGTTGCCATGTAGACGTTTATTATTCTGCGTTCTGTTTCAAAATGAATTATTCTCATCCTAACCAATGCTTATATAAAACTGAAAAAAGTCTGTCTCATTAAATACAATTTGTACTGTCTTTTCAGTATTCGTGAGTGCAAATGTTGAGAAGCTAGCAATGAATAAACCACTGTGTTACCGGCTTTTGATGTCGGCAATAAAAGTAATTGACTGGGCGCCTAGGCTGTGTGAGCGCATGCTAATTCTGCGTTTGTTGACAGAAAGCTGTTGTGAAACAATCACTCGATTTTATATGCTATGGTCACATGTTAGGGGAATCTTTATTTAGAAATACAAATACATTATTCAAATCATTGTTACTGTACAACCTTTCGACCTTTGCCCTTGACGGTCTGTGGAAGGGGAACCCGACTTCGCGGCCCCAGCAAGGAAGTATATTTTCAGTTTCGTGGCCAATTCACATAAATGTTCACATGCAAATTATTTCTTTGCCTCACTATTCTAGTCTTTTCGTGACTGGAGGCTTAGTTTCCACCTCAAGCTGGTTTATGTTCGTGCCAGTCTTGGCAGCCGCGACGGGCCTGGTCGGGTTCCGAGCCACTGGCCGGGATAACAAGCGTTTTGTGTGTTTAGAACTCAAAAAATCACAAGTCAAAACAACACAGATCTAGGTTCTCCTGTCTGTATTTCACGGAAGAATACTTCAAATTCATCTCCGAACAGACCCCGAACTCCTGCTACAGACCTTGGTAAATTGGCCTGCCGAACTTTGTAGGCTACGGTGTGTCCAAATACCAATAAATCCATAACAGCGAAATAAAACAACACATTTTTATAAGAACTCGGTCTATTTTTAAGGGTTTTACATCGAAGTTTGATGATTAATTGGTGTTAAACAATGAATTCAACCGATAAGCTGACACCAGTACCCCTTGTTGTGAACTGCTGAACAGACTGCGTGTGAAACCAACGATGTCATTGGATAATTTCAACACCTCCGTCTGAGGTCAGGTGTCAGGTGACGCAACCGAACGTGCCGTTATCGAGTAGAACTACTCGATCTAAATTGATACAAAATAGGTTGTTTTTTGGGTGACATTCTCCTCTAATAGTCCTGGCTGGAGAGAAAACAATTGTTTTATTACTCGTTTTGGGTTCTGAGAAGCTGAGCCCGGAACAAGTTACAACTTAGGAAACTAATGCAAGTCTTTTGCGTAAGAAGAAAACTGGAGAACAGACTTACCTGTGGATCTGGTGGTTTACTGGTGTCCTTCATGACTGGGTAGAAGCGAGGCTCCTTATTGGGGTCCGTCGACCGTGGTGTTTTGGGTGTGCGAGGTGTGCGAGGGGTCTTGGGCTTGGCACCTGCCGTGGCGTTGGTGTCAGGTATGTGAGCTGGCAGTGACCGAGACATCTCAGGCACGGTGTTTGCCTCATGTGTGGGCTGGATAACCACTGACTTGGGTTCTGTGAGAAAACAAAAATTATAACAAAAAGAAAAGGGCAATCTGAAGAAGCAAAGTCGAGTTGTAGGCTATCAACCATCATGAAATGTTTGGGACAGCTGGAAATATATCACTGTCACTGGCTTTTTTAGTCCAAATTTGGCTAACTCAGAAATGGCGGATTGGATTCTAATGAACTTTCAGATAGCACACTTTATGTACTGTTCCCCAAAAACCTGCAAGGAGCCATTTTTAAAATGATCCACTTTTGCAAGAAGGCATATCAAAAACAGGACTTCTATGAATTTTATGAAAAACTTCAAAGTAGAATAAAAAAATGCAATTTAGAAACTGCAACAGTTTATCGAGATTCCATCTTGAACATTTACGTCAAACAAAATATGGTCATGTTATTGACGCCTTTGTTTGGTTTTGAATGCGACTTTCTTTTCTGTTAAACATGGTCATATGACTTTATCAACGGCAAATTGGTAAAACTAAAAAGCAAATTCCACAGAGTTTCTATTCTTACTGAGGTGGACTTAATAGTTTTCCAACAGATATAGGCTGAATGCTGATTTATTGATGGTCCTAAACAACTTTGAATGTAACGGTGTTGCTAGTAACCGATAAAAAGATACAGCGACATCAATAGTGAGAACACAGTGAACAACAAAACTTCAGATAAGATGAGCAATTACACGTAATTAAAGCATTACCTCAACACTAATGAGTCTTAAGCACTTCAATAACTTAGTTCAAATCAATAAAGAAAGACTAACCTGTTGCTGTATGTAAAGGGGGCGGGGGAGGAGGCGGAGTCTGCTCTGACTTGACAGGGGTCGCTGTCGGGGTCAAGTTCTCATACTCCGCCCTGCTGATAACATTAACTGTTTTGAAGTCATACTGCAAAATGGACAAGCAAATTTAAGTATTTTGGTCCCGACAAGAAACATCAATACCAGGCTTAGAAAAGATTTTCTCTAATATGCAAACTGCTCTAAAACTAGCAAAACTCAAAAGTACAATGTAGATACATCAACAACAGAATTCTACTTTATTAATAATTGGTTACAGACACTAACAAAATTAAAATAAGTTATTCTAAATCCCAGAATTCTAAAACAGTAGAGGGCAACAAAGAAATCATTTGCAAAAAGTAACTGCACGTGCCAAGAGATGCTTATGAAGACATCTATGTAAATTGTAACCCGAAGGCTATTCACCAACACATGGGCATCAGTGGAATAATGTTCCCACATGCAGGTAGAATTGCTATTGATACTGCCAGAAAGTGAATTACGAGGTCCCCAATCTCAAGCTTGATCTACACGTTATAACAAGAAGCAGACGTCTGCCAACAGTCATGTGACCCACCGGCTCCTCGTCGTAGTCCTCCCAGAGGTCCTGCTCATAGTAGCACAGGCCGTCGTTGATCACTTTAGCCAGCTCTGACGTGATCTTGGCCCGTGGCACTTTGTCAGCGGTGCGGTCGCCGCCGGGATGCTTACGCAAGTACGGAGGCGTCTGGGTCACAATCAGTATATGGTTGATTTCACTGTCTTCCATCTCACCATCGGAGTCGTCAGACCTGTGAGACGATAGTTGGTAAGTGGGACTAAAATTATCAAAGCTCTTGCTGTAACAACTAAGAAACCGTCTGTTGGATTAAGACATCATAAACATTGCAATTTAATGTCAGGTGTCCTCTGAGGTCAACAGATCATCTACCACTGTCGAAGTATGTTTTGGTCCTCAGTGCACGATACTGTACACTGTAATAACAGTATCAAATACCATTGCTCAATCAGCAAAACTTCAGAATTTGCCGTCCCAACCGGCAACATCCCTGGATCAAATATTTCCAGGGCTCCCAATGCCCAATTTAGAGCATAACATCAGCCTCATTTCCCCGTGAAAGATACTCGCACCAAATTCCAATCACCACAGCAAAAATTGGTGGCCGAGATATTTGTCTTATCTGAAGACACAGGCACCTTCCCCCTGAAGTAAGGGAGGACCCACCCTGTTTCCTTATGATTAATTATATTCAGGGCTTGGAATGACCAATGACAAAAAACGCGGAAACTTTTACGGCCCAAATCATGCCTTGAAATGGGGTCAATGTGAACCTTTCCTCGACAAAAATCGGGAGGTCTAAAAAAAAAAGAAAAAAAAGGAGAAGAAAAAACGTTACCACCATCAGTACCTTGCGTCTGCGTCCTTTTAGCTCTTAGCTCGCCCGTCCGCACTCCCAACCCCACACATTTTTGGCTGCAGAGCGGTAGTATTTGTCGCCGCGCTTAACAATAACACGAGACGCCATTGAAAATCCCACCACGCTGTCCCAGGTGCCCCGGCAATGTTGACAATTTACGTTCCTCCGAAACATAAAGAGCAACTTCCGCTTTTCGAGGTGAATGTCGTCTGCGACGCCGCGGTAAGTAAGGAATTTGCCGCAGAAATATTATATCAAATCCGATTTTTTTACGCGGAAATATTACAAGAGCAACGCGGAGCGTTGAAATGCGCCCACAATTGCACCGCATACGGTATCCTTCTAGGGTTGTTTATCGGTACCATAAAGTGGCCAGTAGAGGGCATACTTTGCAAAATGGAAAGGCATGGTCATTGTCTCCTCAATAGGCTAGGGGCAAAATGTGAGTAATTTTCATAATACAAGCACATCCTATACACCAGTTGCTTAAAGCACCACATAAACATAGAATTAAAAACAAATTTACCAACATACGAGATTAGCACAGCATTAGAATGCCAGAAACAAAGTTCTACTTGGAACTTTTCCTTCACAGTCACGAAGTAACACAAAGTATACACCTGAAGACCTATGAAAATACAGAGGTCAATGTAAAATACTAAAATTGCCACTAGAGGCAAATACTAAAATTGCCACTAGAGGCATACCGGTAATCAGAATCATCCT
>NMRA01000136.1:328011-382738 GCA_002633005.1 Phoronis australis | reverse complement strand
GTAAGCACATACATGCCAATTTTCACAATCATCCTTTGAGCGGTTTGGTTGATAGAGGGGTGGAAGCACAAAAACAGACTCGAAAACAGTAAAAATGGCCACTAGGTGGCGCAAACTATGTCGAATCCATCCGAAAACGGCAGGATAGCGTCATCTCACTACTAGGTGCCTACATACCAAATTTCATGAAAATCCGTTCAGGACTTTTGAAGATACAAAGGTAAGCGTAAAAAACTAAAATTGCCACTAGGGGGCACACCGGTAGTCGGATCCGTCCGAAAGTTCGCACATGCCGTCCCATTCATGAATGGAACACATGTGCCAAATTTCATGAACGTATGTCAAAGGGTTTTGGAGATAGAGCAGCGGACGCCGGACGCCAGACGCCGGACAGACGCCGCCCGGACGGACGGACAGAGATGACGGCATAATGCGTCCACATATAAATATGTGGGCGCATAATAAAAGAAGCGGACAGCACATTTGAAAAAAGCGGAAATCTGCGTTTCCGCGGAAAATTCCAAGCCCTGTATATCAAATGCTTTTTGCAAATCAACATAATTATGGACTATCAATATTATGTAACGTAATGAACAGGAAAGCGCTTTCTATCCTGGTGCCTCATCTCAGAATGTAGCACACCACATTACACACCACGCATAATCCCTCACAAAAAACAACTCTTCAATTCCGAAACGTAATCTGTCATTGTCACAAACAACATGCTCATTTAAAATGACTCCAGTAAGTTTCAGCAATTTTCTCAAGGTGCATGATTTTCAGGCATGAACTGGTATTCGGTCTGTACGACTATCCACGCATCAGTAAGTAACATAAAGTTAGATCTTACTACTTAGACAACATAAAATATACTCTGTGCTGAATTAATACTGACCAGTCGGTAAAAGTATTTTTTCGGCCAATCTCCAGCGCGTCCATCTCCTCGTCGAACAGGAAGTCCAACTCTTCAGGCTCCTCCATCTCTTCCGCACTCTGGCCTTTTTTCTGTTGAAAAAGAAAACGGCATATTCACACACGCTGCTCCAACAATGCACAAACACATACGTAGCCAGTGCACTAGGAACACACTGCTGGTCTATAATGCTGTTTTCACAGCTTTCAAACCATTACTGATCTATGGCTGATCTGGGAGAGAAGCATGACACGCTGTTAGCAAACAATGCAGTCATAGACTGTTTTATAGAACACTCATTATCAAAAAGAAGTGAACTGGGAGCCAGGGTCTCGGGGCCCATTACTGCACCCTCAAATTTGAGTCTGCATTATAGTCTATCAAGTTCTTCCAACGCTACCTTGCAATACATTTATCAACTCTTGACACCAAACTCAAGAGGAAGGGCAACATTTTGTGCACACGAGTTTCACCTGTCCATCATTGCTCAAGCCGCCACCCACCTGTGTATCCTTAATCGGGGTTGTCTTGGGGGTCTTGGGTTTCCTCTTTACCTGCATCCACTCATCACTGGTGGACGGCAGACTGGACGACAGACCAGGGGTCACTTTAGTGTTGGAGTCGTTGAACTCGTCGCCTGTCAGGGTTGTGTCAGCATCGACTTGGCCGCTGTCATAGTTTTTGGCCTCAGCTGATTGGTCCACAACTAGAGCAAAATACAAGACGAAGACATGTTCACAGACATGGA
This sequence comes from Phoronis australis, assembly GCA_002633005.1. Classification (NCBI taxonomy): domain Eukaryota; kingdom Metazoa; phylum Phoronida; family Phoronidae; genus Phoronis; species Phoronis australis. The sequence continues at coordinate 381,077 of NMRA01000136.1, read as the reverse complement.
CCAACAACATAATTCAGGGTAATTGCGACCACAATTTCAAGTGCGACTGTGTGCGCTTTCAGAGGCGCAAAAATCTGCATTATAGTCATTGACAGCATCAGAAACGAGGCTTGTCTCATCAACCAAACAGCTCTGAGACTCTAGTCCAAACACCTTCTTATCATCATGTTGCTGTTATTATGACGTAGCTCTACAAGCTGACTGGTTGGAGATTTTTGCTGCAGTAACTACTCCCAACATACTCATACCTTCCACATTGTCAACCAATTGAAAACTTTGCACAAGCTTTTTACAAACCTTAATCACACTTCCACCTGCACAATACAACATTAAGAAAGTGGGGACAATAAGTGCCACAGTGTAGCTAGCTTACAATAGCTTTCATCATTTGCTATGGGCAAGTTGGGTTATAAAACTGCCATGAAGCAAGCCCCAATAACACATACCATCATCTGCGTTCGGTTGCTGCTGATAGATGGGGTAGTAGGCCTGTCCCGGCACAAACTCTGGCACGTCCGCATGAAGCGTCACCGACGAGTAGCCACCAGATGTCGGGGAGACTGGCTGGTCTGGGTGCATCACGCCAGCATCATCTAGTGGCCATTTCTCTGGCTCCTCCTTGGGTCGCAACCTCAGTTGGTCGTCGGAAATCTCCACCACCTCGCTGTCAGATATTGCCTACATGGACACACCATGCATTTCCCTTCACTAATTCTTACGCACAAGACACAAGCTAAGTACAAACACACCGATAAACAAAACAATTGTCACTAAAGATGGTCCGTCAATCCACACAACATTTGAGCAATGATTACACAAAACAGAGGAACAATATTCAAAGCCAAAATTCAGCATAATCAGTTGAAAATAGGACCAAAAATGGGACATTGACAGAACTATGCAGAGCATGCCCAATGTGTCATAGAACAGCACTGTAAAGACGTGCAGCCACTAAGACGACCATTTACAGATTGCTAGATTTGCACTACAACTGAAGTGAGTTATCAGAAACAAGGCTCGTCTCATCAACCCACAGTTCTGAGACTCTAGTCCATACACCTGGTTATCATCATGTTACTCACATTCAATTCAGATTTTAGATTCGATAATGCAATTCAGAATTCACCATTGCAATTTGCATAACCATTTAGCTCAAGGAATGAAACTTATTTTGTACATTTTGTACCAAACCGATCCACTTTACAATGTCCCTCAGTCTGTATAACAGTTCCAAGTATCTGGCAAAAGTATAAATTTATCACAGAGAACATGACAAATGGCAAATTTCATTAGTGTTTTACAAAATGAAATGTGACTACATTACAGTGAACCATGAGTCTCCAAGAGTCTGTTGAATTTTTTCTTTTGACTTTCTGTTGAAATTCAGCCTGTGGAAGACTTAGCCCGTTTCACAAAATCAGGCTCAGGCTAGAAGTCAAAAGACAACTAAGTCCGCTCAAATAGATGGAATATTAATCTTTTTTAAGAATCGCAAAAGACAAATCAATTTTTGGCTGAAGAAAAATGACTAAAGCCATTAGACTTCGAGAGACAGGCAACAATGTCAGGGACAATATTGTTGTTGCCCTTCAAGTGCTACAAACTTGCCGTCCATTACAATTAAGTGGTTTCCGAGCCAGGAAGGAAGCAACAGTTCATTGGACATATGAAATCATCTCCGCACATGAGCAACAAGCCAGGTCGAGCCTGCTCTACAACAATATTGAGCTGTTAATTCTCCCTACACAAAAGCTCTATCATCAGTACCTAAAAGGGCAACAATCGGATATATTGTGTCCATAATTTGAGAACCAGTTTGATGCCTGTTATTCAGTGAAGAAAACTGGTTCTCAAACTGCGGTCACGTTATATCCAACTATTACCCCTAAAAGCCGTACACAGTCATATGTAGCTTACCTCCATGATGGCGCTAATGTCCTGCGTCAGCGCCTGTACACGGTGGAAGCTGGCGATGAGGCTGAGCGGGATCCAACCCCCCGGGGCCATACGACGTCGAAGGAAGAAGTCTCGCTGCAGGTTGTCATCGCTAAAGTAGTATTCGCTGCAACATGCAAATGAATAACTTAGACAACACTAGCGTGGGATTGCTTGAAAACAACATCTTACTGAAATAGACACTTTTGAAAAGTGACATCTACTGTGCAGTTGTTACATTAGAATTTACCTCTATAAATATCTTTGTAGTAAACTTTTGAAATCTGAAGCAAAACCAATAACTTCTGTAATGATTTTTAACAGAATAGAAAAAAAATGCAGTTTCAAGCATTTCCAATCATTTTTATTTCTAAGTTTACTGTAAACTTGCGCTTAATTTCACTATGAACTAATGAGATCAACTTCAGTACAACTAATTTAAATCTGTTGATTAACGCCAGCTAAAAAACACTGAATAACAGACAGTACGAACTTGAAACCCTGGCCTCTGCATCATTTAACCTAACACACACCAAATTAGGATTCATTACCTAATAAATCTTCACCTAAGACTTATTTCCCCAACACATGAAAGATTCTTATTAAAGTATGGTATGTTTATATTCTACTTCATCACTGAATGATGCTTATAGCAAACAAAAATAAGAACAATTCATGGTACATCATACTGTTGAGTCAAAGAATAAAAATCTCTTAATATCCCCAGACAATGAATCTGTAGGAATTACAGCCCGAGAGTCACAGTCTCACATTTGTTTCTTGATGGACACCCATGGAATGGGCACTGTTCCTTTACACAGAAACATCTCCGCTCATCAATAAAATTCCACCCGTGACTGCCATATCCATAAATCAATACAACAACAGTTTGGAACTCCGACCTCAAGCAACCGTTTTAGCTAGTCATTGTAAGTGTTCAGAAACTACTCGTGTCCTACTCAAAAACCGATTAAACACGCCATTTACACCAATCAGATATCGTTATTACTTAGCTCAATCAAGACTGTAGCATAGCAGTTTCTGAGCCGAGCTGGTCTGCATCAACTTACATCTGTTTTTTAATATAGTCTCTCAGCAGGGTGGCATCCACCTGCATGGAGTAGGGGACGCTGTTGAAAAAGACGCCTCCATTGTACTGGCCACCGGCATACACCTGCAGGGGGTCGAAGTAATACTGCTCATCCGTCGCAGCTTGATAAGCATATTGATCTGAAATGAAGACAAAGCTCAGTCCAGCTTAGGAACACTGTTGTGTTATTAGCTATCAAACATCTATGGTGAGCAATGAAGAACCCACTAGGTGGCACTTGTGAAACAAACCAAGTTCTGAGCCCGCCAACACTTAATTTTTTCCGGGTTTACCTGGAAACTTGATCAATCGTGAGCCAAGCTTCGAAATTTCAAATTTCAATTTCACGCAATATCATTAATCAATTTAAAAGTAGAATCTTGTGTAAAATTTGGAATACAAGTTCTACTATTTAGGTCGCGTGGTTGCCATGCTCCGCACGCCTCCAATCTGATAAACAGCTTTCTGTTCACAATCTATTAAGATTAATGAAAAGAGGACCCATTCATCATACAACCAGCACCTATTGAGTCTCCATTAAGCATGACAGCTGGTGGCAACCTATTAGTTGGTACAATGACAGGACAGCAAGTCAACAGGACATCAGAGTACAATGCTGGAAACCTCTCAAGTTTGCAGAACCGGACTGAATACTGGGACACATTTAATGAACTTAGTCACACGCAAGACACTAGGGGCGAGATATCTTGGCTTATACAGTGGATACTGAGAAACTTCAGGTAATTGCATACCAGCAACTAATTTATAACTCCAAGAGACTGAGCTATTTATACGAGTGACCTATCGCCAGGATTTTGAGTGACAGATTAAATGACCAATGAGAACGCAGCATTCTTGACACACCTTCGTTTCCAAGCTGCCATTTTACCCGACAAACAACACGTTGCTGGGTAACACTTATTGTTTGTATGGCGACATTTCGCAAGGGGGCGGGGTCAACCAATAGCTCAGTTGCTTACTTACAAAACACTAGCGAGACCTCGTGTAATGCAGGATGAACCTAAATACTGATCTCCTATTAATTTAATAAATTCTAATTTGAATTCTTTTGGAAAGAACAACAAATCCTTACAAACTGAATCCTATGGGTGAAACATTGCGGAAAGATCACCCATAGACTCAACTTTAAAATCGAATTTGATGACGATAAATGGACTTGAGTTGGACTAGTTCAAATTTTTAAAGGTCATCCTCCACTACCGCCACCTAAAGAGATGACGACAAACTTGCAAGCTGTTACTTAAATGAACACATTTAGATCAATCATTGAAAGATAAGATCAAAGCAATTATTGCTTTCAGCATCTGCATTTCCTCATCTGCTGGGGGTATGGTTAATATTAGGAGCATGACGTGGTCAAGGAAAACGTAAAACATCAACACCTGCCCTTTCTTACACTGAGGGACCCTGTGCGATACATCGGATTGGACAGGAAATGAGGTCAAGGGTCACATCAGTATTACTGGGGAGGAAGTAAATCTGTAGCAAGTCAAAACGTGGATCAAGTGGTCACAGAAAGTGACAAAAAACCTTGGGATTGACGCTGTTATTAACCCACCGTTCATCAAGAAATTAACTTTTAATTTTGACCATCCCAATGTAATACACTGGTCTTAACTCGACCATCCCAATGTAATACACTGGTCTTAACTCGGTTTCTATGCTAAGACGGAGCGACAGGTACAGTAGGTCGACTCAGCACGGGGGGTCAATTTATGCGCACAACATAATCTCATTCAGCATGAATGGACAGTTCTTTCCAAGCCAAGAAATCACATCTCCTTAGTAAGGGACTCGTTGTAGTAAGTTTCATCAATGTGTCATGTATCTCAAGTTAACTTTCTTTGGCATACCAGCTTTCAATTTTACACGATTTACACAAAATAAAGGACCAATATACAAATATGACAACCAAACAGCTGTTGCGATAGAAAGATTTAGCAGAAAAAAAACAACACATATTGGCACCTTACTGAAAATAAGCTATTATTGAAGGTTATCAATATAAGAATATCACTTTAAAGTGGGGTTGAAATCAGAAACAAGGCTCGTCTCGTCACCCGCACAGTTCTGAGACTCTAGTCCATATACCTCGTTATCATCATGTTACTTCCCAATAACAACCACAGCTTCACAGTACACACTATGTTCACTCAAGGTAAAGATCAAACCAACATTAGCATAACAAACCCGCATAGATTTATCGACAAATAATTTAGTGGAGTGAAATTCATACATACAAATGACCGCCATGACATGCTACCTAGCTCGTCACTTAAATCAAAAACAACAAAAGCCATAGAGCTCTGAACACTAACAACCAGTAAAAGAACCACCTTTACATTCAGCCATACAGCTTACAGCGCAAAACACTAGAAATTCAACTTTTTAAATTTACCCTTCAGCAGTCTCACTCTTGTCAGCTCATCCCAAGCCCAAATTTCAGCAATGTTGAGACCAGCAACTGATATACATAGAAAACTACGAAGATGGTTTCACAGGGTTGTGAATGACCAGGAACCAAAGACAAAAACACCTTTTATTCAAATTACGTATTTTTGCAAAAATAATTATGTAAGCTATTTATAAAGAAACACAGTCACACAAACAATCTGCTCTTTCCAATAAAGCAACCTTAGTTGTCATGAGTAAAGTAAATCAAACATTTCAAAGCATTCCCACAAACTATTCTCTCCTCTAATTCTACAAAGCTACTTACTGCTGCCGTCTTTATTCATCCTGGTGTAACCACCACGCCCACGACCCCGCCCACGACCACGCCCCCTGCCACGGCCCCTGTATCCACCGCGGTAACCTTCACGGGGACTATCGGGTTCCTCCCCGTCCCTTGTTCTCCAGTTGGACGAGTCGGCTCCTGCAAAATAGGTAGCTTCAAAGTTCATGGACTTTTCCGATGAAGCGAGTTTGCATGGCTAGAAGCTAATAAGCATCACCTATCTACCCGCCATCTACAGTACATCACCTATCTACCCGCCATCTACAGTACATCAACTATCTGCCCGCCATCTACAGTACATCACCTATCTGCCCGCCATCTACAGTACATCACCTATCTGCCCGCCATCTACAGTACATCACCTATCTGCCCGCCATCCACAGTACATCACCTATCTGCCCGCCATCTACAGTACATCAACTATCTGCCCGCCATCCACAGTACATCACCTATCTGCCCGCCATCTACAGTACAATTTCAGATAACTGGAGGCACTAAGCCACCAGATTTCAAAACCTGAGAAATAACTTCAGGCTATCGAAGAATCAGTACAAGACCTACCATTGAAATTCATCTGCATCTTTACAATGAAGTGCATGAATAGTCATTAATTTTACACAATATAGCTGTCTACAGTGTCCACACTACAAAAATGTCCAAATCTGGAGACCTTCTGAACATCAACTCTAGGAAAAGGACACTCTGATGCATACAGAACTACCAGACACTGAGCACTAGGCATTGTATGCAGTGTTCTCTAAAACACTGTGAGCAATTGCTTTTAAAATCTTCCACTGTTGCATGACGAGCTATCAAAAATTGGACTGCTATGGTTTCATAAAAGACATTATAAGTTGTATGAAAAGAAAACGAAATGCTTTTGTAAACTTTAAGAGATCTCACATTTATATTAACATAAAACTTTATCATGGTTTTGACACAATTGTTTTGCTATCCATATATCATTCTCTTTCACTATATTTTAATTCTTCATATGACCCAATTAATAGCAGATTCATTGGCTATAAGTCAAATGAATCTATATTTTTGTCGATAACAGACCAAATACGAAGACCAGTCCGTAAGGTGCTACATAACATAACCTTAACGCTTTACTGTACACTTCTTCAAATTTCCCGAACATAAAGAAAATAGACTTTGTTGTCGTGTATTCACCAAATTCTACGCAAAGTGGGGTTGCCGTCATACTACTACACAACATCATAAACCATCTCACTGTACATGGTTGGTAGGTAAACTGTCACTAATTGTGGTGTAATCATACACAATACATTATTACACACAGAAGAAGTGGCAGCCGTCAACTCAGAACTGCATAGAGATCAACTAATAATAAACAACACTTTCAATCTGGTGATGTTACAATAAATCCACGTCAGCAGAGGTGAATGTCACAACATCCAGAGTAAAATCAAAATCAGTTCTTCACAACAGGTGCTCAGAATATTCAGATATTTGGCTACCTCCCTTCCTCCATTAAGCCGAAAAAAAAAACCAAGTTGATTCTGGTCTTTACCCAGACTTCATTATGAGACTTGCGCTCACTGACTAAAAAAACAAAAAACATCAGACCATATCGATTCAGCCAAAGTCTCAATTTATTTTTTTGAAAAGCTGTACAAGGACAAGTAACAAGTACAAAATCCTGCATAATTTTTGCTCGTTTCAGGCGAATTTTTGTTTGATGAAAAGGCGAGCAATTGAAAAAGCTGCACTAGACTCGAATTTCAAAAAACAGAGACCAGAAACAACTATGTTTTTTGGCCTTATCAGCACGAGGGCAACGTCCCATTACCTCTGCCCTCACGGCGGTCACCCCGCCCCTTCCACTGTCGCGGAGACCGTACGCCATCTTGACTCTTACTGCGACGACTTGAGCGAGGTGGATCTATGTCAAGGGGAACCCATTTCTGTTTCGGCCCTGCGGAAATGAGACAAGTCATTAAGTAACCATCGAACTCTGTAATTATCATTTTAATACATAAGCCAAGCCTAGCCTGCATTATCCAACTTGTATCAAAGTCCTTAATGCTACCCGTAAACTTTACACACATTGGATGCTACAGCGTGCAGTTAAGCCTTTCCTGTGAGCCCAACATGTAAGGTTGTCATGGTGACTTTCTATACTAACCAGACCTCTCTTGCTAGATGAGACAGTCACCTTGACAATGCATGGGCTGATAAATCATCCCCTTTTTAACCTTGGAATGTTCAACGACACAAGAGTTTTTATGATAAATTACCATTTATTTAAAACACATCTATAAACAATATTTCATCATTATGAAACCGAACACCTATATTGCGTCTCAAATGAGACAGAGGTCTCGCCCAGTAATCCATGTTTACATTATTAGTCACTGTGATACATCATGCCCATAACAAGTGAAATATTGTCTTATGTCTTAACTCGGATATATCATACTTTATATGCGAAATTCATGTTTATTCAATTAAAACACAGCCACTGTTCTTCACAACTGATAACTTAAATCGTGCTGGCAAGTGCCCGGATACCAACAAACACGCAGGAATCGCACACGCATTACAGTTCACAAATCTAGAGACAGTCCTAAAAATAGCATGCCGCACACACATACCCACCCTATCTAACACAACCCCTTGATAGGAAACAATCTCACATTCCCCACGACCTGTTTTAACACGACAGCGCAACCAATTTTCCCGGCGCTTGCCATAGGTTCGAATGACCCATCAAATTGGAACACAAACGCTCACTGTATTGCCCAAATGTTCAAAAATATTTTGTTTGTTGATAACAGCCGTACTATATGAAGTTTTCAAATAACCAAGTAAAACTGCCTCCTTGTTTGCTCCTGTTGAAAATTTTGATCAAATAAAATGTTTAACTGGTCTACCATATTGTGTTCTAATTTAAGGAAACTTCACTGCATATAAAAATAGCAACCAAGTTGGAAAACAGGTGACACATGTCTTTATTGCATTACAATAGGATTAACAATGACTGACCACAGCCAATTGAAGCTGGAAAAGGGACAAGAGGTCAGTTGTTACAAGCCTAAACCTGCGACTACACGTGTACTACAGAGAAAATTGGCCGGCATGCATTTCCAGCACGTTTGTTGACGTCCGCCTCAAAGCTCAGACTAGCTACACTGCATCAAATTCAACACTTATGTTTGTGCAACTTATGCTTTTGTGTGATGTTCATGACATGTCAATATCTATCAAAAACAGGTTAGTGACTTTACACAAAAAAGTAATTCCCAAAACGTGACAGCATCACAAGAAACAAAAATTTAAAGTGAACAAACTGTGATGATTAGGGAGTAGAATTTCTTTTAAATTTATTTTAGATGAAAACTTTCTGTATTATGAAATCCCGTACTTTGTTGTGCTGTACATCATGCGTTCAATATGACAACATTGCCGGAGTAACAATAGTACAGTCCTCCCACACAAATCCAATGAATAAATGGGTCAGGCTCAATTGAACATGTAGACACCTACGCTACTGTAACAGCAACAAAACAGGCGAGTCAACACCTTCCCTCAGGTGGTTATAATTGACGGATCATCAAAAGATAAAAATATCAACAGGTTATGGAAATGCGTTTTTGCACATCACACAATATCACATAACAACTGAGACGCACACGATCCTTAACAGGCTAACTTCAATAGGCTATTTGGTTAGATACAACCTAGTACGCATATAATATAAATGGAAGGCACAGTATATTGAACAAACACTATCATGTCATGTGTATTGCTCACTGTTGTAATAGTCCAACAAGTGCACAACTAATTTGGTGTCAAATGGACCGCCAATCGTTTCTAAGCAGACAACTGTTCTTTCTCTCTGAAGATGACACTGTTCTTCCAGTTTTGAAAAGGAACAAATACCGTGCGCAGCAAGACCAGAGATGAAGTATAAGTACAGGGAAAGATTACAATTTCCTGATCAATTTTGCATTATTTGCAATAAAACAGAACTTCCTATTTTACAAAACAGAAAATAAATGAAGTTTAAGTTTGCTAAAATAGATTTCTCTGTTTCTGGAAATGGAAAGTGGGGTCTCTACATCCTAAGTTTTCCCAACAATGTCAAAGCAAGATTTTAACATTATTGAATGAGCGATTATCACACAAAAGATCAACACTTTTAATTTAAAGAAAAGCAATAGATACATACGGTATTCGCTCAAATAAGCGCCCATACCACTATAAGCGCCCCCATGTTTACAGACTTTATCTAAAATAAGCACCCAGTCCATGAACGCCATGTACATGCGAAAAATGCCTTACCTACAGTTCTAAAATTCTACAGTTACATCTTCAATTTATCAATAAGATCCGACAGTCCTGAAAAAATCACTGTCCACGGAATTTGTAGACCACGAGCCTGGCCACTATGTCGGTATTTAGCCGTTACTATATACTTAAAACTTCCAATGCTTCAAAAAGAACACAAGTTTTGCTGATCTTGCGAGGGACATGTCCTATTATTGTCTGGCCATTCAAAACAGACACAGCGTATTGTATCCCGTACAGAACTTCTACCTCAACTGAAATCCAAAGTTCAGTCTTTGTACACGTGAATACCACAGATCGAAGAATAATAAAAACTTGACCTTTGTTCAGTTAAAAGCATGTGACCAGGAAGCGTGCGCTACATTCAAGGACCTGTCATTGAAGATTAGTCTTCGGAAACTATCTATTCATGAAACGGGTAGCATAGCATAGGCAAGAAATAAATACTGGCACTTATTTCCGGAAGTTTCCAATACCGTAAAATAACGTTCGAGTTATTTTTAAGAGGGAATTATTAAATAAGTTGTAATTGGTGTTTTTAAAGTGAAAATGACCCACTGATAGTGAACACTTCCGCACCCTTACACCCCCGAATCTCCCGAAAAATAACTGTCACGCATACAGTCAGCCGGCGACTCAATGACATTGGCCTTACAGAAACAATTCTCAAACGTTTTTAGCAGATGAGATCAACAAATGCTAAATAAAACACATTCCGCTTTACTGCTTGTGTTAATTTCCTTAGTTACAATGCAAACCTAGATTATTATATCGCGTTTACTCTGGCAAATGAACTCTGACGACACGCATGCACTCGTTCACTCAAACAATATGCAGACCAACTTCAAAACAAACATCATGTGTTCGTCCAGATTTTTCTTGTGTTAAGGAATACGATCTAGCGCAGATTTGGACTTAATATGCACTTAATTCCGATTCCACAGGAACTTAAAAATCTTAGGGACGCTATTTTGAAAACTTAAGAACTTCAGGTAATTTGTTGAGTCTAAACTATACTTTTACACAAGAATTCAGGTTGACCCATCGGCGATCGTGAGGCAGCGACGCCATCAATTGGCGAGTTTTCGCACTGGGATTTTCTGAAAATTGCTTGTAACTTAACAAAAGTTTGATGGCAATGCACTGCAATTTTGTAGAAACTCTGTAATAGGTTACAGAGCGTAAATTTGATGAATTCTAGCTTACGATTTCACCTGTTTCGGAGACCGTGTTTCAACCACTTTTGGGCTATAAGCGCCCCCTTCCTGAAGTGAATTTTTCTAAGCACATTAGCCTGAATGGGGTGTAAGGTCATATCTTGAGAACCAGTTTGATCCATGTTATTCAGTGGAGAAAACTGGTTATCAAAATGTGGGCACATTATATCCCACCATTATCCAAAAAGCACATTTGGTTTTGGGTTGTAGTTGTTTTGAAAATCAATGTAGTGATACCTTATTTTTTTAATTGTTTTCATCAAAAACAAAAATTCATCCCATACCAGATTAAGCGGTGCAAAGATGTCTTTTAATACAAAAATTCACCCGATATCACTTTTTAAGCAGTGACGCAGTGTCAAAAATGTTGTGGGCACATTGTCAATTTCAGATGCTTAAAATTTTATGATTTTTCAAAACTATGGAGATCATGTCACTCGCTGGTTTAACAAACAGGAGACCCGGAAGGTTTATAGGCATGGCTTGCCTTAATCTTGTTCCTCATTCCTCAACCTATTTGAAATAACATTTCAAGTGAAAAAAGACTCCAGAAAAATATCTTATCAGAAGAAAATATTTTACCAGAAAAAAATATTCTACCAGTAAAAATTATTTCACCAGAAAAAAATTTTAACAAGAAAAAAATTAACCAGAAAAAAATGCTGTAAACATCCATTTACCAGAAAAATTTGGCAATGTATGTCTCCACCAAGCTTTCAATTGGCTGTGTCCGTGCTGTTACCTTGACAAATAGTAATACATTACATTTTGAGATACAACCCCAGGCCATCAACACCAGCTGTTTTCCTGGCTAGTATTGCAGTGACCTTCCATATTGACTTTTGCTGTGTAGTTAACATAACCCATTGCCTGTACACATTACAATGTACTCATGTGCTGTGGTGTTTACATGGAGTTTGGGTGAAGGAGGAAAAAAGACAAATCAATAGAAAAGCGCAAAATTTCAACCACAAACGTTCAGTTCTTGCACAGTGACTTCAAGTAAAACTGCACCTTGTTACACAAATGACAGTCCAGACAAAGCCAAATTATTTATTCTTTATTTATTCATTTATTTCACAAAATTGCCTTGCAACAATAGACAAACCCAAACAAATAGTTATAGAAACAGACACGTGTCCAATGTGTAATTTTTTCAAATTGCTGCATTGAAACTACTCTGAAAAAACGACGTTATCAAAAATGTTAAGAAAATACTTTTTTACAGTGGAAGCAAACCTTTTGAACATGAACACCTTTCAAACAAATAATCAAAAAATTTTGTTCGTTTCAAAATCATATGGCCATATATCAGGAAAGAACGCACTTTTCCTACAAGAGGTAACACAATATTCAACATGAGATGTCTCAAGCATGTCTATGACAATGAGAAGCATCACCCTTACAGAATTAGCGATATTCACTCTTAATATGGTGGACACTCGTCAGATCTCACACATATGCAGATGATACAAGCACGTCAAAGTGAACCTAGTTGTGGAAGTAATTACTTGACAGCACCTGCACCTTATCCAAACTTACATAGACACCAACACAAACACAAATGAACACACACACGCACCACTCGCCATCACACAGATCTGACAGAGCTCAGCACCCTGACCAAATGCCCTCCCACTTAACTACAAACCCTTTCCCGGTTAGTTGAGACACATACATACTTGGCATGTTGGTCCACAAGGACACAACCCCAGTTCACTCACATACATATGGTCATTCACAGGTGTCTAGGGGACATAACTTCTACCAATTGACAACCAACAGGGGAGAAAACCATTCCTTCAGATTCGATTACGGATATTATCGTTCATCAAGGTAAAGTACTTGCCAAGAAAAATAAGTCAATATTTCTGAGAAACACACAATGGCCAGCTCTAGATGAGAAGATATAAGTGTTGGTTAGCTTTGGACTGAAGGTAAAACATAGCCTTTGGAAAAACACTAGATGTATCATCAGAAAATAAAACACAAGACCACCTGCACTGGAGTAACAATTCTTCACAGTAACAATTCCTGAAGGAAAATCACAAATCTTGCATTGTTACCCACATGACTGCATGACTGGTTTTGAACTGTAATAATCTACTGGAGACATGGGTAGCAGCGATGTATTCAGCTGACAACTTTATATAACAATGCGAAGCCCACCATGGTAACATCTCACCAATTCAGGACACAATATGGCGGACAATTGATATTTATTTTCCTCATTTTCATCACAAAACATTGGTAGAAGCACATGAACACTTTACCGTGTTCAAGGTACCATTAGATACTGCTTTGATGTTTGAAAACTTGAAAAATGAAAACTGGTCCATTTTCATAATTATTTAAGTGTGATTATACCCGAGACACGTTCTCATTATCAAACTTTAACGAGTGCATGCAATGAAAGTATAGCTACTAATCTCGACTAAGTGAGGAACTCATAGATATGGGGTTGAGCGTTCTGGAAACCATTGCCAAAGGATACTTCATTTAAAATGTCAAAAGTAGGCGTTCACTCACTTCGAGTCAACTTAAAAATAATTTTCATTTACACAAGTCAAAAAATTTCGGTTTAAGGCAAAATCACAATTAAACATAGAGCATAAAACATCTCTTACAGGAGAACTGTGCGCGTTTTGGGAGAAGAAATTCCCAGATATAAGCATTTTAGTTAAAGTGCTGCATGAAGTAAGGGGTGGGCGTATACTCCAAAATGAGCACTCAAGGTAATGTAGAACCCAACAAAAATGGCCAAATTAGGCTGACTTCAGAACATCACATCTCAGAAATGGCTTATTGAATTCATGTGAAAACTTCAGATTTAGTGCTTAATGCCACGGTCTCAAAAAACAGTTAGAAGCCATTTTAAGAATTTCCATTTTAGCATGAGGGGTTACCAAAAATGGGATGGTTATGATTGTCATGCAAAGATGCATCAAATGAAAATGAAATTATATTTTAAAGAAACTGATACCACACAATGAACATTTATATCAAATAAAATTTGATCATGTAATTGATATCATTGCCGTGTTATCAATTTATCTTCTTTTCATAATTTTTCCATAAGACGCACGGTCACTGTTTATGTCGATGCTCTGCTCAGACTAGAGTTAGTCGGTATAAAAGGACCTAATGAGGGTTTAGGGAGCCCCCCCCCCCACTCGGCCACAATGAATTAATAATGAATGCATAATGAATGTATTATGTATAATAATGCATAACGAATTCATGATTAATTCATAACTAAAAGCACAATTTGTACGAGAGCAACATCTTTCTTTTGACAATTTTCCACAAACAATAGAAAATTTTCAAGGGTTAATGTTAACACCTCAACCAGAAACATTTTAGTGCTTAAGAAAATGCCCACGCATGAATATCTGTCTTTTAATGACTTAAGTACTGTTCATTGTTAATGTTAAATTGAATACACATCAACGTCAACTGTTTCGTAAAGTCATGTTTCACACATTGCTCATTGGTTTCACTCAAGTGCATTGGACACAAGGACATTTGCCTCATTCTAAATATGGGTCCAGCTTTACATATAGGCACATGGGCAAAATTACGGGCCCGTGTTAGGATGTTACAATGTCTTCAATGTCACTACAGTGCAAAATTTCACAACGAGGAGAATCACAATCAACCAAACAGTTTCCGCCGAAACCAAAATGACCAACAGATGGCACTACAACTGCTAGAATGGGATAGAACCTGAAAGGACTTTTTAATCTTTTTTCTTCTCCATAAATTTTCCACAAATGTTAACAATCCGGATTTTCCATCAAGCAGGAAATGCGACGTTCAAGTCAATTCAAAGGTGCTATAAACCTGCTTTCCGTTAAAAACAATTTTTGATTTAGACCACTTGACATCATGAAATTAGTCTCGTATTGCTCAGGGCTTGGAATGACCCATGACAAAAAAGGGGAAATTTTTACGGCCCTAAATACACATTTCAATCTAAACCATACCTCAACAGATCGAAAGTTACTGTGTCGTGTTGGCAAAACGCACTAATCTTAAGCAGTACCTGACATCTTTTTCAGCAACAACAATGAAGGCAATTAGATGCAACAAAAGATATTTTTGAAATTAAAATAATAAAGATAATGAAGAAAAAATTGCAGTATGAGTGGCAGGAGCTTATTCTTGATTTGCTGCAGGTAGACCAATAAAATTATTTTCAATTCTTATAATTACAATACAAAATTACCAAAAAAATTTGAAAATCGATCCATAGATTATCTGGAAAGCTTGAAATACATACACATTTAATTTCAATGCAAATGGAAAGAAGTCAAGACGAAAACCTGTGCCTCATACCCCAAATCTTAGCATGGAAAAATGAAAGTCAAAAACAACACAATTTAAACTAAAGAATGCATCAACCACAATCCTAAGTTGGCCAAACTTTTCAGTTTCAAACACTAAGTACAGGAGTTAATTGTTCATAAGCGACGCTGGTGTAGAAGAAACTATGTGATGTCTATGCTGAAAATAGTCTGGCAGAATTTGTAAACAATGGCTTAGAGCAATCAGATCATTCAGAATCTGTCACGTGATCACTTCTCTCGAACTGCAAAACTTGAGTCACAAAATAGAACACAAAAGGCAATTTAAAACGCATTGCAGTAACGAAAATAGCATTTTGTATCCCGTTTCGGCGGCACGTAGAAAATTGCACTCGGGCAGTCAGGCCTCGCTTAGCAGCCAACACAACGGGTGTGCATGTGGGATCAAACAAAAGAATTTCATACATCACTCACATCCCACGATTCCAATCCAATGAATAACCGGTTACGGTTGTATTTCGTTTCAGGAAGAGTTTTTATTTCTAGCATTTCATCGTTTTCAGTCGGTCCTACGATTCCACCTTAGTCCAAGGCGACTTAGCCACGTACTCCGTAATTGTTCCTCTCTCAAAGTTAATACAGAGCAAAAACCTGGACTTAATGTTGTTTGTTAAGACACTCGCCGTTTCTTTTATCCACTTTTTCCACGAAATAGTCTGTCTACTCCACGGTCAACGCATTTTTTACTGCAGTATCACACTATTTGTCGCCGCAATTTTATACCAGATGCAGACGCCATTGATGAACCAAGCTATCCCAGGCACAGGCGCTTGAATTTATCTGTTACTCGAATGCCTCTGACGTCACTCACTACTAAGAAAACATGTTTCTTATATATGGTTACGAGTCATCGGGAAATTCGAGCGCCTGTGACCCGCAATTACAATTTTCGTTCCTCCGAAACATAAAGAGCAGTTTCCGCTTTTCAAGTCGTTGGCAATGCCGCGGTGAGAAACCAATTTGCCGCGATAATTTTATGGCAAATACGATTTTCCGCGGAAGCATAACGAAAACACGCGGAGTGAATAAAAGAAAAAAGCGGAAATCCACGTTTCCGCGTAAAATTCTACGAGTTTTCCTAGATTTATGCTTCAGCAGGAATTGAGTTAGAGAATGAATGAACATTTATGGCGACAAAGTGCAGAGGTACGCGTAACATTCTGAATTATGGTACGACCTTTTTAGTCGACGATTTCATTATCGTATTTGGGGTGACCTGTGATTTTCAGTTTGGTGACCTCAGATTTCATTTGGCCAAAGCTAAGCGTCGAGCACTGATAAAGTTCATACTAATTTCATAATGGTAAGTGGTCTTAACTTAAAGTAAGTTCTTCAACGGAGCACAAGATTCAAAAAGCCCTCCCCCCACCAAGATGGCTTTCAAACTTACCTCAATTCAGCCAAGGTAGTATAGCGTTAATGACACAGCTCATCCACAAATGCTAACAGAGTGCAGAGGTACTAAACGGAGCAGGCACATGACAGGTCAGGAGGCAATAA
Organism: Phoronis australis; assembly: GCA_002633005.1. NCBI lineage: Eukaryota > Metazoa > Phoronida > Phoronidae > Phoronis > Phoronis australis. The sequence continues at coordinate 363,893 of NMRA01000136.1, read as the reverse complement.
GAGGCAGACCTTGCCCCGACCTGCAGAGGTGCCACACGCAACCAACGTACATGCCACACTTGACCTATGACACGCACACACACAGTGAGTGTGAGCAAATGTTTCCTCTGAGACCGTGTACCTTTTTTCTTGGGCGCACTGCGACCGCTGCCACTACCACCACCGCCGCTCCCGCTGTCGTCCCCGCACGGCGACTCCTTGTTCTCCTTGGACGAGTCGTCTCCGCCCGAATCCGAGGGGGACTGGTTGGTCGATGACGGAGCGGTGGCCTGTTTGCCTGGGGAGTTGGGAGGGGGTTGTTGTTGCTGTTGCTGCTGTGGTGGCTTGGGAGACTTCTTCTGCATGCCCGGCTGTTAAAGATATTCCACTTTAAAACACAGGAAAACTCCAGTCCGAGGAGGCAGTGTGGCCTGGTTGATAAGTACCCGCTTTCTTTACTCGAGGTCGTGGGTTCGAGTCCCACCAGGTCACACTGCTTAACCCTTGAGCCAGGTTTCTAGCTCCTCAGCTCAGTTTTAACCATATATTAATAAAGCATAAAAATATTTCTAGGTGATCCGTGCAATGGGCCCACATGCGTGGCCTGCACACGTCTGGTACAACATGTATCAGACTGCCTGCAATCAAAAAAAAAACAGGAGACAAAGTAAGAAAAGTTACAGTAACACACATCTGAGGAGAAAGGCAACTGTACCTTCCCAATAGAAATTTTAGTTCAGAGGAAAATCCCCACCACGGTCCGCTCACCACCCCTAATCGAAAATGCCTCAAGTAGCAAAAATAACGTTTTTAAGAAGTGATTCTAACCTTGGGAGGAATTTTTTAAACATCGAGAGAGAACATTTGGGTGGGATGAAGGGAGTTTTCCAGGATTCTTAAACATTCAGCCCGAAAATCAAGACACCTAAAAAACTTCTTTTGTTTATTTCATTCAGGACATCCTGTGTACAAAACTCGATTTTGTATAGTTTATTTCCTGACATGGGACAACGTAGTCATAGCTCATATTACTTGCGCACGACAATCCATTCGCGTAATAAATGCCACCCTATTAAGAACAACCACCTTCCAATCAAGCAAGATAATCGTCACTTCAGTCGTAGACAAACCATGAAATGAAGCCACGCTTGCATGAAATAGAATACTTTCTTCACACTCCAGACCATGACTACGACCATGCTGTGCTGAGATAATGCGTTACCTTTTCAGTGACTCAAAACATTAACATTACACACCAATGCAACACTGAAAATTTCACTTGTTTCAGTAAATGCAGTGTTGAAATGCACCCACGACTGCACCGCAAATGGCGTGTTTCTAGGGGTTTCAAAATTGCACAGGGTGGCGCAGAATACACCAAATCTGTTGTCAACTTCATATGAACAGGGCTTGGAATGACCAATGACAAAAAACGCGGAAACTTTTACGGCCCAAATCATGCCCGATAACCAGCCTTGAAATGGTCAATGTGAACCTTTCCCCGACAGAAATCGGGAGGACTAAAAAAAAAAAATAAAATAAAAAAAAACGTTACCACCATCAGTAGCATGCGTCTGCATCCTTTTAGCTCGTCCGTCCACTCCCAACCCACACATTTTTGGCTGCAGAGCGGTAGTATTTGTCGCCGCGCTCAACAATAACACGAGACGCTTTTGAATATCCCACCACGATGTCCCAGCTGCCCCGGCAAAGTTGTCAATTTACGTTCCTCCGAAACATAAAGAGCAACTTCCGCTTTTCGAGGTGAACGTCGTCTGCAACGCCGTGGTAAGAAAGGAATTTGCCGCGGAAATTTTATATCAAATCTGATTTTTTTACGCGGAAATATTATAAAAAAAGCGGAAAGCACATTTGAAAAAAGCGGAAATCCGCGTTTCCGCGGAAAATTCCAAGCCCTGATATGAATGAACTTGCTAAATTTAATAAAGATCCTGGAAAGGGTTTAGGAGATACAGCCATGGACACACAATAACAAAACTGGCACTATTAGGAGGTGCCACAGTAGTCGAAATCGTCCAAAAATCTTTGTCAGTCGTCCTCTTTGCAGTGAGAACACGTGCAAATTTTCACAATCACATTCATTTGGTTGATGGATGGGCAGACGCCAAAAAACTCGAAAACGGTAAAAAATTGCCACTAGGTGGAGCAAAATACCCCACAACCATCCGAAAACAGAAAGGTAGCTTCATCTCACTAAGAGATACCAATGTCCCCAATTTTATGAAAATCTGTTAAAGACCACCGTAGATACAGAGGGAAACGCAGGGATATACTTAGCCACTCGCCAATGCGAGTAAAAATGGTTCTGGGCGAGTAGAAATTGTCTTTCCGGTTGCCCAGGTGGCGAGCGAATTAACAGAGCGCAAAAGCACTCTATTGTTTCACAGATGAACATGAATAAATTTTCTCCTCCTTGTGCTGTTTTTATCGTGAAAACAAAGGTGCAGTTTGGTCAGCGAGTCGATGCTCCGGCAGTAAAAAACATCGACGCAGTGCGCTCCTACCGATTCAGTAGGTGTCACCCCTCAGGCGATTTGTCAAAGGTGTCACCTACTCCTCTGAGCTCCGTCTTACTAATGAACGCATGCAAGGGAGTGAATGACAATCTGCATATAATGCGAAAGCCATTTGTGGGAGTGTGCACACATTTTTTTTAAATTATTTTTTCAGTGAGATCCACAAGTTTCTTCAAGCTTCGTTGTAATGCCATCATTTACTAGGTAACTTTGTTTACTTGATCAAGGGTTCCAGCAACCCGCAACTGGTCACTTTGTTGTCCAGGCGACTTGAATAGTGTTACAACGCAGCCAGCACAGTAACATCCCCCCATAGCATCAGTCACGGTATTGTGTTTTTAACCAATCGGAAGACAGCAATATCAGTTGAAATATAATTCCCAATAAACCATTCTCTCTCACCTCTGTAGTCACTACTTCATTCAATGTGGGCCACTGGGTGTCGTCACTGATCAGGTGCGCCGACTGAAATTAACACAAGCAGAAGTTTAAAGCAAAATCAATCTTCTAATTCCACTAAAAATACTCTCAATCACTGAAAAATCTACCTTAATATACTGGAAATCTAGTTACACACCATGGACAGAACAGAAACAACCGACACCACTGGTATTATCAGCAGCGAAGACAACAAACACTGAATACAATTGTGTTTATGTCAATCCACTGATTTTATTACATGTTGACTGTGATCAATACAATTAACTGAAAAACAAGAGTGATGTTTTTCTTAGATAAAACCAGTGGCTCTTGTGACAGAAAATTCAAAGTTGATGGGAATTACGAAATTTGTGTTTTTAAGTCCATGTCTATATTGAGGGAAGTTTGTACTTGAAGTGTTGTAGTCTGTGCACTTAAGTGGCGCCAAATATAATGTCATAATTTCCTACAGAGACTATTAACCTCCAATGAGGTGAAGCTTGTTACATTGTTTTTCAAACTCAACAAAGGTCAGCCTAACTCGTCACAGCAAAATTCAAACTTGTTATTTGGAGGAATCAAAACAGGTTGTGGAGAACACAGAAAATGTTTGATTTTAATATGACAAACAGGACATTGCTTTTGTTGTAGGTGTCAATGTACTAATTAATAACTCCATCTAGTGTTGGGTCACAGAACCACTTCATATCCAGCCATACTGTTTTCAATACATAAGGGGAACACAAGTTCTGTCTCCAGTAATGAGAGGTCACTTCTTCAAGGCTGATTAAAAAGCAAAAAAATAACCGAAAACGGGCGTATTGGGTTTAGTTTTTGAAAATAAACAGGTCCAGAGTTTTCCGTGGCTTTTAAAAATCATCACACAAAACTTGCACTGGGATCAAAAGCACATCCCATACGAACCTACAATGTATTTCAGAGTGTATCCCAACGTTTACGCAGTTGTGATCAAAGATAATAACATCCCTCATAATCTCAAGACAACATGAGCACGTTATTACGTAAATTGTTCAATTTCCATTTTCCAATTAAGACACAAGTAATGTGATGCAGGTGGTATAATTACATTGGGCCCTTTAATAATAATGTTAAAACCAGACACGACAACAAGTAACATGTCCATAAAACACTACCTTTAATGCGGAAGACAACCATTCTGTAGATATTACCTTCAAATTACTAACAATTTCAGATCTCTCGTTATCTCCCACTGACATCTTCTGCCATGTATGTACTACAGAGCTTGGAATAACCATGGCAAAAAGATTAACATTTTCCAGGTGATGTATCGTTCCACAAACAAAAATGCTTGGGGTGATATATATTTTTCGTGTTATAAAATTTAACTGAAATGACTGTTTTTGCATGAATCGGGTCAAAATAATGATACAAAAAGACGAAAAATGAGGAAACTGGAAATCAAATAAGAGGAAATCCAAACCAAGAAAGGAAATCCTCTTAAAAGAGAAGAACTCCAGGTTCTAATACTTTCCACCCAATAATAGAAGTGATACATCTTGGTTCCTGTTCACTACCACTGAGCAAACACCAATGACCGACACAGACCGTGGCCCACAGCCAACAGCACACTGTGTTTACTCAATGGAAGTGAATGTTGGCCTACTGCTGGGTCGTCTGCGTCACTCTCACTGTTCCATGGATCGTGAATACAAGCGAGTGTAACACAAATCAACACACACAAATAGGTCTCCAAGATAACCAGCATCCTCTACTATTAGTAAACGTAAAACAAAACAACTGAGGTAATTCTTCACCTATTTGGCACACAATATGACGGACTAGTGAAAGTATATTTTTTCAAAAAAACTAAAGATCGAGAATTCTCATTAACTTTAGCTGGAGTGTACTATATAGATGTCACCAAAACACATTTGGTAAATTTCTACAACACGCGACAAAGTAATCAGCCTTCCAAACAGGAATTATTTTTGCACGAAATAAGTGAAGAGTGTGATTTTTAAGTTGTTGTCTCTCATGTCATTCTGAACAGGTCACAGCTCGTTTCTTATTCAGATTAGCAGTGAGTTCTGGGCTTGGTAAGAGGTGACGTCTCGTTCTCCATCGAGGCCATGCTCGAGGCCACGCTCCCGCACATGCGCACAGTGACTCGGTGAGTCAAGTCAATCATAGATTATAGACAACAGATTCGCAACTCCCGACATTTTTTTGCGCAATATCCTAGAGGGGGGACCACTCTCCTAAATTATCTGATGCAGTTTCCAGCTAGTGTATTGTGACAATGCAACAACGAACCATGATTAGCAGACGACCTACTTGACGGAAATAACACCAGATAATTTGGCCAGATGTCGCTAGTGAATATGTCATTGCTTCTGTAAGAGCAGATTTCATCCATTGAAAGTATATGGAGTTGGCGGTCCATGTACTATAGTCTGTGAGTCAACTTACTGATGTACGGACTCGAGAAGGAATTAACTGTTAGTTGTTCCTAAGCCTAGAAAGCACATCTTCTCTTAGTAAACAATTTGATAAGTCCACACCAGTAGTTGGCCAAAATCAAAAGCTGGACAACTGAAAAAGGATGGCAGACAGTTTAAATAACTTGAAATGAAGTGCTACTGTGGGGATTGCACTGATAGTGCTTAGACACATCATCTACAAATCCATGTCAGTACCTGTGTTTTGGACGTCACCTTTGGACTGGTTTTCACAACTGCAGGGGCCACCTCCGCAGCTGCAAGAGAAACAAAATGTCGCGTTTACAAACACAACTCAAACTGAAGACAACACATGACAAGTGTTTACTTTTCAGGCGGTATTTCACTCCACATCTAACTGGTGAAATTATTGCTTCATCCAAATCTTAAGTTGGATTCACAGCACTTCACAGTGTTTAACTAGAACGTTTCAAGGATTTAAATTTGCCTAGCAGAGCATTTTAGACGCAACATCTTAGCACACCACACACAAGCATTTCCATAAATTAGCACGTGCCAAATGACGTTGAAACAGACAAGATAGATGCGGCTAATAACACTTCAAGTGACAACTAGCAGCTGCCGTTCAACTCCGTTAAAACGTTTTAGCAGTTTGAACATTTGCCACGTGAACAGAACGCATGCTCCCGTGAATTCAACAATGAAGAGACAACAAATCACTTCAAATTCTCTGCTTTGATACGTGGCTTGAGCATGTGCAATGTTTCAACATGGTACCATGACCACCTCACCCACACACAAGTCAGTGACCCAAACACCCAATACCAAGATGACAATTCAAAACAGATTAGCTGTTACTTTATAAATAACTCCAATCCCCTCCTTTAATGCCTAAAAGCCAACCAATGCAACATGACTAAAAGGTTTCAAGAATTATGTTATATTTATAACAGTTATGCACTAACAAAATTGCCACCTACTGAAAGACAGGGGTTTATACAGTGGTCGTCTTGAATTTTATTTTGGACGGTTTGATGGGGTGGCCAGAATTACTAAAGACCGGCAAAAATTTAAAATGTTGCTTGAAATGACGACCACTTTTTTTAATATTATCGGCTGGTCTGACATTGCTCACATAAATAGACCGTGAGTCATTTCAGAAGTAAGAAATTTTACTGCGTCAAAAGTGCTTCCTTTGTGCATTTTTCAATATTCCGCACGCCCCGCGACACTGACCTAACATACTTCTGAATGGAAAGGTTTTTGGTGACTCTTATGAGTTGTTGCTTGTGCATTTCTCACTAAGACGAATACTATTGGTTATTTTTGATGCATTTCCCATTGTCACTGGCCAATCGATATTTAGCTCATCTCATTGGCTGATCCAATATTTATGGTGTCACCACAACTCTTCACTTTAATAGTATTGCGCGACCTTTGCGGTTTTGGGGGGAGCAATTCCACAATTTTCCACAGCCAGTATTATCCGTTCCCATCATGCGCATTCTACATACTTAATTATGTCGTCTGCTGCGGAAAGATATAGAAAAATGTTTAAGTATTTTACCAAGGCACCTTACACCGTCATTCCTACAGAAAACTTTATCTCGGTGTTGGACATTTTTGACTTAGTCGACATTGACATCTTTACTATGAACGTCGAATTCGGTCATTTTTTTTGGAAAAATTGAACTCCCAGTTTCCGAATCCTGTATAACCCCCGGCTGAGAGATCGTATGAGAAACTGTACTCATGACAGTTGAGGCCACTAGTAGACAAACATGCACCATGTCAACAAATACAGAACCTTTGTCTCAAATCATACTGTGTATAGCGACATAACCACTTGGACACCCAATAGAGGGTGCATAAATCGACACAATGAACCAGACAACAAACAGCAGCCAAACACTGGTTACAAATCGTGCGAAATAAGTTAGTTCCAAGTTTCAGTTGCCATAAGCGTTCTAAATTTGATCAATAATTTTACGATAAAAATTCTGGATTTTACAGATGATAAGACATGTTGTCAGACCAGACAAGTAACATCATGGATCAGCCAATGAGATAACAAAATTAGCACACTGGAGAATAGAACCAAGCTTCAAGTACATTACCATACAATTACACCTGAACAGGCAACAGGTATGAATCGGAGTGAAAAAATTAGGTTTCACAACTCCTGCAGGCATGACTCTCAAGTGCAAAAAACAAGTGTAGCCCAGTAGCATTTTGAGTTCACTAGAGTGCATCACAGGTATTACTTCACAGAAGCACAGAGTACCTTCATACCAGATATCGCACTGAGAGCAGCTGGTGATAACCAGACAAACACATCATTAGCTGATAACCTGCATATATTCAGATTTTCCATTTTCAAAAACAGAGAAACTCATTTTAGCAAACAAGAAATTCCGCTTTCTTGTAATTAGCAAAATTACTATCTCACGGTGATCAATAACATAACAAGAGCAACACGGAGCATTGAAATGCGCCCACGAATGCATTGCAAATAGTGTGCTTTTAGGGTTATTTATTTGTATCATACAAATGGCCACAAGACGGCGCAAAAACAAAAAATCCATCCAAAAATTGGAACATACCATATTTCATAAAAATCTGTCAAGGAACTTCAGAGAAACAAAGGAAAACAGAATAAAATGAAATTGGCATTAGTGGGCACAGGGGCCGTTGGATCCGCCTGAAAGTCGTCGTCATCGTCTGTTGATATCTTCATATAAATACACTTAATAAATTTAGTAAAGATCCTGCAGTGGGTTTAAAAGATACAACTGTGGGCGCGAAACAAAACTACCACTAGGAATCGCCACAGTAGTCAGTCACCATCATCAAAGGTCGTCTTCACACTGAAAACACATATGCCAATTTTCAAATGATTTGGTTGATACAGTGGTGGACACCAAAAACAAGATTTGAAAACAGCAAAAATGGCCACTAGATGGTGCAAAATACCTCGATTCCATCCAAAAACAGGAAGATAGCGTCATCACACCAATAGATGTCTATATTTAAAAATTTTATGAAAATCTGTTGAGGTCCTTTGAAGACACTGAGTTAAACATAAAAAAATAAAATTGCCACTAGGGGGCACAGCAGTAATCAGATCTGTCCGAAAGTCATCGTCACACGTAATCAATATCATATAAATACACTTGCTAAATTAAGTAAAGATCCTGCAAATGGTTTAGGAGATACAGCCATAGGCGAGACAAAACCAAAACTACCACTAGGAGGCGCCACAGTAGTCAAAATCGTCGGCACATACACGCCAATTTTCACAATCATCCTTTGAGTGGTTTGGTTGATAGAGGGGTGGACTCGAAAACAATAAAAATGGCCACTAGGTGGCGCAAACTACGTCAAATCCAACAGAAAACGGGAGGATAGTGTCATCCTACTAATAGGTGCCTACATAACAAATTTCATGAAAATCCATTCAGGACTTTTGAAGATACAAAGGTAAGCGTATAAAACTAAAATTGCCACTAGGGGGCACACTGGTAGTCGGATCCATCCGAAAGTTCGCTCATGCCGTCCCATTCATGAATGGAACATATGTGCCAAATTTCATGAAAGTATGTCAATGGGTTTTGGAGATAGAGCAGCAGACGCCGGACGGACGCTCCCCAGACGGACGGACGGAGATGACAGCATAATGCGTCCACATATAAATACGTGGGCGCATAAAAATGCAGTGTTCTCCAAACTCGACGCAAATTTTTTTTGTTAGTAGTAAACACTGTTCTTTCCCTAAAATCATGGTCACTGTGTATTTATATACGTTTTAAAAGTTTACACTGAACTGTGTGACCTACTTTTTGACTTTCCTACCAATTTTTCACCACAAGTCCTCCAAAGCACTTATGACAGACTCAGAAAATCAAACTAAAGGTTATAAATTCCTTTAATAATAAAAATGTCAATTCTATTATCAATTCTACTTATTAAATACTGTTAGTTTTTAGTAACACCTATTGTCCAGTTGAATAAGTTCTAATTCGCCACTAGATGCCAGTCAAAATCAAAATCCTTCAAATTAAGCATATCAAATTGTTAATTTACAGGTTTAATTGCAAAATTTCAAAGTTAAATTGATATTGCTGGCTAGTCAATTATTAAGGTAAGGTAGCTGACACCATAAAATTATGTTAGAAAAAGAATTTCTTCAGATTTTTAGCAATAATTTACACTCTATTAATACAAAAATTGGGTCATATATTTATAAGGAACTAGTTATGATGTAGGTTCATTCACCCTCATTTATGATTCTGAGGGCGAAAGTGCCAAGCCAGCCAAGGTTTTAACTTGGCGCGGCACTTTTCAAACTCGATGCGCATTCTCTAAACTCGACGTGGCAAAATTTAAACTTGTTGCTGCGTCGAGTCAAAACCGGTCGTGGAGAACACTGAAATGGTCTGGGAATTACCTTACTTTTCATTGAATTTATTAAGCCTCACCTCTGTTTCTAATCCCTCATGCAAAAATGTTGACATCAGAATGAAAAAGCATTTCATTTAAATGAGAATTCATTTCATTTCGAATCTTATCGAACTCAATACCTCAGACGGAATCAAATCTTAAACGTACCCACAAGAAGACACCAGGAAGAAAAAATGAGATCAAAACCTGACTGTATTGGCAAGTATGAAAACTCACCTGTTCTCACAAAAAAAGATTTGATTTCAACCCCTTATGGTACAAAGTCTTCAGTTTGGGACACAATATGGTAGACAGGTGAAATTCTAATTTGTCAAATTTCTCAAAAGATAGCTTTTCGAGAAAATTTACTTTACTTTTCCCACGGTTTGTTTGGCTTAGCCATCATCAACCAAAATTTGACAAAATTTCCAGCATTTGCATCAATGTGGTAAGCCATTGAAAAGTAGAAATATGTCAATATTAGCAATTATTTTTTGTTCCAAATTGAAGAATTTTTACTGTACCTTCAAAAAACTTAAAAGTTCGTAATTCATCGAGATGAAGTTCTACATGCTGACTTGACGTGTCATTTTATGCACCTATCATGGTGTCAACAAATGGACCATCAGTATACTTTGTAAACCCAGAAACAAGTGGAGACCAATTTTACCGTGGTAAGTGGTCTCATCACAAGTTAGCATGCTGGACAAAATGTGGGTTAATAGCCATTCTAATATAGGCTGTAATGACCTCAGCAAGGGAAAGTAACACTCACTTAATACGAATAAAGTTATATACGATGACTGTATCAATAGACAATTCATTTACAATTGGCACTACAGTAACACAAGCATGTGCATATTAACTCAGTTGCTGATAACAACAACCACGTTGGTGTTCTAAAAAATTCAAGAATTCACAGCAGGTCCCGCGCTTACCACCAATTTGAAATTTCAGACAGTGAGCAGCACCTGCATATCATAGTGAACACATTAAGATGATACTTTTTTGTTCCAAGTGAAAAAAACTGTGTCATGTGCTATTTAAACAAGCCAGAGGCAAAATCAACCAGGTCACGGCGACCTGTTAAAACTGGTCAAGGAGAGCTTTGTACATTATATTTTTCAGTGTACTCCCCAACCCGTATTGACTGGTCAAAATAACCATTTTGTATTTTGCAGTGACCAGTTTGACTTACATGTGTGGATTTAGAAAACCTATGCAACAAGTTTAAAGTATAGGGAGATTAGCCATTGTTAAGTACGAGAATTAGGACTTTCTGGTACCAGATCAATGCATTTATGTCAAGACTTAACACACACTCCCCACAGTGTGGACATGGGCCTTCGAACATGTACATGATATTGGAATTCCAGTCAATTTCAAATTTTCTGCTGTGAGAACAGTGTGTACAAGGGAGATCTAACAGACTGAATGATCAACACCTCATATAACCAATGGCAGACAAAAATAACAAGGAATAAAATGAAATGAAAATAATGTTTAATCATCACGCTTGACTACATAGATCAGGAAACTGTTACGATAGAGGCCTGTTTACCCTGGGAACCTGTTGAGCAACCGTCATGGAAACAGACCGGCCATGATGCAGGCGTGTGTAAGTCAAACACTGGCAAAAGCTGGGAACCGTAGCAGCTGCTGATTAGACTAGGAATAGACGACACTTGAGCAGACTGTAAAAGGGTATTCACAGGCAGGTGGAACAAATGCTAACTACAAAAATACAGATTTCTGGTCACTCCAAGAGCAAAATATCACCGCAACTGTAAGGTCACATTTTTACAAAAGAAGGCATTATCTCCAGTGACATTTATGCAATTTACAATAGAATGAATGAAAATTGATGAATTTCAAAGCAATTTGTCTATAACAGCCAAAAAATTACATTTCTGTAATTTTTTGGCTGTTATAGAAATGTATTTTTTTTGAAAATTTTTTCGACAAAAAAATTTTAACACGAGGACAAGCAATCTTCTTCAAAACTCACCTAACTATCCTCTTCAAATTTACTCACTTTCCATCATAGGCTATCAAAAATAGGACTTTTATAACTTTTATGAACAAGAGCAACACTAGGGCGTTCACAAGCCCAGTTGCATAAAACAAAAAATAGCATGTTGATCCTATACTTGAAACAAAATTTGACCAGTTTATTAATACCAAGGTTTTACTATGACTTTCATTCTTTCTGATAAATTTACTAAAATGATGTGACCCTATCAAGGACTGACTGGAATTAAGTACCAAGCCAAATTCCATTGAGCTCCTGCTTCCAAATATATCTTCAGTTTTGTAGACATTTGACTGAATGCAGCCTTGTGAACAAGGTCCTACATAACCTAAAGTAATCCAAAATATTAACAATGAGCCCAACTATATAAGGACCTGTGACTCCAATTCTTTATAACCTAATGATGTGTAGCAAGGACACACTAACTCACATAAGAGCAACAACAAGTGATGACTTCAACAGCACTATCACATTGATGATTGCATTTGACCTAGAAAACAGTCTTACAGATAACCAACCAGTAAGCTGGACCATGGACACACCTTAAGGAAAGTTTTATTTAAAATGAGATGCACGAAAACTTGCGGAGGACAGGGGTCACCCTTCAACTTCAAAAAACTATTCCACATATGAATTAAGGGCAGAAATAAATGTTTTTTGATATCGTGACAACAGGGGGAGTAGGTAGCGACACTAGTGTCTCCTGCGCACAAGCCAATGTTCCATTTGGCGGCCTGTAGGTCGGTCGCCCATGTGACCTCACATTTTGTTCGACAACCGTTACCATGGCCTCACACACAAACCCTTCACGACGAGAACATGGACTTCGAACATTAAGTAAGGCATTCCCCCCTCTACTGTGATCAGCACTGAAACGACAAGCTCTGTCAATATTTTATAGTAAAGAGACCACTTCACTCATCAGCAGCCACTATTTTGAAAAATAATAAATAAATCATGGTTCGGACTCACAACATACATTGGAACATTGTAGCCCAAAGGGTTTAAAATGCTTGGATGGTGTGACGTGCACATGAGAGTTAAAACCTAGCCAACAACAAGCACCAAGACAGAGCTACAAGAATTCTTCAGTTCTTTGATACAAAAATAATTGAAAAAAATGTTTAGATTTGCCAAGCTAAGTGCATGAAAAGGGTCAAGCTGTTATGCAGTACCCACCATGCTAACAAACAATAAAGCAGAATCTCATGTTGAAGTTTATTTTTTTGAAAATGTTGACATTATTTATGACCGTGTTTCACCATACTGTGGACCAACTACTCAAGCCTTGAGATGACAGTATACGATACCAGCATTTCCCGAATCATCCATCGGTTAACAAAACCTGGACATCACAGACACCAGTCGCCTCGCTGCATAATACACGCAAACTCTATATGCCAGCAAGTACAGCTAGGCACTATGCAGTGTGGAAAATCAGAGGGCCGAGTAAGGTCAGTTCGCACTTATTTCAACAGCAGTGAACTGATGAATAAAACTAAATGACAATCCAATACATCAATTGTGAGAACCCTTAGCCAGTTCATCGTGTGCTTTCACTAACGCATACTATACGGAAACCAATTGTTAGTTGCACTCAAAAAGTGATCATTTGTAACATGAAAAGTTACTTTCTTACGAGAAAAAAAAAACATGGAATGACTTTACATCAAAACTATTACAGTAACTTATTGTGCTTTGCATTACAATTACGAATAACTGTACCTCTGAAGGTCGTGGAATGCAAAACTTCTCAAAGTACAATAATTATTGCGCATTAACAAAAATTCTAACCAAAACAAATGGAAGATGAAGAACTAAAATGTTAATGATTAAGTATTGTACGTAAATGGTGGCTGCATCTTTTGTTGGGATATTAGTAAACCTTTTGTATTTGGAGTTCAATTACTGATCAATACCCATCCACAATCACACAGACTTGCCTGTAAGTGTGTTCGAGTCCCTTTCATGTACACCTCATTCACTAAATAGCCTCACAAATCCTTAAATCCTTGTCTTCCCTTTATAAGGTACCCACACATCACTGAAGCATCGCTGGTACCAAGTCAGTACCCATCGGTTGCCACATCGTGCGCAGCGGCTAAGTTCGTGTTGCATTGGCCATGTCCCCCACTGTGACCACACCGTGACTGATTTATGGGCAAAGCCTGCATCGTGTGCTAACTGTGCGAGTTTGATTGCTCACATCTCGCAGAATGCTTTCGTTTGTATACTCTCAACATAGCTATTTTGGGAATATAGTTAAGTCAAACGACATGCCCGCTGATCCTAAGAAGTTACCTGCAGTAAGGGAACTGCATCTAGTGAGCTGGCAACCTAAACCTTTTGTAGACGAGGCAGTGTGGCCCAGTGAGATAAGTGTGTGCTTCCTTTACTCAAGGTGGTGTGTTCTAATCCCACTAGGGCGCACTGCTGGACCCTTGAGTCAGATGTCAAACTCTTCAGCTCAGTTTTAATTACATATTAATAAAGCATGAAATGTTTCCAGGTGATCGGTGCAATGGACCCACCTGATCTCTTGCGCAACTCTGGTACAAAGTGTACCAGACCGCCTGCAATTATTTGTTTAAACTCCACCAGAGATTCGGACACACATTATGAGCAAGAAGCATGGAGTTAATTTTCACTTCATGAGTGAACAAAAGTGAAGCTCCCAAACGAACTTCTAAACAAATGTCTCAGCATTGATTTCCTATACATTAGTGACTCACATGGTCCCACATTTTGAGAACCAGTTTGTTGTCTCTTAGTTAGTTGAGAAAACTGGTTCCCAAAATGTGGGCCCCTGTGAGTGACTTCTACTAATTTTTAAATAGACAACACAGTGACTCAGTATTCATTAGGTGGTGCAAATAAAGACAGGGCCGTGTTGTAATTATGTGACAAGAATATCAAGAACAAAAAGCAGTTTTTGAAAGTAAAGTTCCCATGTAAAGTAAATGCCTCACATTAGGGGAGACCTTTGTTTCACTAATACCGCCTAATGAATTCAGAGATCCTCATCTCACAGTTCTTACAAACCTGGTTCTTCGCTTTTTTGTATTACCACAGGCTGCTGTGGTATTGCAACTACTGGAGGAGGGTCTTGCACTTTGACCGGCTCAGTCTGAACAATTGTCCTTTTAGCCCATGGATTTGTCTTTGGAGGCGGTGCTTCAACGAAGTTTTTATTGTCAAACTTTTTTGGGCCATCAGGCTGTTTCACAGGTTTTTCGCAGTTCTCTTCATCGGAATTCTCTTTCTCCTTTGCAGTAGCTTTTGTTTCTCTCGTATCCTTACGCCGTCCTTCTCGATCTCTATTCCGATTTTCTTTGTTGGATATTTTTGTGTCAGCTTTCAGTGGAGTCCTCGCTTCTTTTGAGTTAACCACCGTCTGCCAAGGATTTTTATCATCATCTTCCGGTGTTCGTGGAGAGTCACTGTTCACGGGCGGATTACCATCCGTAACTTTGCAGTCCAAACTTTCCGCAGTTTGTGAAGGTTGGGCAACTTCAGCAGAAGCCATATTCAGCCAAGTCTTCTTAATCCAATAATTAAGAACGACTTAACTTTTACCTAAACATAAATATACAATTCAAAGGAATAAAAATATGAATACCTTTGACAAACAAGCAGCTGGTCAAACATGAAAGTAGTGTGGGTCACATGACCCTATTTCTGTGAATTTTTCATTGATTTTTTGAAACATATTGTTACAAAAGACTTTAAATATATCCAATTTTTTGCACGAAATGTAGCATCCTATTAACGACATCTAAAATAAAATACACACCAAAGTGCAGTAAACTGAAAATTCTGCAAAAACTTTCATTCAAACTGTTTTTTCTTTTGAACGAGGGTGTTGTTGACCACGTTGCCAAATATGCACGCTGGGTAATCAAGAATTTATCATAAAATTCTCGTCACAGTATACAGGTTTTAACAAGAATGTACTACCTTTCTCTGGATCACTGCTTTCCGTATCTTGCACGAAAACACCAGGAGGGAATAGGCAGCTGTTTTATTACCATGCCATCTTTAAAAGTCCAAAGAAGTTACAGATGAGCACATGTCGCCATATTCCCACTGGAAAGGTCAGCAATGCGCATGCGCATCGCTGGGCAGAACACTCGCTAGATGGCGAAAAACGGCATGTTGACGTCACGCGGTCCCATACGATTGCCAAATGACTGCGGGCAAATACAAAATGTGTTGACCGCGGTACTATTTGCTCCGGGGATTCACTGTTTTGCCAAGTCTGATGAAGCTGCATTCAAGATGCAAAAATGTTTGACAGTGAGATTTAATGCGGGCATTTCTAAAAAGGTCCAACTGTTCTTCAAATAAATTGATCATTCCGCGAGAGCTGCCATAGGTGGGTTTCACTCCCGTACATACGCCCACATCATGTCCTAGTGCCAGTGCCAGTGTGTCACAGGTCAGGCGATGATCATGGACCGGTTCACCTGATTGACTTTTTGATTGGTAAAATAAATTATACTTAACAACATGCCGTGCCGGAATGCCCTGGGGGAAGACATTTGAATATTAGATTGGATTATCAGATCGAGAGTGCCAAGTCATGCCGTGCTATATATGTGTACATATCCCTTTCATTTTTTGTCCCAAATATACACAAATTCGTACTGGTCACCTAACCAAAAAAGTTAAGACATTGGCTGCAAGAAAACATGGCTGTGAACAGACAATTTTCAACATGTGGCCAAGTGAATAGACTGGATTTACTGACTAAACTTATGAACTTGATGATTTGACTGGCTTAGTAACGCCGGGAACGGCCGCGGATGCATGGTACTGAAAAGTCTGAACTTAAGTCTTTGCATACACACCTACATGTATAGGCCGGGGTCTAATCTTTGTACTAGAAATTATTTTTGGAATTTCCTGGTCTACTTAAAATACTGAGTGTTTGCTACTCAGCGCTCGAATGCCTGTTTATGGAAATGTAGTCTGAACCTCTAGATTCGACTCAGAGAAAAAAACTTGAGTCAAAAACTGGAAATTTTGACTTCAGACTCGAACTTTTTTAGCCTTAATGATGGGTTCATTAAGTGCAAATTGCGTTTCTCGGACAGTCTCTACGTAATCCATTATGTACTCGAGTCAACCGAGTATAACGGAATACTGGACTGATAGACACTGAACTTCGCACAAATGTAGAATAGAAAATGACACAGAAAAACAGTAATGGTATCGGTTGCTCGATCTCGAATAAAAAGATTAGACCCGGGCTTGAGTCAGCTTTAATCATTAACCGCTTTTGCAGTTTCGTTAGTCAATATAAACTTGGAATTGTCGGCCGGAGCCAACACTAGTGACGTTGAGTATTCATTAGGCGCAGTTTAACAACTTATGATCGAGTCCTGATGGTGATCACAGTATTTCAAAAACTTGCTTCTTAAATTTTCTAAACTGTTCCTGACGCCGAGCGCTTAGTTCACCGGTCAAACCAAGTTGGACTATAACACGCGAGCACGTGCCTCCAAGGTACTTTGTCAAAATGTGCGATCTCTGAATTTGAAATAAACCGACAGTAGTTAATGCTTGAAACAAGGATCTACAAATTTCAGGAGCTATGAAAATACAGCAATTCTTCACCATAGATTTTAAAAATACTCTCTCTCTTCACTTACCGGGTATTTGGCAAACAACATGTTCCACAAGTGAAATTTTATTATATTTTAACTTCCCCACAGAACATGGGCGGCGCACAATAGGGGGGCTGGGGGGCTATAGCCCCACTTTTCCAGTGTCGGCTGCGCCGCCCATGGTCTATGGGCGGTGCACCCCTGTAGCACCCCACTTTTTTCAGTGCTGCGCCGCCCATGCTAGTCTCAAGTTTGGATAGCGTGTAGACGTAAAACCACATTTACTAGTCCCGATTATTTGCGAACAGGCAACCAGTCATTGAAAAAAGGCCATATTTTAAATGGAGAATTACCGTAGTACGATCTGCGACTGGACGGACAATAGTTTTTGACAAAAACACGGATGTAGACATTCATCTGTTTGACACCCAGAAACCATGGAAATCAATTACCCAACGCATCCCATGTATGTGGATTATCGCCTGCCGTGGCCATATTTCTGCCGATCGCTAGCTATGTATCAAGTTCTCTTATCGCGAATTGCTCAGTTGAAACCCATGAAAACAACAAATACGAGGGTTTGGTTTATTTTTTTAACAAAATAATTTTTTTCATATCATACAAAACGCGAATCATCAATTTCTGGACAGATTCCAAGACAAGTTAAGTCATATTTTTTTAAGTCAAACCTTCAACATTTCTAACAAAAAGTTCGAGAAAAATGTTGAATCAGTTTTCTAGTATTCTATTCTAGTATTTCATGACTTCTTTCACAAAGAGCAATCCAGACTGCCTCTCAAAGCCTGCTATAAACCTGCCTTACTTAAAAAAATAAATCCATTTAAACTACTAGAAACTTGTTCCATACTCAAATTAAAGGTGATCTCTGGATTTGAAAAGAGACGACAGTTTATTATTACCATTGCTCAAGACAAAGTTTACTAAAACTCATTTTGCCCTGTTTAGCTGGCTGAAAAACTGAAATCGGTTTGAACCTTTTATTCTCACAAATGAGTCTGACATTCATTACCATAATAAAATTTGTTTTCTCTAACGAACTGTAGCCGAAACAAAATCAAGGCAAGGAATGTTATGTGATTTTATGAGAGTAAAAGGCAAAAATTTCATTTTCGCTTTTCAGCCAGCTAAAAAGACCGACATGCAGCATAAGTCAAAGTGGGCTGTCTGGGTGGGATATTCTCTGTACTCAGCTTCAGGTATACAGCAGTATTGAATAAACTCTGGAGTTTGACCATCACCAGGCAAATGTAAGTAGAATTTTAATACCAAAAAGATATGTGAAATAGAGAAATAAAACAGAGACAATAAACATAAAGGAATCATACACATCTCCGTATAACTATGAACAATTATTTCAAGTTTAATGTCTCAGCCCTATTTTACGGATAGTGAATTGCCAGTTCTTTCCAAGCTCACAAATCACATCTTTCTGAGGAATGTTTGTAGCAACAATGCCTAAATCAAATAGTTGTTTCTTTGACGGAATGTGGGTTTACAGCAGGTTTAATGCAAATCTCACAAAATTAATTCCAAACGTTTGCTCATAGTGGCTTCCCAAACAATACAGAACAAGATTTGATAATAGCCACTAGCAGGGGTGCTTGCATTTTGAGAACCAGTTTTCTCCCTGAATAACAGGCATCAAACAAGTTCTTAAGATCCGGAACCCCTATAAAAGACTATTCCCAAGACTTAAAATAAAAATAGTACCTACACTAGAACAACTTTTAAACAACTTATTTCAAATCAGTTGTAATCAGACGACAGAAGAATCAAACCTAGTCTTAAATCTCAATCTTTAGCCACAGGTGTAACTGAAATAGCACCAAAATATCTAGTTTCCCAAATGCCAAAAAATTGCATCTCTGTGAGTGTTGAGCACATTTTCATGACCACAAAAAATAACACCAGCAGCAGGTTTTCCTTCAACAGTTATGGTCAGAATTCCCTTACAATGTGATCCTAGATCCGTCAACATAAAATACAGGGCACTACATAACCAAGCATCTAGTCACATAGTGAAATCCACACAACTTCACAAACCAACATTCTCAACAGGCCTATACAATCTCAAAAATTTCCATCGTGTCAATTCTCTACTCACAAAATACTGTACAGAGTATAAAAACTAACTCAGTTTTACTTTCCTTCTCAAATACATGGCCAAAACTATTTCTGCTATATTACACAATCATTCTCTTATTACATACAGTGTCTAAAACAAACATAAGCCAAGCAATCACCAACACACTCAGGTATCACATGTTTATACAAACTAGAATTTTCAACTGGTGAATAAAACAACTAATACTTGTTTTTCAACACAGAAATTACTTCTCTAGTGTCACGCTTGAATTTTCTTTTTTAACTTCAACAAAATAGGTATTGGGTCACAAACATCACGCAGTATATTTACCTTTTGCAAATGAACGTTAGAGAAAAATGCTTGAAAATAAATGTCAAGCCATCTGGTAGTAAAATTGAAAAACATCAAGTAGTCTATTAAACACAAAACTAAGAAAAAACTCCCTTAATTTAAAACGAGAGCGCCATACGTCACTGAATTGTACCCAGGACTGTATTGTGAAAGGTATCCTTCTGGGGACGTTAAATACTATAAAAAATGGCCACAAGGTGGAACAGGATATCTCAAACTGTTCAATAATGGGAAAGCCTCAAACTCTTCACAAAAGAAGCATATTTGCCAAAATTCATGCAAATTTGTCCAAGACATATATATCAGAGGGAACAACGGTAGTCAGAACGATCTGATAGCAGTCATCCATTTTTACATTCGAAGAAAAACACTCGCGAAAATACTGCAAGGGGTTCAAGAGATAAAGCTACAGATGCAAAAACCATAAAATTGCCATTAGGAGGCGACACAGTAGTTGGGTCTGGTCAAAAACCAATGCCAGACCCACTCTTCTGAGCCAAAGCAGTCTGATTTCTCCAAAAATCAAAACTCAAACAACATCTACTAGGCAAGAATACAACAGCTAGACTCATAGACAATAAAAATAGCCACTTGGTGGGGCAGAACATGGCGAATCCATCAAAAAATGGGAACGTATCATTGTCTTCCTAATAAACACAGAGATACCAAATTTCATAAAAATTATAACAAGGAACTTCGAAAATAAAATTACCTAAATTGCAACTAGGGGGCACAGCAGTAGTTGGAGCCATAGGGCAGTTGTTGTCAGCCACATAGGAACAAATCTGTACACTTCCACTGAAGATACTACAAGGGATTTTGGAGCATTACCAGCGGCGGATGCCCATGGACGATGACTGAAACATGCTTCCACATGTATTTGTGGGGGCATCAAAACATATATATTGCTTTCCTAAAATGTGCTATACTTAGAGACCATAACATAATCCGTCTCTACCTAAATAAGTTTCTACTTTGTACTGTACAAAACTGGAATCACGAGACCACACCAGTTCTGCGTAATCTCAAATTTATCAAAGTGATGACGTGGATCAGTTTGACGCTGCGAATCTTAACAGCAGTTCAGAAGCAGGAGAACCGGTCAATCATGATATTACACTCCGGACATTCTGCATTCTTATACTTTCCGCCATGTCGGTTGCTCTGTCTCATGCTCGTCTTCTCAAAGTAGCCGCCCAGGTATTCAACCATATTGTGGTCCACGTCCTCTGTATGCAGCACCTCCAACCACACGCCCGTGGTCACCCAAAACCGACCATCAGTGAAACACAGGAAGGGATTGTCACACATATTCAGCCGAAGGAGCTTGTTGGCACAGTAATGATCCGCTTCTGAACCCTTACGCGTATGCACTAAAGTGACCCAATGCATCGTGGCTTCCGTCACGCCCATGCAGTAAAAGTCAGCGAAAAACAGGTTACTGATTTCGTCCAAAAAATAGTCCACGGGCAGTAACAACCTGGTGTCTCCAAACACTGAGGAGGTCAGTGGCTTCCCAAAGCTGGGGCTATTAATGTACGGGTTGACAGACGCGCTGAAGAAGAGTCCCTCCAGTTGACTGTTAATGTTGTTACACTCATCTCCATTCTCATCCTTCATGTATTTCTCCTCGATCCCGTCATTTTGCTTCACCTGAAGAATAAAGATGGCACTCGTATTCAATGTAGCGTAAAAATACTATTTTTGAGTTTTTGGAGTGTTTATAAATATTCTGCTTGTTGACCACAAAAAGATCTCTTCTTGTGAAGCGTAAACTTAGTGGTTGTCTGGAGTGAGTAATAATAAAAAACTATGGTAAAAATTTTCTAGTTTGGGGAAGTCTCTAATAATTTGGACACTGAAATTCAAAGCAAAATTGAATTTTCTTGAATCTGAAGTATGGAACAAGTGCAATTTTGGCATTTTTCAAACATTGGACACTTTATCAACAGGGTCTGAAAATAAACTCAGTAGTTGATAAAACTGTTGAAAATAGCCACTGACAGAATGTCCCAACATCAAGCTGAATGATCATTTGTCATTGATCATAATTCTTGGATTTGGGACGTTCAATATTGCCTATTTCTAAAATTTGGTACAAGCTTTGACCTTCAGTAAAATGATTAAGTTTTCACTGATCCAAACTGGAGAATTTTTACCACAACAAAAGTCAAAATGTGAATGGTAGCAATGAAAATGAAATTATTAACAATGATGATAAAAACATAATAATAACAATGATTAACAAATTTTTTATAAATTATTTAATAAATAATAAACTGTAAATAAAACAAAAAAGATGTTATGTAATTATAGTAATACTTTAAAATGCTGGAACCGGATTCGGCAATTAAGTTTCATTATTCTCCCGAAACTGTTTTCAAAGTACGTAAAACTTGACAGCCTTTCTGTAAATGTGTGTATTCGACACACGCACTGTTGAGTGAAGAATCGGTTTGACTCAATGCAACAAGTTGATTAACTTATGTCAGTTGGTGTTGACGTATGTGAGAATGACAACATGGAAAACTCAAATGAAGACATCATCAACAAAGAGACAGAGTAGAACATTAACCATTGATGTATACAACAAATATTTATGTACAGTTTTCAAACTTTTTACTCTTAAAGTTTTTTTTAACCCTTTTTAATACACATAGTTGTATTTCAGTTTCACTAATATGAACCAATCCTCTATACTTCTTTTACAGCCAGCAACCACAATGTGTTAAAGCAGATTTTCACGTTTTGCAATTAGTTAGTTACCAATAAAATCATCCAATACTTCGTCAAATGATACGTCATTTGAGTGAAAACGCAAACCCAAATTATGTCTAGTCACAATGAAAAAAAATTTACATCAAAGTACATTACATTACGTACATATTTTAGAACAATCACAAATTTGCAAAACATGCAGTTACTGAGGATATACAGCTACGGGCATACTTTTGGAACTTTTCAAAAATACACTATATAACCATGTACTTTTGGGTGGTCTTATTTTCCGAAATTCCCAGTAATAAAATTAGACTAAAAAGGTGTAGTTTGTACATAATATTTTTGAAAATACAACAGTGAATCATTTTAAACAACTGCAGTGCATTGAAAGTTGGAATTGAGGTTTTCTCTGTCATGCAAGAGTTCACGCGACCTTTGAAATCACATGACAATTAAGCACACCAAACATTTTGTTGTTATCACGAACACCAAATGAGTCTTAATTGTCAAATGTTGAAATTTGCAGTATCATGAACACATATACTTTATAAATGAACCTTAAGCATGAATAGGAACTATCTGAGAGTAGCACGTAGCATGTTCAGTCTTCAAGAACAGCCATTTTGACAGTATTTATTTGAACAACATTATTCAATATTGTTAAGATGCTCGAGAAAAGAACTCACTATTAGTGTGTCTAGATGCACACTTGATATGCCATTTAACCTTACTAACTTGGCACTACATTGCACTAGCTCTCTAGCTCTGGTGAAGAAAAAATCCAACTTACTCGCTCAAAGTATTCCCTGGGCTTGTTTCTGTACAGGAAGTCAATAGGCAGCATGGGGAAAGCTGTCAGACATTTGTTGATGTTATGCCTCATGGCCAGGTCACACAGAGCTCTTAGTTGGTCAACAGAGAACTCTGGAAAAGCACACGGGTGTATTTAGCAAAATAATAACAACTGACTAACACAGAACTTAAGAACTCCCACTGACAAGTCGATGAATCTACAGACAATTCAATTGCTTCTGGCATTTTACTGACAAGTGCAATCAGCAACAGAATGTATTGAAATGTACACAGGACTGCAGCACAAAGAGTGCTTCTGGGGGTCTTTGATTTAATATATAAAATACATAGGCCACCAGGTAGTGAATCATTAGTGAAATTCGTCTGAAATGAGGTGATTGCTGTCATGTCCATGATAGAAACTTATACATCAAATTTCCGTGAATATCCATCAAGGAATTTGGTAGAGCCATGCGCAACAATGAATTGCCACTAAGGTATGGGACAGTAGTCGAGCATGTCCCAAACAAACTTCATGAAGATCCATTCACTACAGACTACTAGGCAGATACTGAGGCACAGGCAAAAACAAATTTGCCATTTAAGTGGGAAGGTGTTGCATCTCAAAACTATCCGCCAAATATCATGAAAATCTGTCAAAGAACAACCAAAAAGACACAAAGGCAAAACTAATGTATCGTACAGTGAAACAAAACAAACTGCCAAGGAACCACAGCGGTAGTCGAATCTGTCCATCTGTTGTCAAGTTAATACAAGAGCAACAGTTGGGAGCATTGAAATGCGCCCACGAATGCACCCCAAATGGTGTACTTCTAGGGTTGATTATTTGTATCATAAAAATGGCCACTTAACTGGCACAAAAACATCGAATCCATATGAAAACTGGAACATGCCATTGCTAAAATCTTCAATAGGAAGCTATTTACCCAATGTCATAAAATCTGTCAAGGAACTTCAGAGACACAATGGAAGAATATGAAATTGCCACTAGGGGGCACAGCCTGTTGTCATCGTCGTCTGTTGTTAGCTTCAGATAAATACACTTACTAAATTTAATAAAGATTGTTCAGTGGATTTAGGAGATACAGCTATGGGTACAAAACAAAACAAAACTAGGAAGCACCACAGTAGTCGAAATTGTCATTATCAACCATACTCTTCACGCTATACGCCAATTTTCAAAATCATCCTTAGAATGGTTAGGTTGATAGAGGGGTAGATGCCAAAAACAGACTCGAAAACAGCAAAAATGGCCCCTAGATGGTGCAAAATATTCCATCTGATAAAGGGAGGATTGCATCATCTCACCTATATTCCAAATTTTATGAAAATCCGTGGAGGACCTAAGATACAGAGGTAAACATAAAACACTAAAATTGCCACTAGGGGGCACACCGGTAGTCGGATCCGTCCAAAAGTTTGCTTGTGCCATCCCATCCACGGAAGCAACACATGTGCCAAATTTCATGAACATACTTCAGGCGTTTTGGAGATGAAGCAGCAGACGCCGGACAGACGGACAGAGATGACGGCACAATGCGTCCACATATAAATATGAGGGTGCATAAAAATGGCCACTAGGTGGCGCAAACTACGTCAAATCCATCCAAAAACAGGAGGGTGAGCGTCACCTAACTAATAGGTACCAAATTTTATGAAAATCCGTTGAGGACTTTTGAAGATACAGAGGTAAACGTAAAAAACTAAAACTGCCACTAGGGGGCACACTGGTATTCGGATCCATCCAAAAGTTCACTCATGCCGTCCCATGTATAGAAAGAACACATGTGCAAAATTTTATGAACATATGTGAAGGTGTTTTGGAGCTAGAGCAGCTGACGCCGGACGGAGATGACGGCATAATGCGTCCACATACAAATATGTGGGCGCATAAAAATGGCCACTAAGTGGCACAAACAGCGCCGAATACATCCGAAACATAAAGATAGCGTTATCTCACTAATAGATGCCTATATGTCAAATTTTATGAAAATACGTTTAGGACCTTTGAAAATATAAATATGTGGGCGCATAAAGAATACAATTCCAAAATGTCAAAAAAATCTTACATGGGGCTTAAGAAATAGCCATAGATGCAAAAAAGTGTCACTATGGCGCATTTATGCTCTTGTCAGTAGGAACACATCTGCCAATTTTCATAATGATCCTCTGCGCAATTTGGCAGATACAGAAGCAAGCAACAAAAACAGACTAAAAATAATTAAGCACAATACATCGAATCCATCACAAAAAGGAAAGGTGCTGTTGTCTTTATAATGGACTTGTTTGCCAAATTTCATGAAAAATTATCAAGTTAGCCTACAGATGTAAACGTAAACAATAAAAATTCCACTAGGGAGCACATCTACAGTTGGATTGGTCTGAAATTCACCGTCTCCTATTGCCATCTTCATAGGAACACATCTGCTAAATATCACAAAGATCTTGCAAAGGGTAAAGGAGACAGCCACAAATGCAAGAAATAAAATTGTGACCAGGGGTGCCCGAGTAGTCGAATACATCCGATAATCAATGTGAACCTTGGTCTTCTCCTAAAGAACACATCTCCAAATTTTAATAACGATTCTTCAAGCGGTTAGATGGATGGAGAGGGTCGTCAAAAACGCACTCAAAATTTTTAAATGGCACAGAATACATCAAATATGCCCAAAAATGAGAAGGCGTTGTTGTCACCTTGATGGAAACCTATTTGCAAAATTTCATGATAATAAAAATGGCCGCTACACGTAGAATCTATCTGAAAATGGGAACCTGATATCATCTCTGTAATAGAAATCTGTTTATAAAATTTCATAAAACTCCGTCAAGAAGTTTCAAAGATGCAGAAAACAACAAAAAAATAAAATTGCCACCGGGGGGCACAGGTGTATTCGGATCAGTCGAAATGTCCTTCTTTCATACAAATACACTAGCCAGATTTTATGAGAAACCTGTAGAGGGTTTGGCAGATACAACAAACACAAATGAAAAACTGCCAATAGGAGGTGCCACAGTAGTCCGAGTCATCTGAAAGTCATCCATTCAGCCATCCTCTTCACAATAGAAAACATAAACGCCAATTTTCAAAATCATTCTCAGAGTGGTTTGGTTGATAGAGGGGCAGACACGAAAAACAGTCTGGAAAACACTAAAAATGGCCATTAGACAGTGCAAAATACGGCAAATCCATCCAAAAACCGGAATGTGTCATTGTTTCTTAAATAGAAACTATTTTCCAAATTTCATAAAAATCCATCAAGAAACTTCAAAGAAGCAGAAAAACGAAAAAATGAAATTGCCACTAGGGGGCACGGCATTTATCGCATCCATTCAAAAGTTATTGTTGTTTGGTGTCAACTTCATATAAATATATAATACACTTGGGTTTAGGAGATACAACCACGGATATGAAAAGAAAACAAACCTCTACTAGGATGCACCAGATCGGAAAATAATCCGAGTACCTTCCTCTTCACAGTAGGAGCATATATGCTAGTTTTCACAATCATCCTTGGTTTGGTTGATAGAGGGACAGATGGCAAAAAAACAGTACTTAATAAAGGGCACCAGGTGGTGCAAAATACCTCAAATCCATCCGAAATGAGATAGTAGCGTCACCTCACTAATAGATACCTATTTGCCAAATTTTATGAAAATCTGTCAAGGACTTTTGAGGATAGAGGTAAAGGTAAAAAACTGAAATTGCCACTGGAAGGCACACCGGTAGTCGGATCCGTCCAAAATTTGCTCATGTCGTCCCATGAAAGAAACTCATGTTCAAAATTTCATGAACATACACCAAAAGGTTTTCAAATTCGAGATAGAGCAGAGGATGCCAGACAGACAGGAATGACGGCATAATGCGCCCACATATTTATAAATATGTCGGCGCATAAAAACCAGCGCATTTACTGTTACATTATTACCTGACTTGACGTCAACTCTTATCATATCCATTAATACTGATTGATCATAAAATGCTGGCTGACCATAGGCGGCTATATTGAACCTATAGCAATGACCCTTGCTGTGACACGTGATGTAGAAGCTCGTCTCTTGGCCAGAGATTGTGAAATTTTGGCACTCATCGGTGTCAAAATCGATCACCTGGATCTTGTAGTAGAGTGGGGTTGTTGAATCCCATGACCACACCCATGAAACACCTGGGTAGATCACATCACACTCGATCGTAACCTGGTCCATTCTTACCTGTAAAATTGGTTGTAACAAAAGTGTCATTCAATTTTCAAAACTTCCTGAACTTATAACACAATACGACATAACAGTGAAATTAATTTTCTCAAATTTTCAACAAAAATAAGTGGAAAAAAAGTTGACAGTTTGCGAGGTGATTCAAACGGCATTTTCAGCAACCCAATGAGCTTTGAAGAAAATGGATGACCATTTTGACAATTATCTGTTGTTCGAATGTAAAGAAACTTTGTCATATTTTGGCCACTTTAATGTTAATAAACTACATCTAAAATGTTTAGTACGATAAATGTATTAGGATGTGGTGTCTAAAAATCAGTAGCAGCAGATAACTAAATATCTAATGAAATGTGTAAATGTTAACTGTGGGAATGACTAAAGTAATTTCAAACAAAATTGCGAAACTTAAGATGTCAAGTTTTTAAAGTTTGACCACTGGTGAGTGATGATCCCTGCTACTCAACAAATTTAACCAAGGCATCTTAGATAGCTTAATGACCTTTGAGGACAATCAGGCCCCTCAATACCTGAGAAATACGGATACCTACCTTTTTAGAGGGTCTGAAGAAATTGAAACCCCATCCATTTAAAAACATAATCACTTTTGGAAGTTTTCCTCAGCTTATACTTACCTACTAGATAATCTTAACCACACAAAGTACTTATTTATCAAAATTGAAATTTGGCATGCATGCCTGAAGACTTCTGGTACAGAAATGGACCATTTTGTTAAGTTCCAACCTCCCTTGCAGGAGAAAGGTGCCTGTACCTTTTAAAAGAAGAATTCTTGCAGCGTTCTTTACCAAGAAGGGAATTTTCACGTTGTTTTTTTAGAAGGAAATTTTGCGATGTTTATTTACTACACTGCTTGTTATGACTATATTATTTTATGCTTTCATCAATAAGCACTAAAAAGTATTAGTCAGTGCTGTTCTTTTGGCAGTGTTCAGGGATATTCCTGACCAGGTTTGAACCTGTGCCCTATGGGTGCACCTGAAAATCAAATGTGAGCCTTTTTTCAAAAAATTGTGCCAACAGACTTAGTGTAATGTAATTAAAGTGGTAACATGTGAAACAGTAGACAGTGACCACTGCTTCTAGCTGGACCTGCTCCAGCTAGAAACAGTAGTCACTGCCTAATGAAACAGACACCCCAAGAGCAATCAAAAAGAACAGAGTCATGTTCATGTTCATGTAAAAGTTGCATTTATATTTAAAAATTCCATACAAAAAGGCAATCTGAAAAAGACTTCAAATCGACTGTTCAGCTGAGGCGGAATAAGAAAACAATGGCTGTAGGTTGACTAGAATTATGCATTTTTGGAAAAGTGTTGAGTTTTAAAAGATGGGCCTGGAAGGTGCACTGCTGAAATGCACTAGTGCTTTTTGATTTTTTATGCGCTAATGGCACAAAGGTGCGGTCTAAGAATATCCCTGAGTGTTGCTGACGACAGAGAATAATCCTAATGAGATAGAGGTTCAAAAGTGGTCTGCTTGAGAGGAGTGCACGCCAAGTTTATCGTTAGAATGATATGGTTGATAGAGGGATGGACGACAAAAAAACTCAAAGACAGCAAAAATGGCCACTAGGTGGTGCAAAATACTGTGAATCCATTCAAAAACGGGAAGATAGCGTCATCTCACCAATAGACAACTATATTTCAAATTTTATGAAAATTCATTGTGGACATTTGAAGATACAGAAGTAAATGTTAGAAACTAAAATTGCCACTAGGGGGCCACATCAGTGAGTAGTCAGATTTGTTCGAAAGTAGTCATCATTCATTCTCAACTTCATATAAATACACTTGCTAAATTAAGTAAAGAGCCTGCAGAGGGTTTAGGAGATACAGCCATGGGCGCAAAAAAAAAAACAAAACTGCCCCTCCGAGGCACCACAGTAATCAAAGTTGTCGGAAAATCATTGTCAGCCGTCCTCGTCGCAGTAAGAGCATACATGCCAATTTTCCCAATCATCCTCGAAAACAGTAAAAATGGCTACTAGGTGGCACAAAATACCTCGAATCCATCCAAAAACGGGAGGATTATGCGTCATCTCGCAAAAAACTAAAATTGCCACTAGGGGGCACACTGGTAGAAAGTTGCTCATGCCGTTCGATCCAAGAAAGGAAGTGTGTAAGTCTGTTCTCCACCTGTGTCGCCTGTTTAAGTATGTGAACTGTTTCCTTGAGAATGGCTTAAAGTAATAAACCGAATGATTGGATAAATATGTCGTTATTCACTTACACGCTAATTTTAAAATTCGTACTTCTGTTCAGGTCCCGTAATACAAATGTGCTTAACCCTGAAAGGAACACGTGCAAAATTTCATGAACATATGTCAAAGGGCTTTGGTGATAGAGCAGCAGAGGCCGGAAGCCTGACGGGCAGAGATGACAGCATAATGCGTCCACACATAAATATGTGGGCGCATCAAAATACATCAGTTTTAATTTTGCTTTTGAATCATGATGAAAAATTAAGGACTTTTATTTTGTATTATTAAATAATTTCTTAATTCAAGTATTTTCCAGGTCTGTGAAAACTACCCAGTGGTCCCTACTGATATGAATTCAAGCACCTGACTGAACCCAGTCAGTGGGTGAATACAGATCATTTTTCCATCTTCTTCAGATATGAATAACACTCTAGATTCTATAGCCTGCAAAAGACGACTGCCCTGAGAGTTAGTTTTTACGCAACAATGGTTAGGACCAACAAATTAATTGGTGATTTCTTCAGGGAAGCTCCCAGCAAAATGGGTCCGCTCGCTATGCCCCCGTGAAAAATATGTGTAATCGAACATCCAGTCCCCAGTAATCTCATGGCACTATGCATTTTTGAAATGGCGCTGCATTATGACTATTTCCAGTTTGCTTCTGCCCTTTAATTTTGACTGCGTTAAAAATCAATATTAGCATTACCGGTAACAGTCTTCAAAGGTCGGATGATTTATGACGAATGCGGTAAGTCAGAATCCGCCATCTGACAATTAAGGTCCATTTTGGAGACCTGATCCCAGGTCCAACCTACTTGTATTCCAAGTCCACAACCGTCCAAGAACATGGAAAAACAGATCCCGGGCCCAAGAAATACTGACCCTGTCACTGCCACTGCCACTGGTCGCCACGGTATATGAACAATAGTTAAAACTATTTTCTCCCTGAAAGTGTCGGGGTTCGATCAGAAACTCATCAAATATCTAAGAAATTCTCAAGAATGTGACAAAACTTACAAAATGAGATGTTCGTTCCTCTTCGAAGTCCAACCCTCAATCACACAATCACACTCACACTTTTGTTGAATACTGTATCACTTTCGAAAAGTGGGATTATTTAAATCATTGGCCAGCAAATGTTTGGGTTCGCGCATTCTAGTAGTAGGGGTGTCAAGCTGTTTCTTGCACATTACTTGAAGTCTTCTGTCTGCCTGAAGCGTTATTGCACGAATTTGTAACGCTGACAACGTCAATGTTGTGCATTTAATTTTATTACAGTAAATTTGTATTCTAACGTCATAATATTGGTGAACGTTCCTTAGCTTATTGACATGCGTTTTTGGGATGCTCCAGTCACGAAGCAGACTTCCAGAGCGACCGCCTTTACCGACTGGCGTGTGTTCATTACGCAACTCAGCGGGATAAATTACCTTTGAGCGCCATCTTAACAAGAAGAAAACACTGATGATGGAAAGTTGACGGCGGTAGGACTTTGATAATTTGTCGGCTATTGAAAAGTTTCGTAACCGATTTAGTGACAGAAAGGTATGATTGAATGATAGAAGAAATTATCATCCCCGGGTTATCGTCACAAGCGCGGATTTGGTGTCTTACGAAATTGTTCGAAGTTCGTAAATTGTTCTAACGACGATGTCACTGTGGCGGCTCTAGGATATCACAAGGGGGGGCCAAAATTTTGTCTGTAAACATTTGCGCAAAGCACAATTGCAGATGCGCATAGCATCGGATGGGGGGAGGTCGGGAGGGGGCGGTTTGTCCCCCTACCGTCAGGAAAATTTTTCTGTTTTTCCTCTAGCAATCAAGCATTTTCCTTGATTCCTGAAGTATCATCAAAGAAAAAAAAAACAAAAACACGGAGAACGTGTCAAACTTGAAAAACTGCAATTATCACAGACACGAACTCACGACCTAAGAGACCTACTTGTTTGTGGTCCACAGCGTTTGCGCGCGAAACCTGCTTCGTTTTGTAATGCTTATTGCACTTTTTATACTTTTTGCAATCAGTTCGTAACAAATTTGTTCAGCAGGGCCGTAGGAAGCGGGGGGGCCGGGGGGGCCCGTGCCCCCCCCCCCAAAATTTTCAGCGTAGAAGCTTCTGCAACATTGTATTTTGATTTGAAGTACAGTTTTCTCAGACTTATAACGAAATTGAAGAATCTGACTTAGTTATCAGAAAAACACCATAAAAACGTGTGGATCAGGCAGCTTTTATTTCGCCAAAGAATCGTTTCCCAAGACTGCAGAACAAGACTTCAAGTTGATGTTTGGCGTCGTCGGCAAAGTGAAGACCTCACGTGTGTCCGGTAAGTGTTACATTATATCTAGCAGTAGCGCGTGCAGTTCTAAGCTTGAACTTTGGTGTTCAGTGCATTATTCATTGTGATTGTCGCATGCACGTTATAGCAGGAAACTGGAGTAAATTTCGATCAGTGGTCACAAATTCTGTATTTTACAGGGCCTTGGAGAACTCGTGGCGTCGATTGGATACGACTCGCAGAAAGCTGGAAGTCTATACGACACATACAGTAACCTTGTAACACAAGCCCCCCTCTTTCTACATCTAGTTTGTTGGAAAATGCTCTGATCGACGAGTTCGCAAAATGCATAATTCCCGAATCTCACCAGTCAATACACGAACCCATTCGCACATCTGGGTACGGCAACTGTTTATTTCAAGCCGCTTCTCTTTGCATAACTGGTATAACTTTATATTTTTCGTAATAGATTTTTGACTTTTACTTTAGTCGATATTACATGGGCGGCGCAGCATTTAGTGGGGAGCTATATTCCCTCAGCCCCCTATCAGGTGCGCCGCTTACGCCCGCGGACGGTGCACCACTGATTTAAGGGGGGTGATAGCCTCTCAGCCCCCTATAGTGCGCCGCCCATGTATTAAGAATCGATTTTGGCTCATAGTGTTTTTTTCTGATCGTGTTTTTGCTGAATGTAAACGACAAATCACGCGGTCTATCTAGAAATGTAATGAATTACCCGTTGCTAAAATAGAAGTCATTGGCTATCATGGTAGAAAATGCCTGGGTTTTGAGGTATCGGCTAATTCAAACGTGTACCCTGTTTTAAATGGTGATGAATAGAGATATATCTTAACTTGTGTGACAATAACTTGTATAATGACGAAAAACTTATAGTATTAACGCTCATTCTCTAAAATTAAAGAGTTTAAATATTTTCAATGAAATTTCCAAAGAACTGGGAGTGAAAAATTGAAAAAGGGGTCAACGACTCACAGTTTATCTATAGTGCAGACTATTTTCTTCAACTGTGGTATTCATGCATAAAGTGCATGCATTTAACATTAACTACGTTCACTCAACTCCTATGCTGGAAGACCGTAGATTTGATCGTTTGCACAGGAAGCAGTTATTGATTTGACCACGGTGATAATACACGTGCACCTTTTGCATTTTGGTCTCAACTTTTGTTTGTTCACCATATTTCCGGATAGCATTCAACAGTGGCTGTAGTACAATGACAAAATAGAATTTGTGAACTACTTTAGTGTCGCATTATAACGGGAAATCAGAAACGTATTTCACTTTCTTATGAAACGCGAGTAGTAGCTCAGTGAAACATAAGAATATGAAACACAGAATTCCTTCTTTCATACCCAAAAAGTAAAAGAAATACATGTACGTTAAAAAATATGTTATAGGCTTTGCTGTACTACTAAATGTCAAATGAACCAAAGTTCAATTTGGAGAAGCAAAATGACGCCCATTAGCCGAGTGCGTGTTTAACAGAAACTACGATTATCACAACAGCCTAAAAATACAAAATTAGTTTTTACATTAACACATCGCGCCTTACTAAGGTTATGTAGCACCTTCTCGTCATGCCTGTATATTTAGCCAAATACATAATATACTAAATTGTATACAACTTAGCCCAGCAAAAGTATATGTTTGGAAAGTAGTAATTCCGTAGAATTTAATTTTTGATTTCATACCAGTCCGCAACTAAATAGGTTGCTTGACATTAACTTATAGGAAAATTTAGCAAATTAATAAGGTACATTCTGTTAATCAAACAAAACAGCGGCGTCAATAGCATGCGCAAATTTCGTGTAGTATAATTGTTTAAAATAAAATCTCAAAAACGCTGTTACAATTTTCTAAAATATCGTTTCGTTTTCGTTTTAGGCAACTTTAAAACGTTTTCATAAAAATCTGAAGCACTATTTTGATTAGCCCTCATGCAAAGGTCGAACATTTTAAGAAAAATTCCTAACAGCGTGTTGAGAACAGTGTATCGGAATTTGAAAGTTCGATGCAAATTCAATACATTTTTGAATTTGGAAAAAAATGGAACTCTTATTAGGTTCTACATAACTTTAAAAGCACAAAATGCAAAACTTATATTATAAAAAATTGCGACAAGTTTCCGGTTTCCTTAACAGAAAACTAACCTGAAATTGTGCAAATAGTAATGTTAGGTTCGCGACGGCGGTTACATGTATGTGGCTTGTCCCTTTGAAACAACTATCATCCCGTACTTTGTTCTGTGTATGAGCGCATTTTGGGCATTTGCCATGAAGTTGGGGACGTGAAATGGGAAAAAATCCATTGGCATTCACTAAAAGTGCCATTTCGGAAAGTCGAAATTATATCTATAAACTCATTCCTGGAATAAGGCCCATTTACGAATTTCTTGTCATTACACAGAATTTCAAAACCTATCTAAAGTATCGCATGGCCTTGTTTTATAAAGGCAAGTAATCTCTTGATACAGCCTTGCAGTTCTGTTTATAGGTGACGAATCCCTCCACGTGACATTAAGGCTGCTGACTGCAGCCGAGCTCTTCATTCACTCTGACTTTCATGCAAGGCACCCACACGTTATTGCTGCTACTCAGAAAGAAAACTCTGTATCTTCGGATTTTCAAACATTATTCACTGTGGAAATGTCTCAGGAGGACGGTCTTGGAGACACTGAAAACGATGATAATGAAGCAGCCATTGTAAGAGAGGCAAAGCATCTGTGCCACGATGGGAATTGGAGTGATTTAATGGCTGTCATGGGTCTGTCGTCTGTATTGAAAATGCCAGTAACAAGTGTATATCCCGACGTAGAAAAAAGTGTTCATTCCCTTCATGGGGAGATCTTGCCACGTGTATTAGGAAATGCTTCATGCAACAAATATGCGATTTTCTTGTGGTCTAGAGATGGAAATCTTGACAACCGACCCGGCGCGATTTTTGAACCAAATCATGTCGTAGCAGTTAGAATAAAAAACACACGCCCTGTACCTGAGTGTCAAATGAATAAAAAAAGATTTTGCGACGATTCCTAGGAGTGTTCAAGAGCAAAGAAGCAGCACGCTTCCACCAAAGAAAAATAGGTGCCTTCTTTAAGGTAAAATCCCTACCTGTAACCAGTAACTCACTCACGCTCGAAACTCACTTAATAGGCGGCGCATTACGTACTAAACCTGGATGTGCTTCTGCTTGGAATTTCAAAAGTAACTCTTTAACGTTAAACACAGAACTATGGGACGTCCTGGTGTTCCACAGTAGCTGTCCTACGCAGTTAGCAAACAGCACTTCTGAAGAAGCCACATTGCACACAGAGCCACTTGTGGTGAACGCTGGGACTCACAAATCTGGTACTACGAATTTAGAACCATCGAGCCAGTCACAGGAGCTTTATTGTAGCTCTTCAGCACCAAGTGAAAACTCTCACACTCACCAAAACAGTTCTTCTCAGTCGGCTCACACCATGCAAGAAAAACGTGGTTTACACGACATTCCCGAGCATCCACACCAACCTTCAAGTCACGTCTTTCCAAAACGACCTTTTGGCAAGAATAATCGTCAATTTCAAAAACAGTGGTTTATCTCATGGCCGTGGCTGCATTATATTGAGGGGGAAGATAAGGTGTTGTGTCACATATGTGCAAAAGCTTACCACATGGGTCTGCTGTCTTCAGCAAAACAAGAGCTATCATTTGTTGTTACCGGTTA
>NMRA01000136.1:299656-327849 GCA_002633005.1 Phoronis australis | reverse complement strand
CGAGATGGACCGTGAAGGCTGACGCTCTGAATCGTGTGATAGGTAACTATGATTGTTTACAGGAACTCTGGTCCTGGGGAGTCCAAAATTGCAATGATTCAGAAATGAAAGCGCGGATACGTGGAATTCAGTCTCACATGACACAGTTTAGTTTCTTTTACGGTTTAGTACTTTCAGAGCGCCTGTTGGTGCATGCTGACAATCTGAGTACAACTTTACAAAGCGTTCAGATGTCCGCGGCTGAGGCTCAAAAGATTGCCAAAATGACCCTTACTACATTAGAACGGATGAGAAACGACAGAGAATTTAAAAACTTCTGGGATGAAGTCCTAGCTTGTGCAAAGGATCATCACGTCAAAGATCCTGGTCTCCCTAGACGCAATAGAAAACCCGCTAGATACGAAACAGGAAATGCGCCTCCGGAGTTTTCTTCGAGTCCAGAAGATTATTATAGAAGAATTTATTTTGAAGCTCTTGACAATATCATTGCATCAATACGGGACAGGTTTGATCAAGAAGATTACAAAATTTATATGCAGTGTGAGGAGCTGATACTCAAGGCGGCAAAAGGGGAAAACTTTGAAAATGAATACCAAGATTGTAAGATACTTCACGTTTGTTTGCTCCGGGTGGCTCATGGTCACGTGTATATTCATGACTGAATGGACTGAATGTAATTTGCATATGACCTGACCCTCATTTCAGTATAAGTATTGTGCGCTGACTCGATTTACTTATATTGTGGCAGTGCATATTTGGCGCCAGTGAGGAGAGCCAGGGAGCGGCAGTATTGAGGTATTTTTCATGGTACTTTCGTATTTGGTATTTCCGAATTTGCATTTTGTCTGTATCTGTGAGGTTTGCTATGCATTTTGTTTTTTATTTTTAGAACTGAAACAGAAGAACTGTGAAAATGTCAATGAGAAATGTTTCACGTCTCTCAATAAAGCACTTTTAAAAGATGTAACTCCTCTTGACTTGCCAAACACTCACAAAGATGTTATCAGTTTTTATGAAGATGATTTTGATTCAACACTGCGCTGTCACCTGGCTACGTTTGGGGCCAATTATGCACAGGATGGTAGTCAAGAGGTAACATTGTCTCGTGCATTTGCAGAAATTATCAGCCGGTCAAAAACACTTGATCGAAAATGTAATTAAACTAGCAAACTTGCTGTTAGTGATGCCTGCAACAAATGCCAGTAGCGAACGAGCATTTAGTGCTCTTAGGCGTGTTAAGTCATATTTACGTTCCACAATGGGACAGGGGAGGTTGAACCATTTAATGTTGCTCCATGTTCACAAAGACATGTGCGATAAGCTAAATTTGGTGGATGTGGAAAACGATTTTGTACGAGGAAGTGAAATGCGAAAGGCACAAGGGGTTTTTACCACGTTAGACTTAGCTGCAGCCCGAGTTCCTGTGTGCAGCACGGCAACGTCCACTAATTTATGTTGAAGAGTAAATAAAAACATTTATAATTATTTCACACCTTCATTCTTACTGTTCAGCAAGAGTAATCGTATGAGCGGCATGTATGTTGCTCCAAAATTTTCCAGTCAATCTTAACAAAAAATTAACTCTAAAAGTACAGCATCTGTTACACACCTTATTATTAGTAGACATATTTTTTCATATAATTCAAAACATACCTAGTGGTTGCAGTAGTTCATTTTACAGCGTTGATATATACACCCCAGTGCAACGCAGTGGTTTCGAAATTAGAAGTTACGTATCGACCAGGGTCGGTGNCCCCCCCCCCCCCAATAATTTTTACCTTCCTACGGGCCTGTGTTGTATTTAAAATAGTCTTCAATTGCCCAAAAGACCAAATCCGTTTTTTTGTGTTGGCATTAAGGTTTGACAAAGAAAAAATTATAAGTTTCTGAGTGATTCACTAAGGTTTCTATTTAAATTCACATCTTACCAGCAGTTTCTGTTATTTCATCGTCACTCGGATTCCATTTTTCTTTAAAAATGAAGTAAGTTTCTTCATTGCGCAGTGAATCAGACGACGTAGTGCGCGGGGTAGCCGATACTTAGCCATAGTGCCGTTACGATTGCAACGTGTTCCGAATTTGACACTTGAAATTGGATCTATGCTACCTGAATATGAGAAGCAATCTGGACATCTGGCTTATCGACAAAGTAAGCCGAAACACGCGCGTGGATGTTTCGTTGGTCACGACTTCCGAGCATCGTAATATTGACTCTGTCATTAATAATAAACTTTATTTGAAGAGGATAAAAATACAATAAATGTAAAACATGCTTTAGCCAAAGGCTAATATCCAGCTTGGTCCTCTGCAGCAAGAAATTAAATTAATTAAATTAAGTTAGATAAACAGATTAAATTAAGATACAATAAGATACATTAAATAAAATAAACTAGTATTTACAAATTGGATAGAACAAATTGAATTAAAGATAAATAAATAAATAAATAATAAAATTTTTGGTAAATATACTGGAAAGACAAGAAGGAGGGTCATCTATGACGACCACAGGTAACTGATGAGGTGGTGTCTGAAATTATCATAACAATCAGCATCCTTAAGATTATTAGGCAAACTGTTCCACTGTTTAATGGTCTGAATAAAGAAGGACTTAGAATAAAACGATGTTCTGTGTCTGGGCAAAACCAAATTGTTTGAGGCAGAAAATCTTGTCCTAATCTGGTGGCTATTTCGAACAAGTACGAGATTATGAGATAGATAAGTCGGTACATTACCGTGAAAGTACCTATGCATCACACCCAGACGCCGTCATTATGAGTCATTTTGTGACTGGGTTTTTCGATGTAGGAGTATTCGATACTAATGTATGTGAATATGATTAATATATTATTTTTAAAGCAAATGTACATTAACTGTAGTCACAATAGCTATGAATTTTTTTTTGAGTTTATACAAGATAATTAGGTATACGCTAAACTTTGAATCAGCAATATACAAATCAGTGAATACAGACCATAAGGCTGGCGGTAACACTCCAGAAGGTGTCGCGCGGAGTACAGTGTTCGCCAACAAAAAGAACTAATTAAGACTAATGCTATATTAGGTTTCGCTCTCGTCAAAGTTTTTTTACAATCAATAACACTTCTATTGCTGCAATGCATGACTTTTTCGTACACGAATATCGCCAACGCTGCAATAACTAGATCGACAAAAAGGACTCAAGACGTTTTACTTTCCGCCTTTTGCGTCCATGTACTGAAAGGTCTTCACCTCCCCAGAACTATATTCCACAA
Source organism: Phoronis australis (assembly GCA_002633005.1). Lineage (NCBI taxonomy): Eukaryota > Metazoa > Phoronida > Phoronidae > Phoronis > Phoronis australis. The sequence continues at coordinate 324,598 of NMRA01000136.1, read as the reverse complement.
CGGACACAAGCCCAGGACCCGGGATGCATAAGCCAGTAGGAAATTCAACATGTTCGTGTGAGAGAAGCACGCGCACTCCCGTTCCGTTATGTAGAATCACTTGGTGGTTGTCTCGGTCAGCAACGAGTATGTTGCCCAAGTCGTCTACACAAACACCATACGGATCATCCAACTTATCACGGTAGGTGTTTACTATTTTCACTGGCGAATTTATGCAGTCGATCCTATACCATTTATCGCTGGGATGATACAGGCGTGTCACCAAATGACCGGTAGTATGGTCTATGCAAATGTATCGCGGCTTGAAATTGTCTATTTTTAAGGAATCGGTGTCGATTTGGTGACAAGGATCACAGTCAAAGGTTGTGAAAAGCACACGTCCGCCAAGTGTATCGGAAATTATGAGATGGTCTTCCGAACATGTTAGACAAGCCCAGTCTTTGAACATACCCGGATAGTCTTTCAATAAGTGTCCCGTCTCGGCTTCATATTTTAAAACCCCATGAATGGTACAGTCGGTGACAAAAATCTCACCTTTTTTGTTGCTGGTAACATCCCGTGGGTTCTGCAATTTGTCCCGTAAAGCAACTTTGAAGCTCGTGGTGTTTACGTCAAATACTTTCACACACTTATTCGCCCTGTCTGCAACCAAATACTCATTTACACCAAGAGACAACCCCAAACACCCGGAAACACTTTCTCCTTGAAGGCGACTACTGAATTTCCTGATGAGAATCGGTTGTTTTTCTTCTTCGTCTTCTTCTTCTTCTTCTTCTTGTTCGTCTTCTTCCACTTCTTTTCCTTCTTCCTCTAGTTTTCCTTCCTCTCTTTGGCTGCCCTCTTCCAGGACATGGCAACCGGATGCCTGTGATTCGGATAAAATTTGAAGTTGCCAGAAATCTGGTGATCTGTAGTGTGAATCTCTTTTAACTCTTACGTTGAATGACAGGTCAGGCATTGGTAGTTCAGATGGAGGAAATATAAAGGTGGTTTTGTCGACTGAAGTTTGTAGGAGACCAATGTCTAGAGATTCAAGCTTTTCCTTCAGTGCAGGGAATTCCAGAGTCGTTTCTGCAGCATGAGTGTTTTCTGTGAGCCTTTTGGCGGATTCCAAAGTACTTGCAAGAATTTCTTTTCTCCGTTCGACGTCCTCATAAGCTGCCTGTGCCTCGTTTCTGGCTGAGGTGAACTGCTCCTTTAGTTTGGTTATCGACTCTTCTTTCTTAGTTTGTACTGCGGCAACGATTTTCTGCTGATGGTCGTCAAAAATGTTACTCACTCTCTTAATCATATTCTCCAACGTGGTCGGACTGAGATTATCCAAAGTGAACTTCGTTTCGTCTGACAAAAGTTGAACATAACCAACCGCGTCCTCCCACTTGGGAATCAAAGATTGAACGACACTGATTTTATACGAAGCTACCTCTTCTAGACTTACCAGTTTGTGCTGAGAGTGACGAAGCGGCAAGCATGTCACACACACGGGTATTTCACAATCGTTACAGTATAGTTCGATTAACTTTTCGGGATGATTTGGACAATAAGACTGTTGATGCCGACGGAATGTCTCGAAATGTTGTCCGGCCACGGCTTCCCTCAAATTCACCACCTCGTGATCAAAAGTTATTCCAGTCTCGCGGTGAATATCCGAACACTTTTTGCACAAATCATGGTCGCATTGAACGCATATCGATTCCGCCTCTACCTCGGCACCCTTGAGACCACAGACGTGACAAAAAACATTGCCCGACTCGGAGGTCCTATCGGTCATTTTCAAAGGGAATTCAGATGCACCGTGTTCTGGAATGGGGATGACACGAGTGCATCGCGTACAAGTAAATGTGTCGTTTTTCACCTCAAGCTGTTTGTCAATGATGATTTGAATGCAGTTTTCACATAATGTGTGAGAACACGGCAGCTGACGAGGCGTTGTCTGAATTTGTAAACATATATCGCATTCCAAGTCTCTGAGAATACTGTGCGGAGCTTTAGCAGCTATCGCCATGTTTGTTTATCGATAGTTCCCATCGTTACCAAATTTCGTATAATTTTGGTTTACTCAGGTGATACGGTTGCATGAGTTTTTACGTTAGCATCCCAGTTTCCAGTGCTGAGGGAAGGATAGCGGTCAGAGAAGAGCGAAAGTTTCACCACACCCATTGCATGACATCGATGAAGACTGTTGCACAGATCTACGACAAAACTGTTGACCTTCAAGTTTTACCTACCGAGATAAAGAAAACAGTTTCATAACACACAATTTTATAACTTGTTGCGCAACCTTAGATAAAGTGGCAATTCATGATCATTAAAACGAAAGCGTTGTTCATTCCTTTTAAAGAGACATTATCGGCGAGAAACTTATATTGTGAGATCAATCTCAGCGCTGATTCTAGCTTGTAATACCCGCAGTCGCGTCACAACGCTCTAAAACTGCTAACGGAACTAAATCCTCCTTGATAAACGGTAGAATATTTAAACGTATTTAACCCGTAAAGTCACCAGCCTTGATTTCAGACAACGGCGAATTGTTTTAAAGCTAAAGATAACAACTTCAGCCATCCAGTAATACTCCCGAAAGCGCATTTTAGGCATAAAATTGGTTATATGGGTTAAATTTATTAAGGTTATATAAGACCTTATCGACACGTTTGTGTATGTGGACAAGTATCTACAAAACTATAGATTTTAAATCCGTTAAACTGTAAGACCATATTTTCTGAAAGCAGAAAAAAATTAGAATTTGATGCTTTACTGTTTACCTATCTGTCTTTGATTGCCGTCAAGTGATCATGTCCTCGGGAGCGTCCTGCTCCCTTCTTGTATTGAGGAATGGGTGGTTGATGAGAATGGCGGTACGGATGGAGCTTCGAACTGTGCTCTCGCAGTGGCGTTCCAAGCACTAGTAGACAAAGCTAACCTACAACCTCTGTGTCTATTGAGTGAGAGATTAAATGCCTCAACGGAGATGGCCTCATGGACGCCTCTTTTCAATAATTTCTTACCTCTACTCAAAATTTCAACATTGGTTATCGAACTCCTGATGCACGTGTCTATGATCCGCCGACGAAACACCTTCTCCCGCGTTCCTTCGGTGTTAGTACAACCGTTTCCGTAGAGGTTTTTAGTTTCCTCGATACACCCGCGATTGGACGAGGCATTATATAAAGGCTCTTTCTCTAAATCTTTATCTCTTGGTAACTAAATAGCTTTTTCTGTAATTTAGATAACGTGCAACTCCATACTCCATACCAAGGGGGTGATAATAGTCAAACGCCAAATTTTGGTCGGTGTGCGTTGACTTCCTGTACTTTTTACAATAAATCTGTCCATGCGCGCACCCCAATTTGCGAAGTGGGCAAAAAGGTCCGCCCCCGAGAGACAAAAAGTCGGAGGACATGGGACAAAAGTCCACTAAATAAGCGCAACACAGAGGTGCTCCCGTTATTTTTTTTATTTTTTTTCTTTTTAGTCCGCCCGCTCTTTTGTTAGCAAATGGTCCACAACGTCAAGAATTCGAGCCCCCCATATCGAAGGCTGGGTGCGAGCATGCTGTCCACTAGAGTCCAAAGACATCAAACTATCGAAAGACTGCAGTCTGACATGAACTCTTGTGTGAACGCAATAAATGGGTTTTGGAATTTAGAAAATGAAAAAAAATCCACGCACTTCTCTCATTACTTGTTTATTCACCACAAAATTTGCGGTCCACGTAGCCACAACTTCGTTTGTTGACCCGCGCGCGTTCCTCAAAATCTTCGCTGCGTTTGGAGAAAGCGGCGATACCGTAGCGCAATCATAATTCTATCGAAAAAGTCGTGCTATCTAAGCAGAAGCGCCAATGATAAAAAATGTGCCGGTAGGACTAAGGTAGGATCCACAAGTTATCTCTCGCTTATGTCTCTTCCGGGGGGAAACATGTGAACAAAAATGTGACGTCACAGCTAACGAGAGTATCATCTTAATTCCTGAACTGACATCTAGTGCACCTTCTCTAGAAAATCATAAGAGTTGTCTACACATTGGTCAGACTTGCCCACCACAGAAAACAAAATCGATATGAGGTTTTACCCAGATTACAAATGACAAAGTCGATCGAACTGTCGATCGATCTCGGGGGAATCACCCGTCTTGTGAATTTTAGGGAGACCAATAGCAAACCTACTAAAGAAAACATCGGTGAGGTAGATTATCTCATCCGTTGTGAAGGTGACGATTGTATCGAGGAGTACCGGGAAATCTCAACAACACATGCGCGCACCCAGCCAAAAAATTGGAGGCTCGAATTTTTGAGAATGTGACCTTTTACTAAGATTCACGGGGTACTTTCAGAGTTACGAATTGTACATTCGCCGAATTTTAGTAGTTTCTGCCTTTTTAGTGGCCTTTTGTCTCGTTCTCTATTTTTTCGGAGTTTTTGTTTCTCTGTGGCGGACCTCACGGCTTTTTGCACACTTCGCCAAATGAGGAGACTCGTTCGAGCACCTCGAGTCACCCCTGAGTGTGCGCATGCATCCTCTACGGAAACGACTGAACCAACGCCGAAGGAACACGAGGGAAGTTGTTTCATTGAGAGAACATAGACACTTGCATGCGAATGATCACGAGTTCGATAATGACAGAATTTCGAGTAGGGACAAGAACTGTTTTGAAAGAGGCGACAAGGTGGCTGTCTTCAGTATGGTATTTAGTCCGTCTCAGAGGTGGCAAGTTTCCTCCGTCTACTGCTTGGAACCCTGATATCGATCGTACCTCGCGAGAGCACAGCGGGAAGTTCCAACTGCCTCGACCATGGTTCTAATCATTCAGCCATACCTCAAAAATGTAGTGGCGGACTTAAGAATGTAATTAAGTAGTCTAGTCCACGTGAACGGATTTACTTTATTTGATTGTTTGAAGCATAGCATCTGAAAGTTTCATATGAATCCGATCCTCCATTTCCGAGATATGATGTTCCGAAATTTGGAATTTTTCTGTAGGGTCCTGCATAACCTTAAAGAGAAGTGATCGATTTACTTCCAAAAACGCATGTTTCAGATTATTGCTGAATTTAATAGCTTTTACCAGAACTCTGAAACAAACAAAATCCCTTGTGGTTTTTTATCGCTAATTCTCATTGTTGTCTTCCTGACATTCACTGAAATCAAGTTCGGTGACTCTACCAGTTTAAAATATCTTAAACGCTACTCTGCCATGTACTGGGTGGAGTTAAGCCACGACAAATGGGCGGCGCTGCACTGAAATAAGTGGGGGATATACCCTCTCAGCCCATGCGACAGTAGGGCATTAGACTGTGGCCATCGAGGTTCCTTTGATGCTCTGTGAAATGTCTTTTCTCGCCAGTAATGTTTCTGTAACACTGGTCTCGGCATATGAATTTGCTTTCACGCTATTAAATTGACAATGCTAGCCACAACTGGGAAATTCCAACTTTTCTCGAGAGGAGAAAATTCGCATTTCTTTCAACAAAAATGTATGTACGATAATCGAAAAATTGATACATGTTATTACAACTGCTCAATTTATACCTACCTGTGCGATATGCTTTGGTGAATAACTGATAGGCTGAGTACTGTATCCAAGCGAGCGAAAGTTACCCTACGTGTCCCTACAATCACTCGTTTTCCAGGCAAATAACGTCAAAGATGCGCTGAATCTATATATATACGTACGAGGGTTTTCCCAAAGTCTTTGGCTAAGTGCCAATAGTTGCTGGACGAGCGATCAAGATTTTTTCAATTGATGCAAACTGGTGTTTTTTCTTAAAAACATTTCTCGCGTACACGGATAAAGGGAGATTTATTGATTTCCTGGTATCATAGTCAATAGTACTGTTACACTTTGATTCAGACTTGATGCAGTGCTCGAATGATGTCATTTTTCTCCATGTCATTTGCCACAATACAGCACCTTGTGTCGAGATTGTTTACATAGGACGATTAACTATATGGTCTTTTTTTAGCAACGGAGAAACCTTGTGTCACTATTTGATAATCACGGTATTTTTGTGACCTGATGCTTAGTCTAGGTACCTGTTTGAGCCTTGTGCGGATTTTTGATTAGTAAAGGTATGTTTGTGGTCTAATAATTTGACTGGGAATTTCCAACCTACGAAACAGAAGCAAGGTGGATTTTTTCTCACTTCCCTTGACTCCGTGGTATTGACTTGACTTGCATTCCGTAGACGCGAGAACCTCGCGAAAACTCAAGAGCACGCAAGAATTCGCGTGATATTGATGTGTTTTACAAGTAAATTACGTGATCACATTAACTTCCTTCGCGAGATTCTTGTGTCTACATAAGTCGATCCATTTCAGTACGATTCTCATATTTTTTTCTACTATGTAACAACAGCTGCTATCCTTTTGGGTGGACGGCACGATAATGCATCCTTTTATACATTTTATTAAAAATTCATTTCCCCGCAGTTTAGTTGTCAATGTTGAATTCTAACCCTTACAAAAATTAAATCAATTTTTCGTTGATAACTTCTGTATGATGAAAAACGTAATTTTTGAAAGAGAGGGGCATAATGGACTTCACGGACGGAAAAGGCGTTTGGGTTTATTATTGGCTGGAATAGACTAAAGCATTCACTTTAACCAGGTGTGCATTTTTGTGAATGTACAAGACGCCAATTCTTGCCTCTGCCTTCCAACCATTCTCTGAAATCAAGGGCGGTGTTTGGTTCAGCTTCGCTAGCGGAGCGTTGGACTGCAACCGCGATTGGGAAACGGTGACAATGATGACGACGCCTACTGCGTTGCAATACTGAAACTATTTCCACTTGATAATACTCCATAACTGAGAATAAAAAAAACATTTGAGAAACAAATATTTTATTTGAATAATTTTTATCGCATAAAATTTGAAGATAGAATTATGAGTCCATTCTCTCATTCACTCCGCAAAACAGCGGTGATGGTTTATGACATCGATCACACTTTCCAATCACAGCCTCAGCCTTTAACCGTCTTCAGGTGATCATCTTTGAAACTCCTTCAATCTTCTTTATGATTGGCAGCGTGTTTTGTGGCCGGCTTTTTATGTCATCCGACCGGCAAAGCAATCCTAGAAACAGGAGGGTGTGTATCGCTTCTTTGTAAATGGCAGGAGTTTCTTCTCGCAAGGCATGACAAACGTCAATAATGCTTACTCCAAACGAATAAACAACCGTGAGCACGGATGTTAACTCTCCATAGCGTACATGACAGCGTTTTCCCGTTCAGTGACTTTACCAGACATAGGGGATTCTGAGCGTGTTATGACATCTAGCTTCTTTGTTAAGACATTGCATTCACTTGAAAACCTGTCCCGTAGTTTTGAGCAGAAAGTATTCAGTTGCCCATAACATGAAACTTTCTTTTGCCTAAGCACCTTGCTCACCTCAACGCTGTTGTTGGTGAAATTTGACGAAGTCACCTTTTTAAAAATACAGACTACCGAGGGTTATCCATTATGGAGTCACGGATGATAGCATAAGTTTCAGGAAATGACGACACGTTGATTTAAGGGACTAGTCCCTCTCCGCCCCCCCCCCTTCTCGCTTCAGAATGAATGCATTCTTTACTATGGTCGCCAGTACCTACTGCCATTTAGTTTCCAAAAACGGTAGTAATTTTCGTAATTTGTCAATTTGTGTCTTCGCCGGTCTCAGCTGACATTGACACCGGTCCACAGTTCACCTAGCATAGCAAGTTCAATCACGTTTTGTATCTGGGACAGAAATCGGATTCATTCTCGGATGAATCCTATAATTGTTTTGAAAAAAATGAGGAATGTTTGGATAACTCTTCAAGAAAGTTGACCAGTCATCATTCTCTTGCTACAGTTGGGTTCAAAGGTACTTTAATGTAGTGCAGTCTATTTTGATATCGAATTAAATAGTCCGACAGAAAATAACTGTGTCTAATGACTGTTTTAAATATTTTGAAATAGGACAGACCAAAAATTTCGAAAACCAATTTTCTTTGAATAGCTTAAAACATTTCTGGTCTTTAACACATTAACCCGGCGATTGAATCCGTCGCTGACTCTCAACATTTTTCTAATGATCTCGGCCTGCCGATCGGAAACACACAAGTTGACACCGCGCTTTCCTACCTCCAGGACCGAGGAGATTCCTCAATATCCAACCCTCGCTACCAGCGAGTATCCAACCTCTTAGCTCAAAACCTGTTAGAAATACAGACATCTTTGTCCTTTCTTGGGAACCTATCTATTATTTTACATATACGTGCTTAATCCGAAAACCCTCAATTTTGCATGGAACGTTTTACGTAGTGAAATGCCAAAAATTGAAACATTCCGTACTCTTTTTAAAATAACCTGTTACCTGTTGCGGAGACTAAAAACTGAGAGTCAGATGATAGAACATTATATCAAATGTTAAATAAATGAAAAATAAATTGACTACTCCTGTTTCTACGGTGGAACGGAGTGTGTTTTTAAAAACTGGTCACGAACTTTTGAAACACTGCCTGTACAACTTTAAGTTGGTGATTTCTGTTAGACTGCATATACAACTTGTGTTTCCGATCTTGTCCACGGCAATCATTGCGTTGTCGGGGAAGTTTTATTCCTGTCAGCCTTTTTGCACTTCACATAAATAGAGGCTTCTTAACTCCAAGTAACTTAACAAACCTTTACTTACAGTCAACACAATCTACTTCTGTTTGATTGAGTCGCTAACGAAATTGTAAATGGAAGTAGGTTAATATAGATCTGCTTGTCTATAGCTCGAGAATCACACAGATGAAAACTACACATTTTGTCTCGTTTATCAATTTCAAATTAACATAAACTATTGTTTGAGTCATCGGGAAGGTCGGTGCATTACTCTGTTGTCGAAAGTCAAAATTGTAATTTTTATGATTCGGGGCAGTAAGCACCATAGATCATGTTCGGAAAACGATATTTTTTACTTATGAAGCCTCGTATTCAATTCAGTGTTACAATATATTACGGCAACCATGCGAGCACGGCGGCAGGCACAACTGAGCATAGGCTATTCTATAAAAATGCTGCTGTGTACCCAAGGGTTTGGAGAGGTATGGTTATACGGACAGGGAGACGTAATTTTATTACTGTCAGAATTTCGTCGGAGATTAATTGATTGACGTACAAAATTGGCACTCTTTAATTAGTAATTCGACTAAGTATCAATTCTATTGTAGGCCTACTATCAAAAAGGAACTATAGTGTGAAAAATACTTTTTAGACCACTATGCTCGAGGAAAATACTTGCTCGTTTTAGGTGCTCAATGTTATGTTCGTGGTTTTCACTTGAATTGCTGAGTCCAAAACATAACCATGCATGGCACTTGTAGCTAAAATCATAGATTGTGTAAGTTGTGCAAAACAATTCTCAGATATCCCGACTTATGAGCATATGATCTTTAGTTCTGACAAACAAGTTTTCAGTTGAGAGTTAGACAGCACAGTGAATAGATATATCTTGTAGATCTCTAAAATAAACCCACGTAAAACCGTAACACAGAGTTGTGTTTGAAAGAGGTTTTCATACACTCAATGCACAGCTTTGCATTGAAACAGGGCGGCACGCAGGTAACCAAGGATGAGAGAATTTGTGGAATATGCAAGACTGGTCAAATTAAAAATGAGATTCATTTTATGTGTCACTGCCCAGTGTCCTTTGGTGATGTGTGCAGAAGTTTAATGACGAACTTGACAGATGATGCCAGAGCAGTTAGATTATTTCGCCACAATTTTTGTGAACTAAAAACCCTGGCGCTATATACATGTATTTTAAGAGCAACGGTGCTAAGAGCTGAAATTTTATCATTGTAAAGTTGTAATGTTAAGCGTTTTTTATCATTTGACTGGCCTGTTGACCGATCGTAATGTAGAATAAAATTTTCACGACTGGCACTCTGTATTTCCATTAGGCACAGTAGGACAAAGAGGACCCTTAAACCTATATTCAAATATTAGACTGCTTGTGGAAATAACCCGAAATTGGCTGTGAGCTATGGAAAGCCGAAAGGAAAGAATCCCAAAACACATATTTTACCATGCAGATAGAGATAGATTCGATTATTAACGTATATATCAAATTCGTGAAATACAATAAAGAAAACACGTTTTCGAAAATATAATTACATAAGCCAGAAATCCTCGAAGGCAAAATCCGCCGTGTAATACAACAGATTACAACATAGAACAAGTAAGGAATAGAGAAAACTGGACAGTAATTATTTACTATGTAGAAATTGAAATAATGCCCACAATAAAAATTTGCATTTCTTTTTTATGAAATAAATTCACTAGGATTTTCTTTTTCACTCCAGACGTTACACCACCTACAAAAATAATAAATACCATCACTTGCAATAAAAAATTGTGGTGTAGACAACCCACCACAGAAAAAAACGTTGCAGAAATGACAATTAGTAACACGTGACCACGAAACTGATGACGTCATTCACTTTGCTTTTATATAACTAAGAAATTTCCAACATCACGATCTGATCTAGAATCACGTTCGATTAAACGTGACAAACAAGCCTATTGTGTTGGTACACAGTGCTGGGCTAGTAAGCAGGTCAGAGCTTACAGTCACACAAAGGAATCAACAGGTGAAAGTTTGTCCAATTTCTCTAAAAGTCATCCGTTTTTCTCCGTACGAAGTTTTTTGGTGATAGTATTTTATAAAAAAAAACACATTCTTATTCATGACATTTGTTGAACGTCGTTTCGAAATAGTATTGTTTAAATATAGATTAGTGTCCGGCGCGCTGTTTAAAAGTAATTGCTGCATTACGTAAGTTTATCAGATGAACGCCGATAATGAGATAGCTGGACTAGGTAAACGTACTGAACTGAACTCATGGGAACTCACTGAACTGCCGCCACATGTAATGAGGTTTCCGCGGAAACACCACCCACTTTAAAAAAATCTTTTGAAAAAATTAATGAGCAAAGTAAGGCGCTGCATACAAACAGGGAAGAAAGATACGAGATTTTTATAATTATTTTATTAATATCTTAACTGTCGAATCACATCCTGTGTTTTAAACTGTGAATGCAATGGCAACAGCTTCTAACATAATGTTGTATACAACATTGTTTCTTAGATACAACACAGCAGCTATAGATACAATATATAGAAACACCGCAAATACATCAGCACAAGCAAAGAGCAGCCGTACACCCACCCGTGTACATAATCCGACCAACAAAAAGTATTTTGTCAAACAAAAGTAAATTCCACACATTCCAGCTACCGAAAGGAAATTAACTTTCCGTATCAAAAGGAAAAATTTCTTTGTAATTGATATAGAAATCAAGTAATGTTCATCAAATGTTCGCACTAGAAAGTTTTAGTTCGCATGAGGTATCCGGATGGGATTCATAGGAAATCTAAAGTGAATTGTCCGAATCCAAATGATCAAAAATCTTCAAAAGCAAAACACATGAACTGCCCGCAAGTGGATAAGAAAATATAAGGAGTGTAGGAAAGGGAAATTCACTGCGGCGCTCTTAGATGAAGACTCAACAAAATTATGACTCGGAAAGGAAGAGACATACGTCAGCCGCATAAGCAATACACAAATTATTTTGCCAGTGTGTCCTAGTTAGAGATTCATAGACAAAAGAATCTCGAAGGAAACTAGTGTGATACCATGTGTTTTACTTGTAATCTCGGATATCTCTTGCGTTTTCGCGAGATTCTCGCCTCTAATGAAAGCACGCCTGTAGTAACTGAGTTTCTCCTCAGTCATGCTGACATAAGCTCCGCGTAACTAAGCGCTTCTTCCCAGGCGGTGATCAGGCGCCGAATGACTCCTATTTTATTCTCGTCTGCTTTTTTACATCCTGTGTGCGAATTATCAATTAAAGGACACATTAAACATACAGGTATTTTACACAGTTTGCAATGTACTTCTAATGTCTTTTCAGGATGCCTTTGACAACAAGCATGTTGTCGCCGGCGGATCGTCTCGAGGTGCTGCCCTGACGAGGCTTCCCTCAACGTCAACAGCTTATGATTGAAAGTTATTCTTGTCTCACAATGAATAGCCGAACACCCTTTACATAAATAGTCGACGCACTGAACGCATATCGATTCTGCCTCTACCTCGGCGCCCTTGAGACCGCAGACGTGACAAAAGATATTGCCCGTTTCGGGCACGCAATCCTTCAAATTGTTCATCAGGTAATTTAAAGGGAATCCAGTTGCGCCGTTTTCTGGAATATCGATGACACGATTGCATTCGGGACACCGAAATTTGCCGTTCCCCTCCAATTGATTGTCGGCAATGTCTTGGACACAACTTTCACAGAACGTATGAGAACATGGCAACTGACGTGGCTTTGACTGTCTCTCTAAACATATGGCACATTCGATCATTCTTCGAATTTCGTTCGCGTTTTCCGCCGCTATCGCCATGCTTGCTTAGGCCTACCAACTGAAATATTGTGTTGCGTTGTCGCCCAGTACTGCCTTGGCGAATTTCAGATCCCAGGACGATTGCATTATGAGTTCATGGTATATCAGTCACCGGACTCTCTTGTGGTGATAACCCGTCAGTTGCTGTTTCAACCACTCGTTTCCACTCAGTTTTACCCTGCTTTAGACTTACCTGTCAAGATAACGTAGGCCTCATAATATAATTTAAATCGTTGCGATTTCCTAGCCTGTACATAACTTTGGAAAATAATTTTGATTATTCAAATTCAATAAAACTTTTGTCGGCAGATTTTACCCACAAGCTTGTGTATCCACCCGACTTGCACCAGCACTCACTGCAATATGATTTTTATCATGTTGCATAGTTATTGTATAATTCCTGTGCCTGTGCCTGTATTTCTGCACGAGTTAGTTTTGCTCAATAATGCACTTTGATTCAAAATAAAACACCTGTACTCAAGTTAATGTTGTTACCTGTGCGAAACCGACAAAATCTCATCAGACACGAAGTCCCAATCCCATAATGATCAATTGTGCTTTCTTTTTTCAAACAGAAAAGGATTGCGCTCCCCTAAAATTTGTCAAAATTGAATTGTGATAAAAAAGTCATGACTCACGTTTAGTTATGGACTAGCGGCTTGTGCAAACCTCCTTACAGCCGTAGTCGCGTAAAATAAAAAGCATCATAAGATTCACGAATTTATACCATTTCTCCGTCATGGAATTTTTTAATGATCTTTGGGAAATTTTGGGAGTTTCAAGGTTTTCCCCATGTGAGTTGGTGCAGCGGAAACGGATAGCTTCGAGCCGACCGGTCTCCCTCAAGAGACAGATGAGCCAATGGCTCACGTGAAGGTGTGAACATGGGACGAATGAATCCAGGTTAGAGTTCAGTAACACTATGACCTCTCTGGAAAAGCAGCACTTCTCGAAATATTGCCGTGTCAAGGCAGAGGGCTCAGTTCGTAGCTATTAGTCTGCGCAGCCCTTTGCGACTGGGAACAAAATTAAGCTATTCAACTACATTTGCATGGGTAATTTTGGGTTATTGTTAAAGGTACAATAAGCCGATGCCATACAAAAAAAATCATTTCACGAGCGGTTAATTTTTGTCTACGAAGAGGCGATGACGTCAGTCTAATTGTGAAAGAACCAAGACCCTTGTAAAGAGCTTGTCAGAACATGAATCAAAGCGGAATTTTTCTGTATAAGTCTTTGGCTGCAAGGACTTACCTGTACAAGCGACTGTCATACTTCTGAATTATTAGTTCACTTAATTGTACTCAGAATGGAAATTTTCTGTTTAAGACTTTGGTTTCTTGTTCCCATCATGATATTGTAACAACTGAATATCAAGTAGGTCTGTCAAGGAACTCTGTTGAAATACTATGCCCACACCAGAGTGTTAAAGTTCCTATGCCTTTTGAGAGGCCGGGTTTTTTGGGGTGAGCTGAAAATTCTCCTCCCCCATCACCACTGACCCCCACTCGCGTTGCAAGCCCTCTCTGCCTCAAGTAGCCAAAACTAACTTTTTGTGTTCTTATAAATTGTAACCTTTGTGAGCTACAAGTGATTCGAACCTTGAAGGGAATTTTTCAAGAAATTGAGGGCAATTTTGGGGTATCACGATTTAGTTTTTCAGACGGGGTAGTACCAATGTTCTGGTTCGTTCCACTGCTAGCTCGTTACGGTTTATGCAATTCAAAAATACCGCAGAAATCTTTACCAGTAGGCCTACATGTATTTTGAGCACCTTACTCTGACAGACACGGTGCACGGTCACATAAACCACATAGTATGAGCGACATATGTGCGTTTCCTACGCCGCAACTCTTTCATCATCGATTCTTGCACAATATATACTGGGGCAAAGGTGCTATCGCACGGGCAGCCCTGCAAAGACTCCGTATGAAAGGAAGCCCCCTTGATATGAAACGTTTATAATAAAAGAAAATGGAAGAGCGACGATTAATTCCATGATCGGAGACTCTCCAAGAGAAGATCACGTTCATTAACATAAAAGATTTCACAAACACACAAAAAGGAAATGGATCTCATTTCATCGCTGGGGCCCTTCTCCGCTTGCAGCCTCTTATGAGAAAAGGCTAGAATAAAATCAAAATGCCATCAGCGGGTTTCCTACAAAGGCTGGGGCCCCTAAGGCTATAAAATTTTGAAGAACGGCAATTAAGTGCTTCTATCAGCACCACTCTTTTAGACTCCCAATTTATATCAGGTGTAGTGCAAAAGAGCAAAAGGCTTTGCCAAAGATGAGTCCATTTGAAATTAAAAATGTGAATTTACTCTGAAGCATCTGTGCATTACAACTTTCTGAAGTATGCGTGCTCAGTCTATGCGGTTTCACCCTGACCAACCTGTGGATAGGGGGAGGAAGGGAATGGGCACATGCCCTCTGGACCCTGCTTTCGACGGCCTTGGTAATCTGGAGGTTGCCATCACGAACCAATCGGATGTCTTAACCGGTTGGCTTGGGGAAAGGGAGGAAGTGAACGAGTCCATCCATTGTGGTTCAAGTTGCTTTAAAGCAAACAAAAAGACTCATGGTCATTCATAGTCTTTCATGGTTCTAAGTAAACTTAAGGGAAAATCTAGTGAAAATAAGATGTTATTTTAGCAATAGTGGAGGGATAAATATACTCAACATTTTAGCTAATAACTTAGCATTCAGACCTATAGTGCATAGACAGAAAAAAATTCTGGAAGCCATCATGGAATGCTTTCCATAACAAATTAATTAAGCTTTAAATTTAATTTCAATTTACTTTTCAAGTACTTTATTGTTAAGCGCAATAACAATACAAACTTGTCATAATGCAATACTGAATATAAAGTCATATTATCAAATATATATTTAGTCAGATACCCATACCTGACCACAACCACGATCGTTCCTATAGGATTTCCTAACCATCAACAACAATACAAAACTTTTGGCATGACAAGCACGAAAATGCATTTTTCACCAAAAATGTAAGTCACATGAGGTATTCAAGTGATTTTCATAAACATTTGAAAAATATTGTTCAAATCCAAATTCATTTAAAATCCTAATCTAAATAGCCAAATACTCATCAAAAAGTCTGTCATCACCGGGTAAGACTGACTGAAGCACTGGTCAGTAAAAGTGGCAAGAAAGAATCCAAACAATGAAGAAAACAATCAAAAATGATTTCTCAGATTTTTTTTGAAAATGACCAAGTATCAATATGGGTATGGAACCCAGTTTCTGGTTTTAAAGTCATTCACAATAACTATGTCCTTAAAACGTAACAAGGCCTTAAATTCAAGTTTTTATCAAACCTGTCAATATTTCTCAATTCAGGCCTTAGGTGCCAAAATACATTGTGAGATTATGAAACAATTTCTTCACATGCAAAATAGTGTACAACAGACGTACAACAAAAAGGAAGCAAAGGTAAAAATGTGTACAGATGGATGTCTGTGTACAGCAAAGACGAGATGCTACTCAAGACAATAAACATGGAAACCTATTGGCAAAAGCAACAGCTAACACTGTTTCTAACAACGAATCAAGATATTCAATCGCAATTCTAGCTTTTAAAAACCAAGTAAGGTACATTTCTAACTCAGTTTCAAGTCATTACAGGAATCTTAACGATGGTTGAAAGTCCACACAACGACCATGCTGTGACAGACAAGTACCTGCACAAATGGCGCCACCTATTGACTAATAGAGATATCAAAACATCCACTAAAACCAATTGTCTACCTTCAATCGAAAACTAAGACTTACACATTCTTGTTAATGGTGTCGTGATGACGGAATACCACTAAGAAAAAAACATTAGTTTGGTCCGGCCAATTCTTAACCTTACTGCAGGCAAATAACTGACAACTAAAATAAGTGATTAAGCAAAAGATGTTAACATAAGTATAATAATAGTATAACAATTAAGACTTCCAACAGGCTGGAACCTGGAGAGAATCATACTCCATGGTTGACCAATTACTTTGCCAGTTTCTTTTCTTCTTCAATAGCTGAAAATAAGTACATGTAAATAAGTAAATACTAGTCAAATAAACAATTAGGCCAAATAAATAAATAAATAAATAAGCTAATAAATTTTGAGTCATACAGCAGCAGAGCTCGGTGGGTGACACTACAGCTGACCACCAACAGAACAGCGTGTTGAGGGATGGGCCTAGTCTACTAATGAACAATAGGGCTTTGCATTGTGAGACAAATTTGGCTCAAAATATTGACAAATCTCAGGTGAAGAAGTTTCATGAGCCAGGAATGGCTTCCGAAAAAGCGGAGATTTTAAATAAAAAATACAGTTGTAAAGGTAAAATGAAATATATCTGAATTCCTCACATATTTTGCCATTTAAAAAAGAACGAAATTTATTGACATAGAGGTACAGGTATCCTTAAGATAGCACCCTGTACTCCATCAACAGTTTTGAAGAACTGAATTGTCATCAAGAGGCCCACTTATCGGGGAATCTGATCTAAGGTCCTTCTGTGAAGAGTAGCACAATTACCATGCTAGCAATGGCTTCATAGCAATAAAACACTGACTAAAATAAAATGTTACATTAACTGTTTGGCTTCCGAAATAGAAATCCTTTTGAAAACTTAAGTTAGGATGACGTTTACCCAAAGAAATATCATAAAGATTTAAGCCAAATTGATGCGTTAGGTTTTGATTTTTTGATACCCATTCACGAGTGATTTTAGTAACTCTTTGAATCGTGGTAGATAATTGGCCTACGAGTTGTCAAGAGACTAAAGAGCACAAGAACACTGAATGATGGACTGGAGTCTTGATATCTGAACTAATCTGGATTTAGAAACTACTGTGTAGTTGAAACCAAGTGGGAAGTTTTTCTAGTGGCAACTTAAAAATACATCCAAACAAACCTGCTTTATCAGGTAGTGGGTTTTTCTCCTGCGTTTCGGCATGCTTTAATTTTTCTTTGCTGAAACCGGTAATGCCTTTTTCGAGAGCTAATTTTTTCTTTTCCTCTTCAACAGCTGAAATAGGAACAGATTACTCTTGTTAATGATAAATCAGTTGAGCAGCATGACGTGTTTTACAACCTACAGCTTTTAGGAAATGTGTTAATAAATTAGAAAAAAACTCCTCAATATCTGAATGTTAGATTTTTATCTCCTATTATCAAATTTTCATGTGAACTTCGGACATGCATATATTTAACAAACATAAATTTCACTTGACTAAGTACCATACAACACAAGTGCTAGGGAATGTCATTAAAATGCGCAATGTTATCGGAAACCTTAAGTTTACAAACCAGTGCTGTGATAAGACAACAAAAATTATTAAATTGTTCACAATTTACGACAAAATATTTTACAAGCAGCCAGCGATGGCGATAATAATATGTCTGCTGCAAAACAGAAGAGTGAGAAATCACGTTCACCACAACAGCATGCAAAAACGACAAGGGTTACTGAAAAACTTTTCTCATACAATGAAAAACAAATCAAAGAAGACCTGAAAACAATACCTAATGACCCAATTAGTTTAGCAGACATTTTAAACAAAGGTCGCCATAAATTTTTTGGATATGGTCAACAAATTTCACAAAAGACAACCTGAAAGACACAACGTTGTTAGAATTACTTATTCTGCAAAGCAAAAGGATCACGTGGTGGTAAAATACTGCAGGTGCTGCTAACCTCAACCAGGGCAACCCTGCAAAGAGTGCAATTCATCATTAATTAAATTAATATTGCATTGAAGTCCCAATGCACCCCGGCACCCGAACGCTTTGCAAGGTCAAAAACTAACTTTTGAACCACAACTTAATTGGTTTTGATTTGCCTTTGCTTGGATCAGAAGTGAGTTTTGGGCTTAGTGGCAACTGTTCTCAGCACCTCAATGGAGACAAGTCCGGCAGTCACTGATTGGTAGCTTAAAAATGGCAGCCTACTTTGAGTGGCGAGTGGAATGGCCTATACGACAGTCAGTCTTAATTCAAATAGGCTGGTTCTACAACTGAAGCCAGATGGAGCTACTAGTAGTCACTCTTACTAAAAGCTATGAAGGTCACGCGTGCAAAATGCTGGGCAGTGGGATACAAGAGGGAAGGTGTCAAATTGGCAATATCTGATAATCTAATCATTTGTTAACTGTCTGACTTGATGTACAGATTTGCAAAATTGAATAGCCACAGTTATCAAATGTGCTACAGTATTTCAATCAAGACAAGTTGACCGTAGCTACCATGATTCATCATATTTTTTGTAATATTTCACTTTTAAATGCTGGTGGCATGGCTGCAAATAATAAAGATTAAAAAATAATAAATTTACAATTTACTTTGTCACAGTTCACAACAAATATTAACAATAACGTACTAATTTCATTTCAAGTCAGCCTAGTTTGTACTGTCATGAAAAGAATCCTACATTAACACCCTCACCGGTTGAGACTGGGCAACTCGGTTTGTGTATATCGAAATTTGCCTGTAAAAACACCATGCTGTTGTAGTTAATTGCATCGCCTCAGGCCGCTCATGTCAACCGTCTCTAGGCAATCAGACCATCAACTATAAACACACTGGGGATGACAATAATATCTTTACATTTCCGTTTCAAAATGTTTAAGTACCATATTTGAATAATTCGTGAAAAGTACATGTGATAAGGTTTTTGAATTTTGAAAATCAGACAAAAAATGTGACTTACAACCTAAAAATTTTGTATAATCCTCATTAATTCTGCTGTGGGTGTAACATAATTGGCCCAATTACCATGCCACAAGGCAGCAAATGGATTTTGAGGTAAGCCAAGTGTCATCATACAATTCTTGACAACTACAGCTATCAAAAACAAGTTAACAAACAGAAATTCATTTAGCTGATAAATTTGAGAAAACAAAATTCCACATTTCTGACAAATGGTAAATAGTGACAACATAGCTTGCAAAGTGAAACATTGTCTAGTGGGGTGGTAAAGAGAACAACACAGTACGTTCTGCAAACACTGCTGGTGTAAGATTGACGCACATCATTATCCCACATTCATTATATCTGACAATTATCAAGATGAATGCCAAAATCACCCATATCCCAATTTTACGAATAAATCTATTTTGGCATGAATTCCAATGTTCCAATTTTAAAAATTGTTTCCATCCGTATTTTCAGTTTCATGACTGGCTAGTGAGTAGAATACACAAATTCCGTCACATGTTGACTACTTCGTACATGAATCTTGACCCAATTCCTATAAAGTACAGCGCTTTTGAGTTTGCATCCATCAGGCTTGATATGTAAGTTGACGTTGGGAGGAGCCAATAAGCTTTTAGGAATTCACAAAGACTATTGCAAGCCAGACGCAAGCTATAACCCAGTTTCTCAGCAACACAGCAAGCAGGGTCAAGGTCGTTGGCAAGTCTTCAGACTTACGATCTGTTTGAAGAGTTTTAGTATGGTGCAGGACGTCTTTGTCGAAACGTTCGATCTCTTCGTCAAGCTGTTTGTGCGCGAATTCCTCTTGCACAGCTAAAACCAACCATAGAGGTGAGAAAAGCCAGCTAGCAACTTTTCCTGACATGCCAGCTTATAGTCCACATTACTGTCGTCAAGACTTTAGTCGGAAATTTAGTCTGTTTCATGAAAAGTTACTACTAATCTCATTTCAAATAACTGCTAGTTATCCAGATAAAAAAGGATCTCACTATAACCACCAAGTCTCTCAGAATATACCATAACTGATAGTTATCCGGATAATTTCTGTAAATCATGTATAAACTATAACTTGCTTACAATTACTGAACCATGTCTATTTTCAGTTATCAGTAACTTTTTCTGAAACAGATCATGGCGCAGTTTTGTTTTACAAAGTATTGCAACTGGATGCGAGACATTTTGATTGACACAAAGACATACATGAAACAGGACTCCAAATACCTTTAATCAACACTGGAGCTACCTGTGACATTGATTTAATATCATCAATGGTGCATTGTCGTCAGCACATTCATTGATCAACCATCTACGGTAAAACCTCACCAACTTCGGACAAAACTTAATTGTGAAATTGTCGTTTTTTTTTTTTAATGTCTTCAAAGGCTTCTTAAATTATTGTCAATGTTCTTAATTTCTCAGTAATGATAAATGTTGAAGTATTTGTGCGATGCTACTTATCTTTTATGTAAAAAATCCCTATTGTGCCCTAAACTGGCAAGATTTTACCTTATTTCATTGGCTAATCCCGTCAAGGTAAACTGCAGGTTTATAGGTATGACTAGGAAAAGAAGAGAAGTGTAGAATCACAGCAGGAATGCTGGCAAACAACAGTGAAAAAAAGGAACTAAATTTCACAGTGAGAAAGAAAGTTTTACATGGTTTCCCAGGGACAGGAATAAAGTAAATTTTGTTTATAAGAGAGTCACACTTTGAACTGTTTGAAACAGACAGTGAAAAGTTGGCAAACAAAAGACAAAACGTACGAAGTCAATGTACGAGAGGACCATGAAGTAAGTGGAATTTTTGTTTTAATTGTATAGAGAACCACAGAAGATATCCATGCTATAAACTTGAGTTCGAGAAAGATACTTAGCAGAATGTAGTGGATACCAAAAACATGTAACACAATAACTTACTATCAAGCTGCAAGGTTTTAGTTGGACGTAGAACACCTTTATCAAAGCGTTCTATTTCCCCCTCCAAAACTGCATGGGCTTTCATGTCGGATACCACTAAAATAACACCAATACGCTGCTATAATAACTTTGAACAGAGAGTATCAGAGCTGAGTAAGAGCCTGGACAGGTTTGGAAAACTAAGCCAACTGTGCAGAGCAGCAACAAAATAGATTTGGATACAGAATATTGTAGAAATACATAGGTGCAAATTTAAGTTACTGGCATTTAAACTAGACTAACTTGAACCTGGAACAATTTATAGCCAATGTACATGAGATGAGGGTTCACCGTCGTTGACCACTAAACTGACAAAATACTTTAAATATGTTCTTTACTGTTTTTGATCCTCACTGTTCTTGAATGAGAAATAGGTCTCCAACATTCATTTGCCATTTAAATGATGGCCAGCACAGTGCAAATTATTCACACTCCTACAAGAGTACAAAACTGACTTACTGTCAGCCTGTTTGGTCTGTGTTGGACGCAAGACGTCCTTCACGAAATGTTCAACTTCCCCTTCGAGCGATTTGTGCAATCTCTCTTCCTCCACGACTATGAAGCACCACAAGATAATTTCAATACTTCAGCAATAGCTTCTCAATAAAGTACACTTAACAGGTGTATTTCTATAAGAATTTCAATATCGTCTTTAAACAATACTGCATATTCAAGAGCTCCTATCACTATTTATGGTTGCCAAAATGCTAATACCAAACAGTACAAATTATTCAACCTCTAACACTTTGATCTACAAGTATAAACCGTCACTACTAGATTTTTCTTACTTATACAGTGAAAGACTGCTTGATCACGTTTCTCAAGTCAAGGGATACATGCCATCCGAGTTATTTAAGCAGCAGAAAGCACTAGTCTAACCCACACTAATCAATATAATTATTCCAACATTATGTGAAATACTCTTTCAGAGTACTTATTCAGTCAGATCAACTGTGTCTATACAGTGTGTCAGACTTACTATCATGTTGGACAGTTTTGGTAGGATGGAGGACATCTTTGTTAAACCGTTCAATCTCTCCTTCGAGCGATTTGTGCACTTTCTCTTCCTCCACAACTGAAGAGCAGTTTGAATTAATTAGAGGGGAAATCGAACTTGTGAATAAATTATGAATGTATACAGTGACTCCGCTAAAGGATCATTATCGGCGAGAACTGTGATTTTTCCAAGATCAGCCTCAGCACAGAATTGGATCTACAATCCCGGAGGTCGCAGTCTAATGCTTTTCTGGCAGAGATATTAATCTCACTCGATGAATGGTAGATTTACCAAGCAGTAAATTTCCAGACTTGTTTTCAGCAAATGTCTAACAGAAAACTGCGAGAATTGACAATTTATAAAAAAAATCAGCTTTGGTCAAAGCTAACAACAATAATCCCAAAAATTCTTTCTTTCGTCACAAAACAGAAAACTTTATTTTAATAATTTCAGAAGACATAATGGAGCAGCAACAGAGACAATTCCTGCAACGATTTTGGCAACCAAACAGATATGTGCAGCGCCATCTCTGGTTCATGTTTTGACCTAGAAGCCTCATTTTGGGTATCAATATGGCACGCTTGCGATCCTCAATATATGTATCACCATGGACCAAATGGAGTTCATTGACAGTTTCACCCAAGGAAGATTCACAGTTCGATGTTCGAGAGTTTGGCTTGACCTTAGCGCTGTATAAATTTCAACATTTCTCATCACTGCTAAGCAACTGCAAAGCTGGACCCACAAACCTTGGAACATTTGAAAAGAAAAGCATATGGTGTTAACCTCTGCATTTTTGACAGCAGGGATCCACTTAAAAAAAAAACGCCAACAGAATATGATATCCCCTCTGACAACCGCAACTACGCTATGAATTGCAAATAATCAAATTTCCACATTTGAAATTGTCTTACCGTTTTAAAAATCAATTCGTTGAAACAAAAGATGAGTGGGCGATTTAGATCGGCAATAAAATTGCCCTCAATTGGGTTCCATTAATGGTCTTGTAAACAACTGGCAGTTTGTTACTCCATCAACAGGACAAGATGGGCAAACTACAACAATTATTTTACACTGTGTGGTTGATCACCATGTTCACGGAACACTTACAATCGGTTTGCTTAATTTCACGAGGACGCAGAATGTCTTTGTCAAAACGCTCAATCTCTCCTTCGAGAGCAGTGTGAGTTTTTTCATCTTCCACAACTGAAGAAACAATTAAACACGATATATTTGGTCCACAAGAACTATACACACACCACATATACATATGGACACCACAATAGCCCCATTCACATGCTTAACTGCGAAACCAGCCAATTAATTGTTTACCTAAATCTGCTTTTAATTCTGTTAACGGGAGTGTTCTCATGTGTTCAGTTCCCCTTAATGAAACCCGCTTTTCTAGGTCACTACTACTGTTGACTTTGGTTACTACTGCTCTTGTGGGATCAAATCTAACGCCAACTGAGTTAAATTGGTACAGAATTTGTAAAAAATGCCGTCAGTAAACCTGTCGTGGATTCTCTCCCGGGAGACATGTGACAGTTCACCGGCAGTGATTAAAACCTCTAAAAACACTGAAAACCTACAATTAATTGCCACTAGTCTTTTGCCCATTGGGCGTACATCACACTGTTCCTCCTGGTCCCGGACAGCCCTCCAGAGACTTGGGACTTGCTTCACAAAAATAACAAGAATTGTGTAATTTTTCAATACACATTTTTTCTCAACTCTATGGAAAATGTGACCTGCAATGCCATTGCGTGAAGTAAGGACTTCCCTTAGCATAATTGCTTCCTTTGATGTTCACCACAGCATATCAAATAACGCAGTCGTTAGCGGTAACATACCGTCCCACTAAATTTGTCACACAGCAGAAAAGAACTGTTCTGAGCATTTTCATGCAAGTAAGAATACCGCTAACGGAGAATAGCGAGTTCCCGAGTATTTACGTGGGTATTTACGTGGTAATCGGGTGCATGTGAATGGGTCTCATGTCTTTAAAGAGAGCAACATTTCCTGTAACACTTTAAGTCGCGCATCCAGGACTTTGCCCAGGGGAGGGGGTCAAACATGGGGGGAGCTTGAGATTCCTCAATCATAGCAGTGTTTACAAAAAGTGATCGAGCAGGGGGCAGACCCCCCAGACCCCCCATCTAGATCCGTGCCCGATTCCTTGTTTGACATATCTCATTAAGAACACAGGAATGGGATAAATCACCATTATCATTATCAAGATCATAATAATAATCATATCGTGTCCAATGACACGACTATGGACCACACAAGAGAATGCTACATATGTTTCGTTAGGTTCAGGAAAACACGCATAACGAGAAGAAATGTCAATGTTAAGGCGATCAGAGCTCGCAAATAACAAAAAAAAATAATTCTCACATGCTTACATATGTTTAAGTACATAAATTCACAAGGTGTTAGTGACTTATGTAGTCGAAACAGTCGTGGTTATAAATCATATCAGAAATCCATGCAATTGCAACAGATGTTAGGGATAGACTTAATCATGACTAAATGTTTTTTACAACTAATGACTAGTTGACAAGTTTGCTAAATTCATCCATGTCATTAGATATCAGACTATGGCACAATACTTGTGAGAATAATACATGTATCTCAGTGAAATGAAGTTTAATGACAACGTATCATTTTGTGGTAACAAGAATAAGTCCTAGCTGGTATTTCAAAGGCAATACAAAATAGTTATACCGTAATCGTTCGGGTTAACGCCCTGGGCGGTTAAATTGGCGAACCCAAAAAATCGGGGGTGGGCGGTTAACCAGACATGGGCGCTTAAACGTGAAATTTCAAGAAATCGGGGGGGGGGGGGGG
>NMRA01000136.1:240890-298537 GCA_002633005.1 Phoronis australis | reverse complement strand
GTTATTTCGAATGCATCTTTTATATAGTGCACTGTAGTCGATAACTCAGTGCGGCAGAGATTGTGGCTGAAAGTGGAGGTGTAGACGCCAGCGCGGTTCCTAAAGTTTGCGAACATGAGAAGAAAAGAAAGTGACAAAGTGTTCAAGTATTACATTTTGAAGTTAATCGATGACCCGTTACAATAATTTGTTACTGGTATCATAATTCACATTGCTAAACCGCGGTCTCTGAGGCCGTCGTTGCACTCAATGTTATCGATCTTAATCTAAAAGGTCGGGGATTCGCGTTTTCTATTAGCACAGGGCGGTAATCACCAATCGTCAAAAGTAGGGGATGGGCGGTTAACCGAGCAGTGGGCGGTTAATTGGAAATCTTCAAAAATAGCAGGGGGGGCGGTTAACCGAGCAGTGGGCGGTTAAATCGAAATTCACCTAAAGTAGGGGGTGGGCGGTTAACTGAGCATGGGTGTTAACCCGAATGATTACGGTAATACTAATTTTACGTTAATTTATACCGAGAGCTGCTTTAGGGAAACTATGACAATCACCTTGAGACATTCCGTTTCGCACAATTGCATGATGCGAATGTTTCAATTTAATGATGCAAACCTCACAAAATTGCAGTTATAAAATAAGGCAAGTTATCTCTTCTTATTTCCATGGTTCCTACTTTGATCAAGATGGGAAATTTCACAAGTTTTAATTTTAGCTTAATTTCACTCATATTTTATCTTTTTTGTCTTGCCAAACAAAGTTAATTTCAAATGCACATTTTATGTCCAGCAGCAAACAGACTACTCATTGATTATGCGAATGACATTTAATTTTGTTAGATCTTATTATATTTATTTTTCATTTCTACTGAGTTACGGAGATAGCTTCGGTTCACATTTATTTTTGACCTACTTGATACAAGTAACCTGCAGCAAAAATACTAAGCAAGTTTTGAGGGCGTAGCTCGAGTGATTACTCACTGTCATGCTGTTGAGGTTTAACGTGGTGAAGTTCAGACTTATCGAACATTTCAACCAGAACCTCTGTTTTCTTGTGCAGACGTTCTTCTTCCAAAGCTAGAATGAGGTCACTGAGGTGGTCATTACCCAGAACAACAGAGAAGTGACAAGACATGCATGAACAGCAGACGTGAATTATTTCCCCTGATGGCAACTTCAGCCAACAGGGGTTACTAGTCTTGAGAATGCTATATAATAATTCAGAGACTTCAGGATGAGAGAACAAATTACAGAAAAGAGATAAGTCTTATGTTTGGTTATACAGAATGAATAAAAATGACAAAAACGAGATCTTGAGTCATGCAGTGTTAGAGACATCTTGTGAGCACACAAATCTTACTGTCTCTTATTAGTCTTGCAGTGGTTTGTGCTCGACGCAGCATTTCAACATAAAACCGTTCAATTTCGGCTTCAAGTTGATGATGAAGTCTCATCTCTTCAACAGCTGAACAAGAATTAAATAAAACAATAAAGGGGAAGCCATTACTACAAACACAACACACACACACACAAGACGTGCACAGGAAACTAGTATGCAACCACAGTGACTATATTAGACTGGGCAGACAAGAGTACCTAAGTATCCACAGAGTGGAAAATATGAGTATGATGACGTTTCCTCAAACATAAAGAATGCTAATAGACAAAATTGTCATTTTTCATTTCTCAAAAACTCATTTTACTGTCAAAAATGATCAGGTGTTTGTTGACGACCACTGCAAAACATTAGCTGTGCAAATTACTAAGATGTTTTCTTCCAGTTCTCTCTTGTTGAAAAATTTTACAAAATAAAATTTCACCATTTCATCATATTGTGTTTACCGCAACTGTGGAGGCTCAAACCACTCAGGATTTCACGCAGAAATGTCGTTCCGGTCTACAGCTTCGATGGTGCGAGACTATCGGTGTTCTTGTCTACGACAGCTGTGCAACACGTACATAATGACCCACTGTTGCAAAAACTACTCCACTAAAACATGACCGGACATGTCGAATTCTGGGGCGTTACTTTCAAATGAGAATCAACTATGGAAAATTTTATTTCTACTTAATTTCCAAAACAGTTTGATTTTCATTCGCATTCATTGTTATTTGCTAGTGACTGTAAGGGAATGAGCATTGCATTATGGGAGTACGGTTTTGCCCGTTCAGCGCACCCAGTGGGTCACTTCAGCCATTCATACAACAGGCAAACACACAATGCAACTTAACTATAGTCCAGCGTGCGATACCACACGAGTGCTAACAACATGACTATCCTAGTGCTACACGGGTAGGGGGAGATAACTTACGGTCATGCTGTACAGTTTTAGTGTGGTGAAGGTCGGATTTGTTAAAGCCTTCTATTTCGGCATCGAGCCGTTTGTGCACTTTCTCATCCTCCACAACTGCAGAAACCATTCACCAATTAGTAACAAACCAGCAAGTGTTACAGACAATGCATAAATCTGAACTTTTTTACTGGACGTTTGCATTGACCTCTTTAAGGTAGTCTACAAAAATGTGAGTAGCAAAATATTGAAGAGCAGAAGTTACCGAGCGTGTCTGGCCAAAAACGTCTGCGCGAGACGAGCGCATTCAATCACAAAAAATCTACGGAATAAATGAGAAAATACCGGTACATCTTTTGCAAATTTAAGTAGACATTGCAGTCATTTAGCTTTTAAACTCATAGGATGTACATTGTTTGCTTCAAATGTGATTGTGAATGTCTAACAATTTTTCAAAATATTGTCTCATGATAACAGTAGTGCAGAGTTTGAACACTGAAAAGCACTGATTTGGTGCCAAACGCCCTTCAAGGAAAGAATGAAAAATGAAATTTCACTTGAGTGCATGCCATACTGTGTCATAAATAGGTGAGATTTTACCATAAACTTCCAGAAACCATAGAAGAGGTCAATGACTGGTGGTTTTAGGATACATTTAGTTAAAAATCATAAAACCTGAAGACATAATGCACTATATAAACTCTGTATACTTCAATCCTTTGTGTTGATCTCAAACTGCTGCGGGCATATTTAGGGGGAGGGGAACAGGGGTCCCGTTCTGAACATGACCAAAAAAGAAAAGAAATGGTCGCATGCCAATTTTGAGGGTGGCGCAAACACTGTTTTCCTTCACAAATCACACCAGACGTCCCTCATGACATCTTAGATCCAGCCCTGTGTACTGCTGGAAATGAAAACCTGACAACCACAATAACAAAATATACTGGTTAATCAATACAACTTTGAAGAATATGTTGCGAAAAATTTAATAAATGCAGCTATCTCTCATAACAATAAGAACATGAACATTTTAATGCACATAACCTTGCGACTCCCATCAGCTTCAAAAGTGTGATTAGTAAAACACAAATATGATTTTTTACCCTCATTTACATAAACTGAACCAAGAATACAAGAAGACATATTACGGTTTGTAAGCTAATTAGCTGCATATTCAAAATGTTAATGAGAGATAGTTTTTTTAACCACCCATCCCGAAAAATTGAAAATCACATTGAAAACTGAAAACAAAAATATATAATTTGTGACGAAGGAGGCGTTCTTTGGTGTTCCATCCAGCAGTGTTTGTGGTTCACCGAATTCCACACTTTCACTCGCACCTACCATAACAGACACAAAACTAAATCCAACCTAATAATAAATCTAATCTTCAGATAAATAGCAACAATTTAACCTCAATAGGTTTTCACATGCACAGATTCTAATAATAGATGACATCCAATTAAAATAAAGCTGACTGCACACAAATGATGCTTGTTATCTGAACTACAGTAAAACTTCACGCAAATCATAAGGCAGTATAAATTTCCCCATTTGCATGCGGTCACACTGAACATGTGAAACCATGACAACAGAAATGTTTGAAACTACTATTGATTGGATTTCAGCACAAACTTACTGTTTTTTTCCTGCGTTTTTGCAGGTTTCAACGCCCCTTTGTTGAACCCAGTGATGTCCTGCTCCAGTTTCTGGTGTTGCTTTTCAGCCTGAACATCTTCTTTGTCAGGAAGAACGACTTTTTCTTGTGTCTCAGCGTGTTTCATATCTTTTTTATCAAAAGTGGATATTGCAGCGCCCAGAGCTTTTTTAGTTTTCTCATCTTGGACAGCTAAAAGTGTGTTGCACCATTTTAGTCACGCCGAGAATTGAAATACATGTTATGAAAAGTTTGTGCATGACAGTTGTCAATTACTTGCTAGCAGTTTTCTAAATCTGGCACGTAATATAGTTGTATGTCACTATTCATTTATTTAGTACCCTCACTTCATTTCGAACACCAAAACTTTTTTGAAAAATAATATTTTGAACCTTACTTAAATCGCACGAGGCTGCTAGATGGGAAATTCTTGACTCATCTAATTTGCAAACATTTATCACACTTCGGAAAAAGTCAACGCAAAGCCTTGTCATGAATTTTATACACACGTTCCTTCATAACTGTGTTAATGTCTGAACAATGTATATTTACCACGTAGTTTACCCATTTATATGGGATACTTCATGTTGCTGTTTACATGTTGTGAACGACTTGAATGAGTGTCGTGTCACACAGAGTTATATGCCAAAAACAGTGTTTCATAATGATGCAGTGAAGTGCTACTACAATATTGGTACAGGATAAAGTAACTTAGCTAGTGTTTATTGGATCACCTTGGCAACCCCAAGGCCATATTTGGTGACTCAGTTAATTTCACACACCCGATTATCAGGCAAATATAATTGGCTGATTTTGTGCAAAAATAAGTGGAGAATTACTTCAGACTGTAGAACGACAACATCCACCAAAGCAAAAACTATAAAAGAGCAGACGACTTATTGAAAATTGTCCTTATCTGCACAAACAGAAATGTACTGCACAGGTTCAAGACCAGATGAGGGTCACAAAATTCAGAAGATTAGGACCAGATGATAAAAATTCTTGGTTTTGAACTATGCATGATCTTTTTGGAAGAGAATTTGTCGTTTTTAACGCTGGTTTACACAATATTAATAACAAGCCAACTGTTACGTAACTAAACAATAAATAAATCAACAAGTTCCTTGCATCGCACGTAACTGACAAGCGGTAAATTTACGAAACCCAACAATACAAGATCACAGAAAATATTTAGTTATCGTATTAGCCAATAAGCCATTCCGAAACAAAAGATAACAAAATTGTTATCTACCAAACAATGATCACACAAAAACAGAACATTCCAGAATCAAGCGTGGAAACAAGTAGATACTCACGGTCCCGCTCCAGAGTCTTTGTGTGTTTCATTGAGCTTTTGTCAAAATGGGCGATACCACTGAGGACCTTAGCTTCGGCAGCATCTGCAAAAGTGGCAGGAACATTGCTCATGTTGCCAAGAGTTCTCAGAAAAGGAAAACAGATTTGATGAAATTATTTCAATTTTGAGGTAAGGGATGGTAAAATTAGTGTATTTCTTGTAAAAGTTAAGTATCACCAAATAAATGTTGTACCATAGTTCAAAGACCAAAACCACAGCTACCATCAGAAAATGATTTTCAAAAATTGTGCGCATTCATAATAAAGAAAGGAGACTTTAAAAAAATGAAAAAAGAGCAATTTTGATCATTTTAGTCCAAAATTGGTAACACTTTACTGTATTATCTAGGCAGCCTCTACTGCCCTGAAACACTTAGTCAAGGGAGCAACAGGTCTGGATAGACCTCTTTGTTGGTTGCCGCCATTTTGACATGCGCAAAGGATTCTGGGAATCGGAGGAGATTCCCCAGCAACTCGCCTGGTGTGCACCAAAGGATCAATTTGAAACACTGTTTTACTCATTTGGTTCGCGTATAGGCCCAAACACTTAGATCTGAATAAAGACACATCTTTGTCTGTAGGCGCATAGGACTAATTACGCGCAAATACCGTAAAAATAAAACTTTGTACTTATCAATGACAGAATTTCGTAAAAATTATGGCATTTTGGTGAATTTCATTTCAGACCTTTTTGTCCTTTGGACTATCAAAACAACCTTCAAATAATTTTCTATTTTTGAATGCTTTAAATGGCACCTCTTGATGTTGAAATAATGTTTTAAGCCAGAGAACAACCATCAAATTTATCTTATTCAATAACCCGTCGTCTTCCATATACACTATTCCCACAGTGAGCTTCAAAATTGTACCCATACTGCTTTGCATGACTGGTGGTGCCACCCAAGCGAATGATTTACCATCTGCTATCAACAATAACAAGACCAAGGATCACCGTTCAATGCAAAAAAGCCTAACAGCCCTTGGCGAATTTCATTTAAATTTTGCATTTGCCGTCAATAACAGCAACCCCAGGTTGCCAATCATTTCAAACCATCCCGTCACAATTGTTAACAATTTTACATTCAGGCTCCCTGATGTCGGACTACTTCAGGCACCGATTAACTGCATAACTTCACAGTTGTATTCTCACTGAAAGCTCAAACAGACTCACGGTCAACAGTTACAGGTGTTGCATGCTTCATTTTATCTTTGCTGAAACCCTCAATTTCCGAGCTGAGAGCCACATGCTGTTTTTCTTGCTTGATGGCTGAAAACGGAAAGCATGGATTTCTGAACAAATCAGTTGCGAAAATGATCATCGTTTAACATTCCACAGCAACTTTCCACTTACTGGAAGTACTTAGAGGGTGTCTGCCTGCAGGAATATATGCGACTGGTTCATTGACACCAACCTCTATATCGACTTTCTTGGCTATCGAAACATCGTGTGAACTCTAATAAAGTGGTTGGTGCAAATGGAATCAAAAATGTATTATATAATTTCAAGGGAGTGAGGACTGTTGAGGTCTAATCACAATGAACCGAAAGGATAGGAAGAATATGATTAACTTAATGACAAATGTGAGGACATTAACAAATAAGAAATACAAAAGCGAAGTTTAGCTTAGAACAAATTCCAAACATTTCAATCAAGAAAATTTACTGCGCATAACATAATATAAACTCAATTCTGAACAGACGGAAATTTTGTGAATGGCAAAAAGAAACCACTTGACTCATGAAGCTCACCATGATAATAACAATAAGACTTGTGATAAAAGTTACCTTCTTTGTCCGGAAGAGGGTTCTTTTCTTCCGTACTGACGTGTTTCATTTGTTTTGAGCTATCGAATGCCGTTACCTCCTTGGCTAGTGATGATCGTTTTTTCTCAACATCAACAACTAAATATCAAGGGCATGCTGTTAATTCCAAATGACACACAAGTTTTCAGTTATAAAACAAAATACCATAACTAAAATGGGATCAAGAACGCAATCTCATCCTTTGACGAAATTGGGGACTGCCTGAGTGGCGTGCAATCTTTCACAAAATATATCACCATGCTGAATTATCTTGTCAATATAGAAACTCAAGCCTACAGGTGAGACTGGCTGAAAACTCGCATGCTTGCATTCCAACACTACTAGAAACATTTAATTTATTATTTGGCACTTATAAGGATTTCTTTCTTCACCATGAATGGATATGCTAAAAGATATATAAATATTTTTTCACTACATAATGAAATTCAGTAAGTTTGTGTACATAATTCCAAAGGAAACTGCTTGAGTTGACAATATTCTTAATGAATAATTACCGTCCATTTCAGCCGTAACGGTGTGTTTCAGCTTGGATTTGTCAAATGTTTGAACCTCGCTATCTAGTTGCTTGTGTTTTTTCTCCTCTTCAACGGCTGCAGTGACAAAAGTAGCCAATCATAAATGGATGGTCTATATTGACTTTGTGCAGAGCACATACAGTAGTTGGTTGCAGAAAAAAATTGTAAATTTAGTTGTAACATTATGAACGAAATAAGTGTAGTTATACCGAATGGAGTCAAATTCAGAATTAAATGTTTTTAATCTTAAAAGATTTTGGCAAGCTGCCAAGCGCTGGTTGCATTAACAGGAAAGTGGTTTTCCTTTAGAGGACAACTGGCACCTCAAATTAACAACAAAATATAGAGGATGATCAAGAAATATTCTTTGAGGGGACAGTTTTTTTAAAAAATCAAGCAAATATTCATTTAGGCATTGCATTTCAAAACTTAAAAAAATAGCAATGGATGAAGAACATGACTCATAAAAATTAAAAAAGTAAGTATAGAAAAAATTTTAAACTATTTAAACTGCACCTACTGTGTCCTGTCATTGCATACCTAAGTTAAAAAACTTACTATTTTTCTCAAACACAACGGTGTGTTTCAATGAGGAGCGGTCGAAGTTTTCGATTCCTGACTCAAGCGCCTTCTGCTGTTTCTCTTGGTTAACGTCTGGTGAAAACAAACGGTGAATGCATACCACATGCTGATACCATGCTGGACACTACAGGTATACTGGGAGAACCACAGTAAAAATTTTCAAGCTTTGCACACTTAAAATTAAAACCATTTCTTAGACCCAAGTACTATGCAAAACATGTTTGTGATTTTCAAACAAATGATAGTTAAACCTGGACAATATATGAAAGGTAAATTTACAGTTTTCTATTAAAAATCCATCTTTTCAGATTTCTAAATTCAGGATTCCTTATCCCAAATTATGACATTTTTACAGTGATGTAAATAAGATTTGCAAGTGAACACTTGTGAAAAATGTTAAGTTCATTATTCAACCTCCTGCGTCACAGTTGATGAAAATTTTCCATGAACCTAGTGGCTATTGACTCATGGTACGGCCATTTTCATCATTGAAAACGGGAAGCAATATGACATAGCTGGTGTTAAATGTATCATATGAAACAAAGCATTTAGTGAGGGTGGTGACTATTGCAACTAAAAACCTCTAGCTACATCATAAAATATTTCAACCACACAACGCATAAAATTTCAGGCTGCTCTCAACTATAAATCAAGAACATGCTGTCAATGAAGTGTTGGTAGGTTTAACCTCTTATTCGACTTCACAGTGCAACCGCACTAAAAAAGCGGCCTAGCTCCAGAAACACTGACCCCATCCTCCACTTTCCTATTGTGACCTTGACAAAGGTCATTGGATAACGCGAGATATGGTAATACTTCTCTTACTTAG
This sequence comes from Phoronis australis, assembly GCA_002633005.1. Taxonomy (NCBI): domain Eukaryota; kingdom Metazoa; phylum Phoronida; family Phoronidae; genus Phoronis; species Phoronis australis. The sequence continues at coordinate 289,490 of NMRA01000136.1, read as the reverse complement.
CAACAAATACGGAGAAGACCGAAATTTCATTTTGTCGAGATTTCTCCACAAAAGTAGAGATTAATGACAATAAAGTCAATGACCCTAGTTTTTGGCCACAACAACAGGAGAAAGCTGAAAATGGAAACTGACTCAATTCATTATCCAAGTAGTCAATGTTTCGGTTTATTGACGTAATACCATCATCAGGGAACAGACTCATGCTGAGAGCTCACTTAACAGAAATGTTGGGTCATATAGTTTAGGGGGTGATTCTGATCACTGAACATTACAATGTATGATTAGTACTGGTAAGCAACAAGACAGTGATCAGAACAACTCTAAACCACCATATTTTTAATGAGGGAGCTCTCAGCATGAGCCTGCTTCCTGAAGATGGCTTTATGTCAACAAACTGAAATGTTGACTATTTGGATCATGGATCGCGTCTCAGTTTTCATTTTCAACCCTCTCCTGACATTTTAACCAATTGCAAGGATGGTTTAAAGTGTGCATATGTCACAAAAAACATTTGCACAAGTTTCCATTATTTGCAAAATGGTAGTTATGTATTGAAAAGTGGAAATTGGTCATTTTGTGCGAAATAAGTAGAGAATTACCGGAAAGGGTAAGTGAATGTCCTTCCATGTGTAAATACAGAATTTACCCAGCTACATGATCGTATTAAGGCAACACAGACTGTGAGACCGGGACTATGACACTCGGAGCAACTGGGCAAGGCAACCAGCAAGACCAACAAGAGACCAAACTACAACTGCTCTGTCATTGACGAAAAAAACATGACAAATCATATTCACTCCACTACGGTAACAAAGTGGTTTGGTGTAGCATGGACTCACTCTCAGCGTCTGGCAGGGGGTTCTTCTCTTGCACTTCGGTGTGCTTCAGCTTGGAGTGGTCGAACGTGCCGATGGCGTTCTCAAATTCTTTTTGCTTCTTTTCCGCATCAACAGCTGGAAGTGAGCAAAACGAACACATTGTATACACACATTGAGTCAGAATGACGTGATCTGCAGAGTAAGCAAGATGCTACATTTAACAGCATGCTGCATTTAACAGTGTGCTACATGTATCGGCATGTTACATGAAAAAACGTGTTACATGGAACAGTGTGCTACATGTAAAAACATGGTACATCAAACAACAGCTACATGTAACAACATCCTACATGTAACAACATCTTACATGTAACAACATCCTACATGTAACAACATCCTACGTGTAACAACATGTTACACATAACAACCATAGCAAAAATTGTAAAATTAAATTGTAAATTGTAGAATTAAATTATGAGAACAGGTAATGCAAAAGTGAAAACCTTCAACAAAGTAGCGAAAACAAGTAAAATGTCTGTCACAGATTAAGCCCTCCGCTCGTGAGCATCTATGATGACTCACAAAACATTTGAAATATGCGTTTTACATTTGGAAACACACACAACATTCAATTACCGAATATCTGGTGTTTATCACAATAATTGATGTTATAATATCACATTGACCAACTATGACAAATAACGAGGTTTCTGGGAAATCAAATGAGAAAAAAACTAGGTTGTGGCTACACAAAATAAGACAACTAACAATAAATCAGCAGATGTGTCTTTGTAAGCAACAGTTTAGTCCACTGAATATTGGTTCTTTAAATCAAAGCCCGGCCTGTAAGAGAGTACTGCCCTTTTGTCTGTGAAATTTCTGGCAATTAGTGCGGTTTATTGCACAAATGGGCATCACATTGCTCTGAGTTCACTACTCTACAACTGAAAGGTACCTGCTCCCAACTACACTGAATGCTGCATGAGGGTTTTCAATATTAACTGGAATTCGAAATCATTGGTTGCTAATGATGTCCTCATTTTTGACATCATGGTACCATTTCAGGTTTAACAGGCTAAAAATTCTGCTGGCCGAGAATCCTTGCAAAAAAGCTTAGGTTTATGAATAAACTCCTAAAGAAGGCTGGTGTCCCTATAACAAAACTCCATCAACATCTGAGTTTTCACTGAAGCTCTCTACAGCTCTACAACTGGGTCCCACTCCCTATTTAATGGGATGAGCATCCTAATAGTCTAGCTGAATCCCCTGTCAATAATGCAGCCAAGTACCCCCTGGGCCTCATGAAATCTGTGTGAACACCTGGGTACTTCCTTGAATAATACAACAAGCACAACAACCCACTGTCCACTGTATTGCCAGCTGTAAACCATGACTACACCATCAATAACGTTTATTGCTTTATTCTACAACAGAGGGCACACCCGGTGGTGCACCAAGTACATAAGCTATGCATGAAACAACTGTACACTTACTACATCAAGATACAGTTTTCTGGTTCCAAAAGGTGTCTTCACTTAATATTTTCATCAATTACAGTATAGCCTTATCTCTTTGGACAAAGGTGCAATTTTGGCAATAATTTTTGTCCGAAACTGTTAGATTGTATCGTACTCACCACTTTTGTCAGGAAGTGGGTTCTTCTCCTGCACCTCGGTGTGCTTCAGTGCACTCTTGTCAAACTTCTCGACCTCCGTCTCCAACTTTTTGTGCTTTTTCTCTTCTTCAACAACTGTGGCGAGAAACATTGAAATTTACTTTGGAGTGTGCAGACAACAAAGGTGTTGGGAAGAATGACAAGCTAAGTTTTGTGAAGCCAGTTGCAAAACCATGTCACTCTGTTGAGCAAACAGAGATATAGACATTCCTCTCATCAGCCTCCAGTAGAACCACTTTGAATAACACTGAGCCCAATAAAATGGTAAAAAGTTGTTTGTACTGAGGCAAACAAACTCCACTGACAAAATCACTGGTCGCCATATTGAGTGGGAACTGAGCCAAGAATATCCCATTGATGAACCAGACGCCATCTATTCACAGGGTTATTAAGTGCAGATGTCAACTGGACCTTTATGTTAGAGTCATTAGAGGGGATCATCTGATACTCCCAACCAGGCATGGTCTGATACTTGTAATTGGCTTACATCTAAAATAAAATGTTACTACCATGATGATCCTGAATGATGATATTTGAAATGTCCAAGTCACCCACTATAAAGCACAGTATCACATTCTGACAAAAGTCAGTCTCAAAATACTTTTGTATTATTCAACTACAAAACTTTTTATTAGCCTGAGAACACACTATAAATATATTTGTGATATGACATCTGCTAGAATGTCTCTCCTCCACTACACTTGGGACAAACCCTGCATGGCCATCAAAACAAACTGGCCATTAGAACCAACTGGCCATTAGAACCAACTGGCCAGCATCAACCAATTCTATACAGGAAAAACATCTGCTGAAACATTATCATGATGTATTCAGGTGACTTTCTTGAAGCTGGTCTTATCTCATTTCCTGAACCTGTCATCATCTATTATGGTTTGGAATCCAGGCAGAAGGCCATGTGGCATACCATAAAGGGATGTCTTAGCCAGCTTCACAAGGCAAGTCCTAATTTCATACTCATTGTTTGATTGAATTAGAGCTTCAGATACTCCAGATCATCATAGAACAACACTATATGAACAGGAGTATGTTGATTCACAACAACCAGTAGCGAGATCTTCACAAGGACATTTCTGTAAACACACAAAACTTTTTCCATCAATCAACACGCATCCTCCAATAGACATGCGACCCCCCCATAAAACTCCTGCCATTACTCTGGCACAGCCCACAGTCTACAATCACAACACCCAATAGACATGCGACCTCCCAAAACTCTTTCCCAACCTACCATCTCGTTCCCCTGGCACTGTCTTCTTCAGTTGACTCTTCTCAAATCCCTCAATCCCTGAAACCAACTCAACATGCTTCTTTTCTTCAGTAATGCCTGCAATGAACATAAAGTTTGCTCTTAACATATAACCTGGTCTCACATCAATCAAAGTCCTTCGCTATTGGGAGGATTCACTACTCGTACTACCACCTAGTTGACAGGGAGACACATCAGCTTTGTGGAAAATGCAAATGTCTATTCACCAGAAAGCACATTTTTCGGGGCTCAAAAATTGTTCCCGGCCTGTATCAGCCACTAGAAAGGATTACTTGTATCAGATAGCAGCGCTCGTCATCGAACGCACGCGACCAGTAATACTGAGAGATCGAAACATATATTTGGATATCTTAAGAATGCATGAGAATAAAAGAAGACATTAATTAAAAGTACGTGTAAGCACAAAGTAAATGCTGTATTAATACTTTCCTGACCAAGAGCAGTTGGTAGATTCTCGCCAGTTTCCTTGGAATATAATTATGCAAACTAAATTTGTTGTTTACAGCTCCACCTGTAGCTGTCTATTGATTTGTGCATGTCGTCTGCCTTTTAATCAATATATGGAACTTATCACAGAACAATCACCTCACAATTTAATTTCCAATTGAAGTAAGACTTCAGCAACAAGGGAAACAAAAACAGCTGCAATTACCATGACTTGGGGTATAGTTTCCATAAAAAGAATCCAACGTTGACATCCTCACCAGTTCAAGTGCAACTTGACTGGTTTTTTGTGTACCTCGAAATCTGTCACATTGATCAAAGACAACATGCTGTTATAGTTAATAGCATTGCCTTAGGCTGCTGATGTTGTTCTTTAGATAATCATACCCATCATAAACACACTAGAGGGTGGCAACAGCATTTCAATAATTCATGAAAAGCAGTGATGTTATTAGGTTTTTGAATTTTGAAAATGGCTACAAGAAATGTGACTTTTACACAAAACCTTTGCATAATGTTGGCATATTGTGCTCCTCATTAATTCTGCAGTTTGTACAACATAATTGGGTCAATTACCAAACCAGCAGGCAACGAGGTAAGCCAAGTGTCATTGTACAGTTCTTGGCATGTCTGTTCTCAAACTACAGACTGACCAACTGGTTGAATTATGCATTGGGAGTGCAAGTTTGGAAATTAGAATGTGGGTCAAGATAATAAATTTTCTAAATGTAGGTTCAATACTGCAAGTCAACAAACACACACAAACACACTAAGGGAATAACGTCACAAAAAACTACCCGAACAAATCCAAAACCATAATTTCACATAACTCCCGCGACAGACAAGCTTTCACGTGTAACCAATGTTCGCAAAAATTTCTTTAAACACTCACATGTGGATGCAAAGTGCAATACGTCGCTAAAAATTCACCAGATGGCGCTGGTGAGATGATGACTCAAGTTGTAAAAAGCATGCTTTTAAGTATTACGTGGGACTCTATGGCCCACGGAAGCCTTTGAACGAATAAGCTGCTTTACGTTGTCATTCCAAAACAAAATTGGCCCAATGGTCACCTAGTGAATATCAAGTCTCGCACTCTGTTTGTGTCAAAATTGTACGTTGTTCAGGAAACTTCAATGACAAAACAACTGAAAACCACACTTCAACATATTCTCTACATGAATGCACTTAGGTTCTTAATACAACGCTGCACTCATTGATAATACAATCCCTCGCAGTCTACCTACTCTTGCGATTGGGCAGTGAGTTTTTCTCTTTGGTCTCCGCCTTACGAAGGTGTGCCTTATTGAACTGTGACACATTACTATTAAAGTCGTGATGGTGCTTCTCCTGCTCAAGAACTGCGGGGAAAGCGGGGAAAGAACGAAGTTAGAGGTGAGAGGTCACCAAGCAACTAAAACGCAATTCCCTCTATTGTCACAATCATAAAATACTGAAGTGCTAGAGCACACAGTAGAGGTTACAAAACGAGTAACATGACAAGAGCTGTACAGGAAACATATTATGTTAGATTATTGAAAATAAATATGATAAATTGTGAAATTCAGACATGCAAACAGAAAATAACCGACAATAAATCACCCAAGCAACCGAGAACTAAATCAAGTTGTGGAATACCAATGTTCATAATCCGGTTGATGAAAATCTCTAATGCAACACAAATACATAAAATTATAAAGACAAGTATAGGTGATGTTAATAAAGTTATCGATAGTTTCAAATTTTCAGCACATAATTCACTATAAACGTGCTCACACTCAAGTTCCAAATCTAGCTTTGATAAAGTATATTTCATAATTTGATGACATCCGAGTTTGGTATTTCTACCTAAGTACTAACTTACCAATCGAATCAGGGAGATAATTCCGCTCTTTGGTTTGCGTAGTCTTAAGGTGACTATGGTTGAATTCGGAGACACCCTGAATCAAATTTACCTGAACCTTTTCCTTAACAACATCTAGAAAAGCATGGACAGTGGTTTCAAGTCAACTGTCAATCATCTGCAGTCCCCACCCACACAACTAGGTTATCAGTGAGAGGTAAAGGTCATGAGGTTAAATCCAGTTTTAATTTATCACCCGTAGTGTTTAAAATATTAGCATACTGTAAAACACTCAACTACTTAGCTGTTAAGACATACCAAAAGTTAAATGAAATCGTTTGTTAAAATTTCATGACTAGTGTCAGACAAATAGACCCGAAAAATGTACTACGGGTTACAATCGAACCCATAATTATGTTATGGTAGTTCTCCTCTTACTTAGCATACAAAAAAATGACCACATTGAAGTTTTCCAATTTTCCAAAGCTGATTACCTTGCTGCAGGTGATGGAAACTTTACCAAATGATGTTATGTTACGTCTTCACAGTAAGCACTGATTTAATAATAGAGAAATCGGTTTCTTCATCTTTATTTTGGGGAGAAATTTGACAAAACGGAACTTCAAGTGTCAGCCATATTGTGAGCTAAATACGTGAAGAATGAGGATACTTGTTATCAAGTTGATGTAGAGCTACGAAACTAAGTTATCAGGTACACTCCATAAAACAACACCATTAAAATATTAAAACTAAAAGCAATACAAATTGTAAAAGAATAAAGAATAAAACATAATAAAAAAGAGATGTAGAGATAAACTTGAAATGTTTCTACAAATTGTATAATATGTTGTACATAACAAATCATGATCTTCAATTCGGGAACAAAGAAAATCCCAAAGTTGCATGCCTTTGCATTCTCAAACAATAGTGTCAGAAAAATTTAATCGGCGTCTCCAGAAGTAGCAAAAATTATCAATCAAATTCAAGAGACTTGAGCATGCTTGTGGAAACATTTCAAACCTTTGTAAAAACTTGTAATATCAAGTCTAGTGTCAATTTCAAACAATTCAAACACCACCAAAAAGGGTAAAAAAGAGGCATCTAGCATCTTTAAGACATTACTTCTTATAGCCTAAAGAATAAGGCACAATATATTGTCTAATCTAAGAGTCACTGTTCTATTTGCCATAGCAGCATGAAATGAATTAGCCATGCCTCAGTCAACATGTCCAGTCAACTGCTCAGACAAAGGAGGCCTAAAATGGTCACAAAACTATATAGACAGTTGGAGAGAGAAAGATCACACTACACAAAGAACAGCCAGTTTAGCTGTGCACATTATTTCTTCTAAAAAAGAGGAAACACATGCTTTACCTAAATTACTATCACTTAGTCGAATTGAAGTGTCAGAGAAATTCATGTGTTTTTAAGACTGCCCAAGTTGAGTACAAAACTGGACATAACATTTAAAGTGGGACAAACAGATCGAAATTTGAAAAAAAATTTCCAGAAATATCATAGTAGCATGAATTTTCCATGTTTAACCACAATTCTGTGCATTAGAGGGGCACTTGTCCCACCACTGTCAAGCCAATCATTATTTTGTATTCAGTCATATAGCTTTGCCACTTTTCATTCTTATAAATGCTCATCAAGTTTTACTGTTGCCTGTGTAGCAATACCAACACAAAAAATTGGAATAACTGAAAGGATGTGAAAAACCATTCTAGATTTCTACTTTTCTTGACATTAAAATCTCACCAATTTTGGCCACAAATTCACAAAATTGTGCTTTATTATTTTCAAGGGCACCTGGTATTGTTGTGAATGACCACGACTTTTCAAAATATTTTTGGTTGGTAGCTTATGACACAGAACTTAGATATTTCAAAGCATATTTTTGATACTGCACATCTGTTCATTTATGAAAAAAATGAGAACATATAACTTCACCTGTCAGCCATATTGACTCCTAAACTGGTGAGATGTAACTGTAAACAGAAGTAGTGAGCCAGCATCTCTGCCTATCTTTCAAAAATAGGTCAATGACGCACTGAGTTTTTCCACATCTACTAAGGACTAGAGTTGATTTCAGAAAGTGTGTGAATTGAATTTTAGTCACACAACATTCGCACAGGGAAAATTCTGAACAAGACAGACCTGGCATGTCTGCACAATCAGTGGATTAGGCTAGGCATGAATCAACAACAGCTGTTGTAGATTGTCTGAGGAATCATTTGGTGAACCAGACCAACCCATGCCAATGCTTGAAACAACCAAACAACATGGCAGCAAAATAACCAAGAACTTTTTAGATAGCACAACTTGCTATCAAGTGAATGTGACCACAACAGAGATTTGGTGAATTAAACACAAGAAGGTGTTTGTTACTGCAGAAATGCTAACCAGCAATGTTTCCTTATTGACTAAAAGAGGTTGGTTAATGTCAACAATTACATTTACAGTGAACTTACATCTAGGCATTTATATTCACTAAAATGAAGCGAATAAAGAGATACCCCAGAACTGTGAATTGATTGCTCTCTTACAGTTAATTTCGTTTAGGGTAAAAATCTCATTAATTTCAGACAATAACAATTGCCAAAATCACGCTTTTTTAAGTTTTCAAAGGCATTGTTGTGAATGCCCACATCTTTTCATAAAAGCTACAGTACAGAACTTGAATATTGGATTTTGGCACTAGATATCATTTATGGAGAAAATGAGAAAACAAATTTCACCTATAACAATTAAATTGGTGACACTTTACCGTAAGATTAACACGAAAACCGTTAAAAAATTCTCGACATTATACACCAAACTAGGAACCACCGACTACCCACAAATTTTCATTCAGATCATAAAAAGATGACAGTTTAAAAAAACTATCTACTTAATCTACTTAATCATCAACAACTTGACCAACTGTAAACAAATGTACTATAACTTCTTCAATAAGTAGAAGCCGTCTAAATTGCGAAAACATTTGCGCAGCCTCAGAACTATTCCGAGGAGGAGGTGTCATATTCCAGCTATTCAACAACAAGTCTTGAAACAAACTCTGTGCATGAATGAACTATGCACCAGTCTCGCAGCTCACAAATCTTAATTTTTAATCAGGTCAGTCCTTTCATTGAGTAACAAAAAGACTAATGCCCTTTTTAAACATTGAAGTGGTACTTAATGGTACGGTAGGTAGGTATATCTTTAAAGAAATTCCCGTCAAGTTCCCAACTGTTGACAGTTACCCAATGGTGAATAAGTTTAGTTATTAGCCGTTCTAAACATGAAAAGTGCAATAAAATGTTTTATTACAAAGGTTATTAACCGTTAAAACTATGAGCACACATTAATAAATACTATACACTAAGTCCTCAATCCACCCCCATTCAGAAAGTCATAAACCAACGTTAGGGGGTTAAAGTTTCACAAAACAAGAGTTACGGGTAATTCAGAGGAATGTTTAGAGCAAGTATGGACAAAACATCATGAAATGTTAACAAATTGTCATTATGCATCACTTATACAAGAAATAATAAAAAAATCCAATCAAATTATTTCAAGATGACTATAATCAAATTCTAAGTAGTGCGTTACTATTAGCTAGACACATAGAAAGTTTTTGTAATTTATAGTGATGAACTTATCTAAGCCATATAACTAAGCTTCGTAATCTAAATCTTTCAAGCATATACCGTGCAAAAAACATACACTACCAAGAGACAAATTACAAGCATTTTACTTTGCAAGTGATAGTGTCCACAGAGCCATGCAGCAAAGATAAACAGGGAGTGACAGCATGGCAATGGAGCGTGTGTTTTACCCTCAACAATGAGCAGGGGGTTCAGTATAGGAATGGTGTGTCTGGCTAATGAGCTAGCTCATTGGTCTGGCGAAGTGGTCGGTCACTTACCCTGTGCCGTGGGCAGGGGGTTCTTTTCTTTCGTCTCTACGTGTTTCAACTTGCTAGCATCAAACGATTCGACTTCTGCCCGAGAGGCTTTGACACCGTTTTGCTCAGCCATTGCGTGTCTCGTTTGAAGTAACTAACTTAGAATCTGAAAGAGAACAGGAAATAGTCATCATCATCATGCTTATCTCATGAGATANTACCGTGCAAAAAACATACACTACCAAGAGACAAATTACAAGCATTTTACTTTGCAAGTGATAGTGTCCACAGAGCCATGCAGCAAAGATAAACAGGGAGTGACAGCATGGCAATGGAGCGTGTGTTTTACCCTCAACAATGAGCAGGGGGTTCAGTATAGGAATGGTGTGTCTGGCTAATGAGCTAGCTCATTGGTCTGGCGAAGTGGTCGGTCACTTACCCTGTGCCGTGGGCAGGGGGTTCTTTTCTTTCGTCTCTACGTGTTTCAACTTTCTAGCATCAAACGATTCGACTTCTGCCCGAGAGGCTTTGACACCGTTTTGCTCAGCCATTGCGTGTCTCGTTTGAAGTAACTAACTTAGAATCTGAAAGAGAACAGGAAATAGTCATCATCATCATGCTTATCTCATAAGATACTGGATGCCATCCAAATTGGGCAACTTATTTCCTGGATGTGTCAGCCATGTTTGTCACGTAGTGTGTCGGCCATGTTTATGACAGCAGACTAATACCCTGACATGTTAGTTGACTGCGTGGGAGATTTACATGACATATCAGCCAATTAAGAACAAGACCTACAGATAAAACTCAGTGTCTCAGATCCAGAGATAAAACTCAGATTCTCAAGACTGATCAGGATTACTTGACTTACTGGATCCTGGGAATCAGAACATAGGTACCCGGCAGAGTGTCACTTTAAAGGGGCCTCTGGGTCCTTTGCAATTTCACCGTACTGATGAAAAAAAGAGTTCATACCAACCTTCCATGAACAAGTAATTATGATACAGTATTATTCTCAAGTTTTCAATTATAAAATTAATTACTCAGCGCCAGGAGTCGAACCTTGAACCAAATTTTAGAAATGACATTATTGGGTGTCCAAATTCGAGAATTCTAATCAACGATAAGTGATCAGTCACCGTGATATTACACACTTTGGGGACGGCAAAATTGTTGTGTTGGCAGCTATTTTTGACACTGGTTTGAGAGGTAGAGTGAGTTGCACTCGATCAGTTTCTTTAGTTTCAACTTACTCATCTAAACACAACTGGTGCAGGGCAGAAAGAAATCACCTCTCGACGCACTTACGCAATAGCACTCATAGGGAGAATCATTTACACACCAATTGCATTAACAACACAGCCATTGTTAATTCGAACATGCAAAACTGTCTGCATGTACGATGCTGGATCCAGTTAGCGATCTCAATCTCATATATGTCATGTAAATGTGACTAAGGCGGAGCAGTTCGAGACATGACAACTGACGTAATGACAACTGACGTAATGACAACTGACGTAATAACAACTGTCTTCTGTGTAAAAGCAGCTTTAGTTACACAGGAAGACAGTTCAAACTTGTTTACTCTGAAACGGTGGATTGCGTTGAACACGAGGAACTTCAGGAGTGTGGTAAAGTTTCACCAATTCTGGACAAAAATAATTGTCAAAGTCGTCCATTTTGATTTTTCTGGGGCTTCTATTGCAATGGTTCATATTTTTTTGAAATATTGAATGATGATAGCTGAGGTACAAAACACAGAAATTTGGTACTACATATCTTTCATGGAAAAAAGTGAAATATCACTTGACGGCCATACTGTATCATATAACATTGGTGGATTTCCCATAAGTCAACAGTCAGTCGCATGAACAATTTGGTGCAATTTGATGTTGAATTGTGGCTTAACATCATAGCTTAAATCTTTTGAAATGACTTCCCTCTCAGATTACAATATTGAAAGCAGACAAATGTCCATTAATAATAAAGTTCACCATATAACAATTATGTAAATAGAGCATAAACAACCTGCAAAACATTTGAAACTTAGTTAGATATCATCTGGTACAAACTTGCTGGTCCAGTTGATCATCAAGAAATCATTAAACATGATTTATGCTTGGTACAAAACACCCACTCTTAAATGACTCAGCAGACAGCAGCCAACTGTTGTCTGAAAAAATATGCACCCAGAGGGGTACAGACTTTTAGGCCTAAGGGAGTACTCTCAAGAGTTTGTACCTTGTTGAAAGCTCACTGGACAATCCTGGAATAGTGGCTGCTAAAAATTTCGTGGTCCCAACTAAAAGTTTGAAGGTGCAGAAATGGTCATTTTGAGGAGGTCCTATCTATGGGCCATTGTCCTTTAACACTTGAAGGACAACCATTGTCAATAGCTTAGCAGTAATTGTTAATCAAGACTTAGTTACGGGCAAAACGTCCAATTCCGCAGCCCAATGAGAAACAAGCATCCACATTTGTACTGAGCAATAACTCCGGGTTCATCAATTCATTACAAATGTCTCACTTGTTTCAAAGCTAGAGCAGGTTTAAAGTGTAATATCACTCTGATCTATCAATTAAGAATTATTACGCCATATGTTGGTCACATCATGTGACCTATGCATGACCTATGCGCTTGTTTACAGTACAATAACGTAAATCAAAACTATTGTTTTAGCTTTCCCAACAGTTGTTTACTCCAGCATCATACACAGTCCAATTATCTCAACACATTTCAAAGAGTCACTCAGGTACAAACCAAAAAACTTGCGCATTTCTACAAATCACTTAAAAACTTAACACATTCACACATTCCTTCCAATAATACGGTAAACTTTCCTCTAAATTAGAAAAAAATAACGAGGAAACTTGCCATTTTTTTCATTTTTCAAACGCTCACTGTTTAACAAAAATGCTCTAAATTTCATTACCTGTTAGATGATGACAGCTGTACTACGTAAAGTTTTCAAATAATCAAGTAAAGTCGTCTTCTTGTTTACTCTTAATTGAAAATTTCGATAAAACAAAAGTTACTTGTCTGCCATATTCTGTTCTAATTTGAAGAAATTTTACCGCAGGCACAGAATCAAAAAATCCAAATAAGCAGGCGCGCACTCACAAGCACACACATTCATGAATTCACCTGTTACACAGTCATGCAACTTGTGTTGAATAAATTGAGTTCGCCCCTTCCCTGCGAGTTAGCCATTATATATAGTCCAGACAAGACTGGAGTGGTGAGTCATTTGTATTGCAGCAGCCGATTATTGATGACACATGCATTCAGCTGGCAGAAAACAAATGAAAGTGAGGCTAGTTTCTGATGAGCTTGAAACCAGAAACACCCACAGATGGTTGCCACAACAACAAAAATCTGTGTTGAAGTTTTAGTCAAGCCCTTACTTTGAGAGCACAGGATAAGTCTATTTTTGCCCACTGAGAATGCTGGTTATTTCGTAAGTGCGTAGAAAGTTCTTCGAACGCGAGTGATTGTTATAATGATATTAATGGGACAGTGCTGTCGGAAGTTTACGAAATAAAGTTCGCAAAACAGAAAAGCCAACATGTTATTTAGTCCTTCTACAGACCCATTACAACAGACACATTGCTTTAATTTCACTGCTCATACTCAGCAAGTCTACCTGCCTGCTTGAGGAATTTAGTGTGTGTATGTGTGTAAGGGTCTAACATACTAAAGTCACGCTTTGATGTTTCATGTTTCGCATATTGTCGGTTGTATGAACGGTAAACTTAGGTCCTGAATCGGAACAGCGCGCGTTGAGTTAATGGCATACCTCGAACATCTGAAAATGACGGTAAAATCTTACCAACTTAGGACACAATACGACGGAAAGTGAACTTTGTCTCCTTGTTTTTTTCATAAAAGATAGTTAGCAGTGAATCAATGTTTCAGCAGTTTTAAGTTTATTACATTGTTGGCCATCACATAAGGTCTTGGCGGGTAGGTTGGGCAGGAATAACAATGAAAAATGAAAAAATATCAACTTTGGCGACCGAAACTTATTTGATTTCACCATAACGTCTGCGGATATCAATCCTCAAACCAGACTAATTTGTGGACATGTAAATGTCAGTGATTCCTGGGACCCCAGAACATTGACCTCTTTTGTTGAAGGATCAAACTTCCCAGCCACTAGACACAACTATTGGAGCTTAGCATAGAATCACAGTAGGTTGTTCAAACATAGCAGTTCTGATAAGAGTGTAAATAGGAATTGAAAAACAGGTTACTACTTTGGGCCAAACAGCATGTCTGCTGACAAGAACCGGGAGTTTAGTATCAAGTAATTCCTTGCAAAAATAAATCAGTACAGACTTTCATTTCCATTCTCTAGATGACTAATGCTTGCTAACCACAGTATTTCCACGTGTTCACACAGTACAAAACTGGGTGAAAGTCAGATATAACATGCCCGCATTTTGAGAACCAGTTTCTTCACTGAATTAACAGGCATCAAACTGGTTCGCAAAATGTGGGCATGTTCTTATCTAACTATTGCCCAAAACTGCACGTATGTTTCTGCACCCAGACTGTCTGTAGCACTTAAGGCAAAACAACATTTTGGAGAGGCCATTGAGATAGCATTCAGAGAAAAAAGGAAAACCAAAAGGATCAGATTTCAAGACAAGAAACAAAGACAGATACAGAAATGATCCAAGCCTGTTTGTGCATAGTTATGGTACTTCTCCAATTATTTTGCACAAGAATTTGCCAAAATTGTCATTTTTCATTTTTTTAAGTGCTGATAACCTCTCTGGAAATTAAGGAAACTTCACCAAATGTTGTTTTATGAATTCCACATAAAACAAAATGAAGGATTACTGCAGTGTGTTTGGAAAGTAAAACAAGATTTCTGCTATTATCTGAGTGTCAAGCCACAAGACAACTAAACATGAGGAGGGGAGGACTGTTTCGGTGGAAAGATCTGATCTCACCCTCGTGGATGAGAAAAACAGCACTGTTTAGAAATAGCATTGTTTTTCTTTGCCTGTGAATCAGAGATTGAGTGAATGCCATTGCAATCAAGAGCAGGATCAATGGTATATAGGAAAAGCAAATTGAACTTGGAAGCCTGATTGATTGAGATTGATTAATGAGATAGCAATCATAAATCTCGACAAAGCGATCTTTATTCCAATTGGTGGCTTGAAACTAATAGGTAATTTTCATATGGTTTAATTTGCAGATATATATCGCAGTTCGTGAATTCTCATAAGACTTCTGACTACAAAAACCACTGTCACCTGTGGTTCCAAGCTATCCTATTTTCACAGGGTTTAAACATGGTTTGCACAGCAGTGAGATATATTTTTAAACGGATTACAGGTTTTTTACAAGGGTCATGTGTATTTTACGGATTACACATTTTTTTTGCAGCTTTACATCCTCAAAAGCGTGTCAAGGTACTGGTAGGCACAAATTCAGAGATGGACATTTGTATGGAACACTAGAATGTTCCCTTTGTTAGGCCTCTTCTGACAATGATCCTGAATCCACCCCTGACCTGAGGGTCAACAGAGAGTTCTTGTCATTTTTTCCAAACTTTTCTTTAAAGCTATATTTCCATTAGAGCTACATTCATGATATTTGACAACAGCTTTAAGAAAAACTATATGATCACTATGAAAGTTTAAAAACAACGCAGGTGATTTGATTTGCGAATCCATTCCAAATATACACTTAACAAATTGAATTGGAAAATCATACCCTTCGAAACAATTAACCATAGGTGTGATTCACAGGCCAGCGTGGCACGAGTCATTAAAATGGCCACAGCTAAAGCACATGAGTAATGAACAAGTATTTTACAAAAATTACTAAAACTATCATGAATCATGGCTATGCTGAAGAGAAGACTTGAAATCTATTTTCAGCAACACTGAATAAACAATAAAAGTTAACAGGTTTTTGTCAAAAGCAGGTCACGTCACTGTGTCACGTTACTAAAAGTCTGTACCTTAGATTTGAAGCTTTTGTGTTTCAGTTGCTCCCTGATATTTGTAAACAAGGTGGTGTGTTAGATCAGTGACTTCCACCTACATGGCACTTGAAGATAACATTACAAGCACAGGGTGAAAGACACATACAGTTGGAACAGATATATCCCTCAGGCTATGGAAATGTCATGTCTAGCAAGCAACCAATAGGCATACTCACAGATAATCCCAGAAAATCCTCTTCACCAAGACCATAGTTATACTCTACAAACCAGTTACACTAGCCAAGTCTGTGTTATGCCTTTACTTCACTATTCCAAATACTCCCAAAAACAAACAGCTTGAGAAATTCACTTCCTGACACCAGTTTTTTTCAAGCAAATTGCGCCCTACATGTCAGTTGAAACACATAGAACAGAATAAACAAGAGTTGGAGAAACAAATCTGGGCTTGAAGGGGGTGACTAGTCCAATGGCTTAGAATTGTGTTGTACGGTAAAGCATGGGTGTTCCTCAGACACAACAGGCCCTTTGGAAGTGACATGCCTGGTCAGAGAAAGTAGTTCTTTGTGAACCTTGCGCCTAGTCATGCATCTGCCCCAGTTCTTTGTGTAACTATTAGCTTGAAGAGTTTATAGTCCTGGGTGAGAAGACCCCTTGGTTGATTACTCCCTGTGGATCCATGAATATATACTAGCCCAAAAGGATAACTCACCTGCAACTTCAGGAGAACTCCTCATGTGAAAACAAAAATGGTTGGGAGCCGAGAGATCATGAAGAAAAATATAGGTTTATTACAAGGAAGAAGAAATCAACAAATTAAGTGGACATGTGTGGAGTACCACTTGTTTCTTATCTCTTGCAACTTTGATGAACCAGTGAGACTAGTAAACAACTTAAAATATTCGATGATGGACATTAACATTCACCTAGAGGCGAATAATTTTGTGAAACTTACTGTTAAACAATTTACCCGAGAACTAGTCAGTCATCAATCCCCAGAATTAGCCAAGTGGATCTGCAGAGTAGGGAAAAATATTTTGCAACTTACAGAAGTTGTGATTTATTATTTTTTGGCAGCTAACTTACAATGTTAATTAAATCATTTATAACTTTGGAAGACACAAAGTTTCCTTACAGGATTTATGACTGAGCCTGTAGAAGCCGTACTGGAGTGGCTAAACTGAAGTTGACAAACAAGCACAGGGTGATACTGAGCAGACAAAGTATAACAGGTGAAATTTTATTTTCTCATTTTCTATAAATGATGTATAGGGCCACAATGATGCTTTGAAATATTCAAGTTCTGTACCACAGCTATCAAGAGATTTTTTTAATTGAAATGAAAAATTGAGCGTTATTTTGTGTCTGAAATTAGTGAGATTTTACCTTAACACAAGACAGTGAAAATCGCTATTGTTGAGCACGCGAACATCAAATTAGAATTCTGACAAACTGGTCACAAGGGAAAAAGTTAACATGCTGGACTGAAGAAAGAGGCATTCATGTTTCAGTTTGCAGCCTTTGGACTATAAATATCAATCACAGAGCATCACCGGAGATTTCAAGCAATTACAAAAGACGAACAAGTCTTTGTATGCATCACATTTAGTAACTCAATTTCAGACCAGCAGACACACATGGGAATTTCTCCGCGCAACAAACTGTTGACTGTTTCAACACATACGCAGACACTAGGAACAAACACAACGCATTAAAAAGTTTCCAGAATTTTGATTCAGTGACAGTGCTTAACTGACAAACACGGAAAATATTTAAAACCAGGAAAGCCTTTCTTACTGATTCCAGTCAATACCAGCTGGATATTTATCCCAGTAACAAACCTGATTAAACACAAGAAACAATAACCTCACTTCACCAAACATTTCCCATACCTTCCCAGTTCTTGCTATAATAGGTTAAGAATACCCAACCTACAGTAACCAAAGCTGACTAATAAAAAGGTTTCAATCAAACAGTCTGGTATTTATAACCCTAGCAGACAGACCAATACCCTGCTACAGCAATACTGACAATGCCCTAACAAAACATCAGTCTGCAGTTCCCAACCATGAGGTAAACACTAGTCATTTACCCCTTGGCTTTGTCACTGACCTTGTGTACAGCTCTGTTTCCAGCTCAGGTTTGATGAGAAAAAGGCATGCAATCAATAATGTTTATGTCTGGATGTAAACAAAACCATGTGACAGTCCAACAAAGCTTACAGGAGTAAACACTTAGTGCGCAGTTCTGAGTCTCAGCTGATTGGCAAGAGTTCACACTCAGAGGTCATCCACTCAGAGGTCATCCACTCAGAGGTCAGCCACTCCGCACTTGCAATCACGAATCCAGTACTTT
Source organism: Phoronis australis (assembly GCA_002633005.1). Lineage (NCBI taxonomy): Eukaryota > Metazoa > Phoronida > Phoronidae > Phoronis > Phoronis australis. The sequence goes on along the minus strand of NMRA01000136.1, from coordinate 271,212 downwards.
GATAAAGGCCCAGCCACAGAGAAGCCAGTTTATAATCTGGTTCAATTTTCAGGCAGGTAAAATGCACACAAATTGACATGGGGCACACAAGACTAGAACAGCAAACAAACATATTTTTACCTTATTTAATTAATGGAAATAACAAACGCAAAGGTGGATTCACTTTAGGTGGATATCAAATACCTGATGAGAAGTCAAGCAGAATACAAATCTCGACTATGAATGCATTTTTGTTGGCGCGTAAGAGCCATATTTAGATCTAGCTAAGGTAAAATATTGCGCTCAAAAAGACACCTATCAAATTAATCGTCAATATCTGACCTGAAGGTGTCAACTAACAACGCATTTTTGCAGGCTTTGTTGATAGCCTTATTTCAGAGATATTGTCTCTTAGCTTGGAGTCATTTTGAGTTGCGTACACGGCCATTCGGTGCAGCGTTGTTCACAACAGCGATGGAAATTCTATTAAATTTGATATACTGCCTTCCAGCGGAATTATTGCAGGAAGACAACGCATATTTTAATGACACTTCCGACATTTAGATAACCACACAAGTTCAAGCATGCCAATATCTAAAAGCCTACGAAACAAATGCTGAATCTGAACAGACTGAGAAGATAGTATGTAAATTCTTCACCTGCTCAGCACACTGCACTAAAACTCAGAGTGAAGTTTCGCGTCTGCTAGTCGCCAAAGCGAAATGCTGCGTGTTATTGTCAAATGCATGAGCTATGAAACTTCTGTGGTAATTAAAAATGCAAAAACCGTTAAAAAAGTTATATACATACATGTCGTAATGTACATGATAACGGCACACAGAAATAAACGAACTTAGTGTCAAATGTGCATGGTTTAGATATCATTAAACAATATTTGGTAAAGCTCCCATTATTTCCAGCAACCTATTCAGCCTCTGAAAAAATGGAATTTAACAACATTATTTTCGCATGAAATTACCATACACAGAAGGTGTAGGCTATCAATATAAATGGAGATCCATTTGCAAAATTTATTAGTTGTTGGAAATTGGATTTAAATTAGTTTCTTAAGGTCCTTTCATATTGACTTAACTCCGGTCTGAGCAGAGCGTCGACGTTAACAGTGCAGTTAATTTATCGCAAGGTAGTGCAGCACGCTACGATTTTTTTCAATGTGACAATTTGGAACATTTACATGTGCTAAATGACATTAACTTATTTTTAGATCGATTGGTTGTTATTAGAGCAAAATATAAGCAGCTATTAGTGACGACACTACCCAGTAACTGTTGACGATAACAGTGGCACCTGGCAATAACTTCGATTGGACCGAAGTTAACCGTTCATACTGCACCGTAGCGTCGACGCTGCGCAATTAAATCCACCAGTTAACTGTGATGTTAACTGGAGCTGTTAACTGCGATCCAGGACCGGAGTTGAGTGTTCATACTGACCCTAACTCCCCAAACCATCAACACGTTGATGTTAGTATGAAAGGCCCTAAAAACACCGACTCATGCCTTCAAACAAAGCCAGAGTATGACTCAAAGTTTACAGCACAGGACTATCTGTTCTGCATACATGTGACGCAACAAAATGCAATCACAAATCCAATTAGTATCTGTATAAGGCCACTATTAAGGATAATCCCATGGAAGCTGAGATAAGTTTGAGGGACATGTTTACTCCTCAAACACCAAAGTTTCATTTGTACAGAGGTATTTCCTGGTGAAGTACCATTAAAAGCGCTTTATACCCGCGTTCCGTCCACGATGTGAACATTTGATTAGACCACTATGGCTGTAACTTATTCCTTCCTCAGATGAGACGTGATTTCTGTGTTTACAAAGAGCTTTCAGTTCATTAGTCCTTTGAACCATGCTTGGGGAAAAGAATGACACGGTGACAAGCCAACGTTTAGTGGCCCTGATGTCAACCAATAACCAACTGTCCTTTAACAAAGCCCTGAAATCACCTCCAATTTCATTAAGGAACAAATTGAGACCTATTTCATAACGGTATGTGGTCTAAAGAAAAAATAGGTTTTTGTGGATTTATAGCCACTTTTAGAAGACTTTGACAATAACTGGAAACGTATCGAATTCTGTGGTAGAAGTCAGAGTTCAAGCTTTTGATATTATGCTTTTCAAGATCTAGTACTAACAGGTTTTGTGCCTTTGTTAATTTTTAACTCAGAAGTGGATTAGCTCAGTGTGCCATTTCTGTAACCCTATCCACCAATTTTAAACTCGGAATTTGACAGACAGTACTCACAAACCCAAGCCAAGTTTTTGATCATTTCAATTATCTAACAAAGTTGAAATTTACCAAAACTAGAGGGAACAAAGGTCTAAATCAGAAAACCCAAATGTCTACAGCTTGACAGTCTAGTTTTTTTCTGTTGATAAGCAAACCTGAATGCACTGAAGTTCTGCCAATTAAATACATTGAAGTTAAGCCTCACTAATGTGAAACTGAGAAACATTCAAAGCAAGAGTGAAACTTGATTTCTCCATTATGTACAATCAACAGGAAGTATATGAAAAACAAGCGAATAAAACCTAGTAGAAGATGAGCACACCTGCAACGGATAACTGCCTGGATACCGAGGAGAACGGTACAGCGACAATCAGAGCAGTCACTTAACCACAAATGTATTTTATCAATAGATGGAGTTGTACACTTAGGCATTTCTCAACATAAACCAATTGGAATATCTGCATGACATTTTCCAACCAATCGAAATGTCCGAGTGAGGTTTTCTAGCCTATCGGAATGTTACTATATTCTGATCATCAATGAAAAGTGATGTTACAAGATTATTTCACAGTGCTACCCTCGTCGCACTGGGAGAGAGTGCACTTACCAGTTCCCAACTTCAGACACACTGAACACACTATGCAAGTCATGAGCAAGCAGGTAACAATAAATACTTCCTGGAGAGGTGATTAGGCTTCCAATTTTACCCAATAAGGAAAACCTGTATATCACATAGTGAATAGGAGGTTGAACACACAATGTAGTCACTCCCATAATAGAACTTTACAAATCAAAAGTGTTTAACAATTTAGATAAGGTGGGTACCAGCAAAGAGTTCTGGTTGGGAGTCAGAAAGACAGAAATATGTTCAAGTGTTCAATAAGTGGCTTGAATTAGAACAGCTTATAGAATGTCTTCAAAAGTTATGCTTCATTGCCAAACAAAGTAGTTTGTGAAAAGAGGCATCCACTTACACAGAGTCTGCATTTTGCCAACACAGGGAAGTTTCATAAGGATCAACATATTGGTCTTCTGGCATTTTCAAATGTCCCAAACGGCAGAAATGATTTTATAAGAAGAACTTACGACTTAGAGGAGGAAGCCAACACAAAAAAGCGAAATTCGCAGTCGTCTGAGCTTCTACACTAGGACTTTTTCATGGGATTCAAGGGGTCAGTAAGGACACACCCTTAATTTAGGTGCATACTTTACTCCATCCTGTTCAGTATTGTCAAAGGTGGTATTTTCGGTTAACTAACACAGTAACATGTAATAATCACTCACAGGCAGTTCTACATTTTGATAACCAGTTTGATGCCGATTATTCAGTGGAGAAAACTGGTTCTCAAAACACTGGGACACCTCTAAGTGCAGACTCTTACCCAGTAACAGGTAATTCCAGTTGGCCAGATTCTGAATGGGCAACAGCACCCTAGGACTGAGCCAAATCCTATTTACTATGTGTCCAAGTGTTTTGGTCAATACACAGGCCGGTCTGGCAGACAATACCGAGATTTGGCAATTTGTAAAAAAAAATCACAAAGCAACAAATTTCATAGCCAAACCTAATAAAATCAAAAAGTCTGTCTGATTCAGAAATAATCCCAAAATGTGCTTTTCGGCCATAAAAACGATAACGACCACTTAACTGGTTAACAGAATGTTTCAATCGGGATTTGAGGAAGTGAAATTACTTTATTACTGAAAATGGCATTGTTTGTTATCTATATTACATCTGTAAATACTTCGTTGTTTAGATAGAAGCAGAGTTCTCACACAGGGGAGTAACCATGTACTCGCAAAATGATCTCAAAGAGTTTCACAACAACTTGAGATAACAAGTTACAACCCTAAAACCAAAAACAATTAATTCAGTTCAGTAGAACAAAAGTCTTGTGATCAGACCAATTCCGTGTGAGATATTAACTCTTCAGAAATTTAAAGCTGACCTGATTTGCTCACATTAGTTTCAGTTTTTCTGGCAAAATTACCCTCTTTGACAATAATATTCATACTCTACAAAGAGTGCGAAAAATTTTTTAAGCCTTTTCAACATTCGATCACATCTTTGCATATCCGTAAATGAATCCTAATGCATCTGTAACCAGATGTAAAAGAGGAAAGTTTGCAATATTAAAATACCTGAAGCTAAAATGCACTTGAGACAGACCAAAAACGTTTTAAAAGATGGCGCTCTAAGAGACCCTGAGTGAATGGGTTCTCCCCGTTCTTGTATGGAAATACAACACCTCAATAAATGTGTCTGTCTGACACTGAATGACCGACCATTGACAGCAATTTTACACTTACACCATAGTCTATCAAGTGCCAATCAAAACAAAATGGATGGTTTGCCCACGGGAATCTGGCCATACCGACTTGTTGCGACAGAGCACAACTAATAACCCAATATAGTGATANAATTTAAAGCTGACCTGATTTGCTCACATTAGTTTCAGTTTTTCTGGCAAAATTACCCTCTTTGACAATAATATTCATACTCTACAAAGAGTGCGAAAAATTTTTTAAGCCTTTTCAACATTCGATCACATCTTTGCATATCCGTAAATGAATCCTAATGCATCTGTAACCAGATGTAAAAGAGGAAAGTTTGCAATATTAAAATACCTGAAGCTAAAATGCACTTGAGACAGACCAAAAACGTTTTAAAAGATGGCGCTCTAAGAGACCCTGAGTGAATGGGTTCTCCCCGTTCTTGTATGGAAATACAACACCTCAATAAGTGTGTCTGTCTGACACTGAATGACCGACCATGACAGCAATTTTACACTTACACCATAGTCTATCAAGTGCCAATCAAAACAAAATGGATGGTTCGCCCACGGGAATCTGGCCATACCGACTTGCTGCGACAGAGCACAACTACAAACCCAATATAGTGATAGTCCTTTGCAAATGTACTGCAACACCAACCCTTCTATATAGTGCATTTTTATAACATGTGACTGAAACTGTTAGCACATTAAATAAAATTAATTATACAAAGGGTCCTTGGAACCAAGCACACAGCACTGTATCTAAAATACCAAGTCTCAAAGCCCATAGTAGCTTCCTTTACCAGATCTCTCAAGGTCTATTCAAACATTCACTTCTTTGTATATAGTACTCTCATGAGCGGTGACAAGAATAGGTGCTTTCATCATCTATTTCAAAGAACAAATTCTAAATACCTCCACGTCATTTGAAAGTTTTTCCTTTTGATTGTCTAAAGTTTGGAATAACAAAGTTTCTTGGGTTGTCGACAAGGTGAAGTTCCATAAGTAACTTGCGATGTCACCCACATAACTTCCATAAGTTGTCACCCACATAATTTCCATAAGCTGTCACCCACTTAAAAGTTCCTTAAGTTGTCATCACCCACGTAAGTTCCATACCTTTATTTGCCAATTAATTTTAAATAAAAAAACAAAATAATATTTATGAATGTTATCATGGTAAATTTCTTTCACCTTGCGCTCGTTTATCTAGACCTATACTCAGCTGATCGTGAGTATAAAACGTTTTCACCAGTGTCATGGAGTATGTCCTAGTTTAATCTCCCAACATCGTTGATCTGCGCTGCAAGTATTGCAAACGAACAACACATGAAACACCATTTCCTGCTTTCATTCACAACCAGAAGACAAAGATTAGGATATGATTGTGTTCACATGTTCCTGCACCCTGATTGACTGAAGTGTTCATCTTGACAGACATGTGGGAACTACTGATGTTCACATGTTCCTGCACCCTGATTGACTGAAGTGTTCATCTTGACAGACATGTGGCAACTACTCATGCTAATCATTACTGACCTGTGACAGTTACAGTAAATCTCCACTTATTTCGCACGAAATAATTTTAATATGTTTTCCCCGATATTCAGGGAGTGTCAAATAAAACTGAATATAAATAAAACTGAATATGCGGATTTCGTAGTTGACGGGTGTGTGAAATTAACTAACAAAGCATAGCTAACTGCCCGCATGCGAAATTAATGAAATATGGCCTACGGGTTACCAACGTGATCTAATTAACAGTAATTAAGCTACTTTACCCTATTCCAACATAAGAGTGTTATTGCTTCATTGTTGAAATGTTCGTTTGACATGTGATTGAGTAACACCACACTCATCCAGGTATTAGCTTTTTACCTCATATTTACAACAGCATGAGATAACCTCCATTCAAATGGGGCCATCAGGTGATGAATGAACAATGTTCAGGCCTCATTAATGCAGAGAATTAATGACAGGGCTCTGCCTTGATATATTCCATAACGCAAAACTGACTGAGGGACACTTCAGCGAGGCAAGAAATTCCCACCAAGTAGCCAAGTGTGAAATAAGTCTGGGACAAAACTTTATTTTTTTGAAATAATTTCGGATGCACGAAATCAGGTGAGAGTAGTAAATACGTAGAGAATTGATGCATTAGAAGCTTCATTCACACTCAGCAATTTTGGTGCAAAAGTTTTAGGCATGTATACATGTTCCAGTTCATGGAACAAATGATTATAGACAGTTGAATATAATGAAAAAGATAGTTAATATACACTACGTACCACACTGTTCAAAGAAACGAGACAAAAACTATCACTTTGTGTATAAACCCAAGAAGAGAGGTTAAAGCAAAAGAATTATTCTTAGAAAGCCTTTTAAAGGTTCATGTTACGCATCGCTACAGACAAAGAGGACACTATTTCAAATATTGGTTCTTTACTAAACTTTGTACAGGCCCGTTTTTTTATCATTTTCTTTCCTGGAAAAAAAAACTGGCTGTCAACTGTCAATAGGCAGTGTAAATGTAAATGGCATTTTATCCCATCCAGCATTTGATGGACACTCAGCATCAAGCCCTGCAAGTGCTATAATTTTTTAGCTCACCTTGAAAGTAAGTACATGAAAACAAATTTTGTCTTAAAATGATCTATCTGTCAAGAAAGCAGAGCACTGAATAAAAAGTACCATATCCACTGAGGAAATGCCATAACAAGGTTAGGTTTAGGGACTCATCTAGCGGCCACCAGTTTTAAAAAATGACAGCTAATGGCTGGCGCAGCCAAGAGAAAATAGGACGTCCTGTTTCAAGTCAACAGCGCTTAATTTTACCATTGCCGAGTACTTAACAAATTTTATTGAACCACAGAATTCGTTGTTTTAGTTTGAAAAATGTTAATTGTTTGGTAATACCTAAGCCACACAAACCATGCTAAAAGCAAAGTAAATTTTCCTGAAAAATTACTTTTGTTGTGAAACTTGACAAAATGAAATTTCATACGTCTGCAATAGCGTGTCCCAAATTGTAACTTTACTACACAGTAGCAATATGTCTGGTAACAGGAAATGTGACCTTTGTTACCCCACACGGCACAGCTTCTTAGTCAATGCTTGTTGAGTATACAACTTACTGGCCACGTTTATTGAGCGCATGAAATGGCTATGAAAAACCCTTTACACAAAATTACAATTTGTAATGAAAAACTTAAAATAACCATGTCTTTGTCAATTTTTGTAATTTAAAAGGTAACGTTCAACTTAAAAAAAAATAAAAGAAATTGTTTTCACATCATGGATTGTTTTTATAACTAACTTTTCTCAAATTTATTAAGATAAAATATTGCTTTTACTACACTTTCTAATACTGTAATAACACAACATTTGCCTTTCTTAATTTACTCAAAAACAAAAGAAAACGCAACAGGTGTCTATGTTGAATTTTGATTGTCATTTATCAAGTGCCTTTTCCAAATATATTGGGACAGGATTTTTTAGAACTATCATTGCCAATAGTAGTACTATGAAATGACCTACTTTCATTCAATACAATCTAGTCAAACAGTCTTTTGTGTGGCTGGGCACCCGCAAGGGACGAAAGTTTGCACAAAACATTTTGACTATGTCCATGCAAATAAAGACACTTCGGAAATGTTGAATGAAGACATGTTAAAAGTATGAAAAGTTTTGCGGGTCTTTTGCACAAACGTACATGTCAAAAAACAAAAGCCAACGCTGCCAAAATCTTACCACAACTTGCCGAATACGACTTCCTGAAGTGACGAAGGTGTGTCTAAAGGGTTATAAAGAAATAATAATTTCAAGTTCATCAAAAAAATAATTATGATCACTAACCACTCGTTGTCTAATTTTATCATAAAATATAAATTAAAATCTTCTGAAGGGTCATTTTTGTATTTATATTTTTAAATTCTAAATTTGTTAACTTGTGCCTCAGTTGTGTTTTGTTACATCCCACATGACCAGTGCCCCAAACATGAGTTTTACATTGAGATTTTCCGCCAATATGGGCAAAAGCTTCAATGTTTTTTTAAAGTGTATACAACAACGAGCATTCCATTCCTATATTAATAATGAAACAGTAAAGATACTGACGTTTTGACTCAAATAAACCAACAAAGAGGTAAAAAATAAACTTAATATACATAAATCTAGAAAGGGCCTAATTATATATTATAATGATTATAATGAGGTATTTGTTGTATTAATACGCGAAGCATTTTACAGCTTTTTAATAGAAACAAATATCTAAAATTGAAAAATTTTATGTAAAGATTGCGAGTATATCCAATATTACCAAAAGTATTAACTAAACTGGCATTTTAAATGTCGTTCTTATCAAACTCTTTCTTTCTGATGTCGAAAATTTGTAGGTAAAACGGCACTCCTGGCAGAGACGAGGATCGCCATTTTTTCTTGACGCTTCTCTTTGTCGATTTTTGTGACAGATTAAGGCCGTTTTTGACGGCAAAAATGTCACACACGGCTGTTCAGCGACTTACACAAGTATCACACATCGACACCACAGGTTTGTATTTGCTTTAGCTTTTTCAAGATTCAAACTTTCACTGAAATAGCTTGTGGACAATGTTGGGCGGTTGGTTTACGTGAATATTGTGACCTGTTTGTTTGTTATCCTACAATTTTATGAACACGAAACGTGTCTGGCGACTGCGTATTTACGTACCCGGTCTATACAGTGGATTCTCCAACACTGTCCAGTTGGCTTATCAACAGGTTTTGTAATTTAGCCAAGTTAGGTATCGACACTTAGCATAAATCGCCATACACTACAGTCAAGCGACCTAAATTTCGGACGCTTTTTGGCACTAGTCAGATATAATGGACCCTAACTTATTCCAAATAAATCCACTAAATGTATGTCTAAATGAATGATTTTGGTATCGTTGCATTCCTCAGACATCTGGCTATCCGTATAAATCCTTTTCACGACCCTCAATTACTCTAGTCTAAAACTACGCTATTCCGTATTCGGTCCACTTTAGCCACGTGCATTGTGAAACCGGCAGCCATTTCAGGGACCTTACTATATCTAGCGATTTACTACAACACGCGCTGTTCCTTCTTCATCAGTCAATGTCACTGGTCGATTTCGTCAGTTATTAGACTAGAGTAATTGAGGGTCGTGAAAAGGATTTATACAGATAGCCAGATGTCTGAGGAATGCAACGATACCAAAATCATTAATTTAGACCTACATTTATTGGATTTATTTGGAATAAGTTAGGGTCCATTATGTCTCATTTGGGCGTGCACTAGTTTTTCATTATATATAATAGCGAATACTACAGGTTGTTGCAATTTCTTTACTGAAATAAAGACTTACCTTTACGTAATTGGGTCATTCTCAGCTATTCAGCAATTATTGTGGGACAGGGCATGAAAAATTAAATTTCATAATTATTACCATTTTTACTCTTTATGACAAAGTCTGGTGCCTACTCTTCACAACTTTGAACTTGAGAAGATAATTTGGTTTTTAATTTACATATAATTTTGGCATTATCATTCTATAATAAAAAGTTGCGGACGTTACTTTTTAAGGGTTGACATCAATTTTCATACGATAGTTTTGTCAAATAATCTTAATAACATATGTTTTCCATTGCAAATGTTCCCATCTAACAAGCATATATATAATAATTGAATTCCTCCAATAAAAAATANCGCTTAATTATCGCGATGAAATCAAAATGAGTCAAAGCCATAAAAATGAGACAGTGCCAGACATTGAAATGGATTATGGTCGATTGGAAATGGGTGTCATTTATTTCTCTGATTGTGCTTTAGGTAAGATTTTATAAAACGTCTAATATTTAGGTCCTTCTGATATTTTGATACACAATGTGTATAGGATCATTAAGATGAGAGTGGCACTACACTACGGTAGTCAGATATAATGAGATTTTGAGAACCAGACAATCACTGAATAACGGCCGTTATTTAGTGGATGAAACCTGTTCTCTAAATCAGGGTCCATTATATCCGACTAGTGCTGGATGAGGTCCACCGTCTGTGTGGACAGTGACCATCGTCTCTTGTTGGCCCCTGTAGACACCGAAGGTTTTCAGTAAATTATGCCTCACACTGATTAAGACATCAAACTCGTGTTGTTATAAGTGCTGTTTGCGCATAGAGGGACACCGTAGGATGCTGTCGATGTCTAATTCCTTCCAACTCTAACAAATACTTACGTAATCAAACTTTCTTCAAGCAGTCCTTTGTCCAGTTGCCCATATCGCCAACTGGCCATTTCACACTGCACGCGTTCTTATTTTTACCACACCCGCTAATAATATTCATCTAATAAACATACAACCAATAAGAGTCATCAAAAGCGTTTCAATGTAAAGATGTGTTGACATTGGTAAGTCAGATCAGTGTTGTGAGGCGCATGGAATATTGAAAAATGTGCTATGAAAAAAATTCTGGCCACCGGAAAGGAGGCTGTTGTATAAACTCCTGAGCAATGGTGTCTTTGCTGAGTAGTTGGACTTTGCTGTACCAACCACCGAGCCTTAATTGTTCTCAATAGGTTATATGATACATTGTCCACCGAACACAAAAGGTGACTACAAAAGCGATTAGGCCTAATGATCAGCCACTTTCATGTCGGACAGCACCTTCTGTGACCAGATAGTGGATTAAGCTTATAGGTCATACTGGGCCTTTGTTTAAAGTCAGTTGACTATGACTAGTTGTTCCAGCTGAATTGAAAAGATGATTAAGCGATTATCTACAAGCTGTGTTGCACCATAAATAGACTAGCCACCTGGTCTGCTCCTTGAGTGAGATCATAACTGACCACTTAGCTTTTATTCAGTTTCTGTGGGCTGCGGCCAGTTGCTGTTAAGCATTATTTGAGCCAGTGAAGAGCTTAGTAATGATGACGACACCTTTTTTATAAACTGGTTGCTTATTTTCTAAACCGGTTGCTGGATTTTTAAACAGGATGTGGGACAGTTAAACGGCGCGCGTTCAGCCAAACAGGACACTGCGACACGTTAAAAGTGTTCGTGGAGAACAGTGGTTGATGGAATGAAGGATAATTTGAAGAAAATATTGATTGCGGTAGTATCTGTTTGAGTAGAAAGGATTTATGATCACTTTGGATTACAACTGCCTCCAAAACTGTTTATCTACACTCGAATGGTAAAACATAACTTCAGTAGTTAAGGCAGGTTTAAGCATAAAGTCTTTGGATGTACAGGGTTGAGGAGGATGTGCCATCGCCTAAACAATTGCCAAGTGAGAAATGAGATGGCCAAAACAAGCCAACGAGTCGCCTTATTACTGTATGCCAGATGTATCCTTGCTACGAGCTCAAGAGTGTCTTTATTTGACACCAGTTGCATAGCTTCCACACAGCTGCTTTACTTCTGTTGCCTTGATTACACCTTGTCAAATCTTAAAATTTGAAATTCCTGCCTTCCCACTTGAAAATTCTCTGCCCCCAATGGGCATCTGTTGCCACCAAAACTAGTGACGGTCTTTTACTGATCCCTTATTAACTTTGCTTCACCAGGTTTAGCTGAGCTGGCTCACCGTGAGTACCAGGCTGGCGACTACGAACGTGCCGAGCAACACTGCATGCAATTGTGGCGGCAGGAGCCAGAGAACACTGGTGTGCTGCTACTGCTCAGCTCCATACACTTCCAGTGTCGCCGTCTAGACAGGTTAGCTTCTTCTTTATGTCCGATGCAGCACCAGTCAGGTCAAACTGAAGTCACAAGTTCAAACTTTAATTGAAATCCAGGTGTTCGCAGTGAATTTCATTTGATTCATTGTTTTATTATGTATTATAGGGATTACCTAGTCACTCATTCCAATGTCAAAAACACTGAATTTTGAGTAAGACCATCTGGTGGTGTAAAAGCAGCCGCAATTTGTATTTTACATTATTAGAACTGATGTTTTCAAGCTTGTACTCGCTTTAAATGTGGAGCCCTCTATTGTGTTTGACGTGTGACTCTCTTCCATCAGGTCTGCTTACTTCAGCCAATTGGCCATTAAACAGAACCCCATGTTAGCTGAAGCCTACTCCAACCTGGGCAACGTCTACAAAGAGCGGGGTCAACTGCAGGAGGCACTGGAAAACTACAGACATGCTGTCCGGCTAAAGCCAGACTTCATCGATGGTTACATCAACCTGGCCGCTGCCCTGGTTGCCGCTGGCGACATGGAGCAAGCAGTACAGGCTTACGTGACCGCACTGCAGTACAACCCGGTGAGTGACTGTTGGCTGAGGTGAGATTTAGGGGATGCTTGGATGATGACATCAGGCATTTCCTACATGGTTACATCACTATTCTGTAATGGTCGTAGAATGTGTCCCTGGGAATGTCAGTACCTGTGCATCTATCGAGGTGACAGTGTCAAAGTAAACTTAGTGTATTGTCATCTGTTTTTGAAGGGTGGTGAGCAAGTACTACATCCCAGAAGGGAGGTAGCAATGACCTGTTGAAGCCCGTGTTGTGTTGTCCTGAGTTTGTGTTGCTATTTTTGAAACTAGTTCTGTGATGAAGTCTGGAACAAGCTATCATAAATAGCTAGAAATGTTAGAATATTGATCTGAGGTTTAGGTTTCTGAACTTAGTTGCCATCGTCCAATAGGTCTGGTAATCAATTTCACAGTTTGTGATAGGTTATTTGGTGGTTTATGCAGGGTTAGGTGACTGGTTAAGTGTTGTCAAACTGACCTCAGATTCTATAGAACAGATGCATTCTATTCTTGTCTACAGTTGCCTTGTACTGAGTCACTGTACTTTGTAACCAAATTACTATTCTTAGTAAGGTAACTTGGAGAACGCAAAGAAGCCCGTTTCATTATTGGTGTGATTCTGTTCCTTGTAGGTTTACCACGGAGTGCCCATCTATGCGGTAATTAAGTTCTTTGTATAATCGTTCGGATATTTAGTACATTGCTCGGATATTTTAGTACACTGCAGTAGGAATTGATATATGGGTGGCAGTTGGTACCATAGAAGCTACTAGCTAGATATCTATGAGTTGGTGGCAGGTCAGTTTCTGGTCTGTCTGGAGGGTTGTGAGTCATAATGTCAAGCATCCTGTTTTCCAGGACCTCTACTGTGTCCGCAGTGATCTGGGCAACCTGCTGAAGGCTCTGGGAAGATTGGATGAGGCCAAGGTAAGTGTACCAAAGTCGTGTGTTCAACCGGTTTTGCGTCGCGATCTCTCTGTCTGCCACCGTGTTGTTAGATCGGTTGTACGCTTGATTGGCTATGGCGGCACTCACTTGTTCTCAAAGTGTTTTCAGTCTCCTATTCAAACTGAATCTTTCCCCGTTTGTTTTTTGGTTCATGTGTAATGTGTCTATTGTCGGGTTTCTTGCTGGACATGGAACTCCATGCCAGGGAATGAGAGAGAGCCATTCTGAAGCTTTGTGCTGCTGCATGCTCTCAGATTCTTGTGAATACCATTGTGGTTGTACTGCCCTTTGTTACTTGGTGCATGCAAAGACAAGTTTTGTTTCGGTTAACGTGTATGTGAGGTACAGTGAATTGGGCAAGACGTGAGAGAGTGCTAAACACTTAGTCTTCTGAACGGCTCTCTTTGTTTCTTGCGCACCCGCGTCCTTTTCACTCAGGTCAACAAAGCCAGGAGCATGTTCGACGACTAATTCGCAGGATTTGATCTTTTGCAGGCGACGGTACATACCATACAAGGCCGGGGAAGCACCTCACCATACTGGGGGGGGGGTGCTTCTTCGGTCTGCGCGCGCTGTTTCTTTTCAGGGGACCAATGTTGCCAGCAATACCACCGTCGTCCAGTGATCAGTTGACGCCCACGTCCCTCGGTAGTCAAATTGGATGTCCTCACCGGGCCTTCTGGGACAGCGATGACTCTATTGGTGGCAACACTGGGCCAATCGCGCATGCCGCGCCTTTGCTGCGTCCCCACTCGCGCCGAGCCCTCGCCCTTACGTGACCAGTTCAGGGAGATAGCTTTTGACTGCCTTGGCATAGTTTTGTCAATTCATTCCTCATTTTTCTGAACAAGTTACTATGAGGAAATGGGAACCAAGTTGTGGTGCACTTGATTTATAGTCAAAGTGAAGCCAAAAGTCATGTCAGCTACCTCCTGAAAGAAACCCTCCAATGGTTGTTTCATAATAATTTTTTTGTAGCCTTAGTAACAGTGAAATGGTGGACATTTTGAGAACAAAGTCGCCATTCTCGTTTCCAAGCTTCACCACCGTCTTTGCATTATAAGTTAATTATTTTTCCAGATTTTTGTTTTTCTTTTAACTTTATTAAATGTTTACGAAAGGTTGTATTTCTAAAGTTCGTGTTTCAGATTTCAGTAAGAACACAATAGAATTCTTGAAACTCTTTAAGCGAAAATGTTGTGTAGAGTGTTGCTTAAAGTGACTACATAATCAGCCAGCTGGACAATGGTTCACATGTTTGCCTAACGCTGTGTTAGCGCCATCTGTAAATTGGTGGAGACATAAGAGTGCATACACACTTGCATAGACTTGGGTCCCATCGCCTGATCATGGACTCAGGTTACAGTTTGTATGCGTGTAACATAATGCGAGTACACATTGCAGATAAGTGACTGCTAGCTGCACCACATCTCAATCGTTTGTCTACCCATATACTAATTCTTTTGTTTTTATTTCTCTCACATTGTAATATAGTATCTCATGTGGTCTCTAGTGTCGTGACGCCGTGGCCGACCTGGGAAGAGTACACGCTCATTAACTGTCACCGGTATGGTATATCAAATGTGGTTTGTTGAACTAGTCGCCCAGGCGACGCATTCTATACTTTATTTTTACAGTCTAGTCAGTCCCCGGATTTCGTTTGTGGGTTAGCCTTTGTTGAATCGACCATTCTGGTAACTAGCTCAAGTGATGTGCATTGATTTGGAACGAAAACAGTCAACGTATTTGCTAAAAGCTGAAAACTAGGGGACTGACTTGGTTCAAACTATCAGTGATGATGGTTTTAATGTACATGAAAATTCTCTTGAACAGTTGTGTAGATTCTTGTGTTTGTACGCAAGTGGCAGCACTGGCAAACCGCGCACGCAGCGAACCAATGCTTGACTATATGCTTGGAACTTGAAATCAAGCCAGTCTGACCCGCCGTGCTCTACGGTATGTGGATTGTGTCGTGACCACATGTTTCACTGTCACGTTGAAAGAATGGTTGTGGGAATCCTGAAATTAAGCTGGCCGCATGTTTGCAACAAGAAGTGAGGTGCTGTTTTCAAGTCCACGTCTTATAGTCACTTTCGCACCAGCGACGCACTTTGAGCAAGCATGCAGCGCGCACTCGGGCCACTAGCAGCTCCTGCAGCGAAGCGATCCTATGCGATGCTTGTCACTGACACCACCACCAACGCCTGGCACTCATTTCGTTATTTCATCTTCTCTCCCTGCACAATAGGCTTGCTACCTGAAAGCCATTGAGACGCAGCCCAACTTCGCCGTGGCCTGGAGTAACCTTGGCTGTGTATTCAACTGCCAGGGTGAAATCTGGCTGGCCATCCATCACTTTGAGAAGGCTGTGGCTCTCGACCCCAACTTCCTGGATGCTTACATCAATCTGGGTAACGTGTTGAAGGAGGCCAGGATATTTGACAGGTATTTGTATATCAGAGACGATTGTTCATTTTTTGCTAGTGGTAGATTTCTTGATGCCCCCCCTCACCTAACATCAGTTGATGGCTGTTGCTCACCTGAGGGGAAAGGTACCTGTGTCTTTGGACAGAGTGTAGTGTTACTTATTCAGTGACTTATGAAAGTAGAAAGTAAGCATGCATGTGATTAGGTTAAGTTCAACACTTTTGGGACGAAGCACTCTTTTCAGAATCACAGTTCTGACTGAAATGGACTGATGTTCTAAAAAAATTGGTCCTATTACAGATGTGCGCGCTGATGTCCGTGGTAACGTACTAGGCACCTTGGATTAAAACGTTTTCAGTCTATTGTAAAATTGGTTGAATAAGTATCCTCCGAACAAAGTTCGACACTCAACAGAACATTTTTAATGCAACTGACCAAGAAACAGGATTAAAAAACACGATATTTCGAAACATACTTGTTTCATCCTCAAGTGGCAATAAAATGATGCAGTTATACCACCACAGAACATAAGCTGGAGACATACATAGTGGGACATGGCAGGTGTGAAATACTGCAAAGAATGACAAATGAAGGGGGTAACAGGAAATTCAAACAAACGTGTGTAGCGTGCGGCGTGACCCTGTTTGCTGCACATTCAAAAGTGACTCCAATACTTTCAATCGCAGCACATCGTGCTCTACATACCAAATTGACATGTTTNTTTGCAACAAGAAGTGAGGTGCTGTTTTCAAGTCCACGTCTTATAGTCACTTTCGCACCAGCGACGCACTTTGAGCAAGCATGCAGCGCGCACTCGGGCCACTAGCAGCTCCTGCAGCGAAGCGATCCTATGCGATGCTTGTCACTGACACCACCACCAACGCCTGGCACTCATTTCGTTATTTCATCTTCTCTCCCTGCACAATAGGCTTGCTACCTGAAAGCCATTGAGACGCAGCCCAACTTCGCCGTGGCCTGGAGTAACCTTGGCTGTGTATTCAACTGCCAGGGTGAAATCTGGCTGGCCATCCATCACTTTGAGAAGGCTGTGGCTCTCGACCCCAACTTCCTGGATGCTTACATCAATCTGGGTAACGTGTTGAAGGAGGCCAGGATATTTGACAGGTATTTGTATATCAGAGACGATTGTTCATTTTCTACTAGTGGTAGATTTCTCTTGATGCCCCCCCTCCTCACCTAACATCAGTTGATGGCTGTTGCTCACCTGAGGGGAAAGGTGCCTGTGCCTTTGGACATAGTGTAGTGTTACTTATTCAGTGACTTATGAAAGTAGAAAGTAAGCATGCATGTCATTAGGTTAAGTTCAACACCTTTGGGACGAAGCACTCTTTTCAGAATCACAGTTCTGACTGAAATGGACTGATGTTCTAAAAAATTGGTCCTACTACAGATGTGCGCTAATGTCCGTGGTAACTTACTAGGCACCTTGGATTAAAACGTTTTCAGTCTATTGTAAAATTGGTTGAATTAGTACCCTCCGAACAAAGTTCGACACTCAACAGAACATTGTTAATGCAACTGACCAAGAAACAGGATTAAAAAACACGATATTTCGAAACATACTTGTTTCATTCTCAAGTGGAAATAAAATGACGAAGTAATACCACCACAGAGCAAAAGCTGGAGACATACATAGTGGGACATGGCAGGCGTGAAATACTGCAAAGAATGACAAATGAAGGGTGGTAACAGGAAAGTCAAACAAACAAGTGTAGCGTGCAGCGTGACCCTGTTTGCTGCACATTCAAAAGTGACTCCAATACTTTCAATCGCAGCACATCGTGCTCTACATACCGCATTGACATGTTTTCCAAAATTTTATGACGGGTGAAGAAATTGTGGAATACACGTTAATTCGGTACGTAGAGCAGACAAGGTAACCACAGACGCTCAAATCTCGCTGTGCCAAACTGCATGATCTATAGAGAGTTGCTCCCTTGTCTGTAGGAGCCACTGTTGGAGAATGTTAGTTTTTGAGCACCTGTGGATAAACAAGAAAGGCAGATGGCGACAATAGTTGACCGGTGCTGAACGCTTTTCGGTTGTTTTTTTTTTGTTTTTGTTTTGTTATGTTGGTGAGTGTTAGTTGACCAGGCTGACGAGGTTTTGCAAGCGTGAGAACGGCAGTGTCGTAAATTGAGGTCGCGTTTGGTGAGTTGAGCAATGAAAAATTGAAATTGCATTTGGGGAGTAAGCCTCGAGCTCGGGTTGCCAACGGCAATTTCAGTTCGTAAAATGCGACCTAGTACTCACCAAATCGGACCCTGGGTTTGTAAACCCACGTTTCATCCCAAGAAGCGAACTTTTGATAGACCGCTCACTGTTTCATAATTGGTCTTCTAATGTTCTTCACTCACATGAGGTGAGACTTCTAAGTTTGCAAACAATTAGTTACTACTTTGAAGCATTCTCAATGCATAAAACAAACTTGTAGAGTCTGTTGTCAAAACACCTCAAATTGAGACTAAGGCACGATTTGAGACTAATTGCTTACTGTTGTGGTCTTAAATAAAAGGTTGGCTTTTGTGATGGAAGACGGGAGTTTTTGAGTGGTATATGCTAATGGCTTCGTGTTTCCAGGGCTGTGGCTGCATACTTGCGAGCACTCAACCTGAGTCCCAACCATGCTGTTGTCCATGGCAACCTGGCCTGTGTCTACTATGAGCAAGGACTTATTGACTTGGCTATTGACACCTATAGACGAGCGATAGAACTGCAGCCTAATTTCCCAGATGCCTACTGCAACCTGGCTAATGCTCTGAAAGAAAAAGGAAAAGTAAGGAATTTGACAGGGTTTTGGTGCCATCTTAACGTAGAAGTGTGGATGTTCTAGACAAATGTGCAGTTTGACACTTACCCCTAGTCTATGGATGCCTAGAATTTCAAATTCCAGTTCTAAGGTTCAGTTTTACTGTCTTCAAATGGCTCTCTCTTAGCATGAATCCATGCAGACTTATTGGACCCTTGAACATTTTCTGTTTGCTGTAAATCGTATTGTTGGGTAGGAGCCCTTCATAAAAACAAACTTGTTTGAAAACACAACTGCGTGGGTGAGTATACTTCAAGATGTAGTGTCTATTTTCAGTTGAGTTTCCTGTAACAGGATGAATTCGTTGTCCAGTTAGTTTGGAGGTGAAAAAAGAAAGGCGCATGTTAGTTGTTTATTAAATATGGGAATATTGTTCTTGTTGCAGATTCAAGACAGTGAAGACTGCTACAACACGGCATTGCGCCTGTGCCCGACGCACGCCGACTCCCTTAACAATCTGGCTAACATCAAGAGAGAGCAGGGTCACACAGAGGAGGCTGTCAAGTTATACCTGAAGGCCCTAGAGGTAGGTACCTGGTGTAATGGGATTAGGGTGTCATTGAAGCTCTTTTGTGTTTGGTACGACTAATTGATTTGATGCATAAAATGAGAAGTATCAGACTACTAAAAACTGTTGATAGCATCTGGTGATACAAGCATCAGAGAGTATATTGTAAAGTTGTCCATTATTTTCAAAGTTTAATTCCCTGAACCCGGGATGTAGTCTCAGCTGTTAGATGTAAAAGTCTGCTCTCTTTGTGGGACCCAGTGGCACGAAATATGCCATCTAACCCCGTGGTTCTTCGCCCGTACGTATGTGTATGTATTGCAGGTCTACCCCGAGTTCGCCGTGGCCCACTCTAACCTTGCCAGCGTCCTGCAGCAGCAGGGCAAGCTCCACGAGGCCCTCATGCACTATAAGGAAGCGATCAGGTACTAGGTCTAGAGTCACGTGACCGACTCGGTGGCGGTCTGTCTTGCATGTGCCCAACCCACCGTTTCTGTGCAGCTGTCGACGGCGGGCTGCTTCGATTACGTTCTGTGTTTTTGGTAGTTACTTTTCGTTAACGCATGCATGACGCCACTCACACTCCCCTTTGTCATTATTTCATTATTAGTTCCCGTTGTTGTTTCAGCTTTCCGACCTGCGTGCAAGCTTGCTGTGTTTTGTTGAACGGCCTTGTCAAGCGTCTGTGCTGCCTAAGTAGTTATCTGTTTGCAATACAAGTCCAGGAACATTTGTCAGTAAAGCTTAGGCCACTTTTTTGATAGCCGAGTTGAGGGTGAATTTTTCCCCCAAGAACGCCTGNTCTAACCTTGCCAGCGTCCTGCAGCAGCAGGGCAAGCTCCACGAGGCCCTCATGCACTATAAGGAAGCGATCAGGTACTAGGTCTAGAGTCACGTGACCGACTCGGTGGCGGTCTGTCTTGCATGTGCCCAACCCACCGTTTCTGTGCAGCTGTCGACGGCGGGCTGCTTCGATTACGTTCTGTGTTTTTGGTAGTTACTTTTCGTTAACGCATGCATGACGCCACTCACACTCCCCTTTGTCATTATTTCATTATTAGTTCCCGTTGTTGTTTCAGCTTTCCGACCTGCGTGCAAGCTTGCTGTGTTTTGTTGAACGGCCTTGTCAAGAGTCTGTGCTGCCTAAGTAGTTATCTGTTTGCAATACAAGTCCAGGAACATTTGTCAGTAAAGCTTAGGCCACTTTTTTGATAGCCGATTTGAGGGTGATTTTTTCCTCCAAGAACGCCTGAGAACTCCTGTGGCAAAAACGTCTTCGATTTTGATGTAGCACATTGATGAAAAGCACAGGTCGTCCAGCAATGAAATGAAAGCTGCGCGCTCACCGCCAGAGACCTCTAAGCACGTGCCAGGCTGCCACGCCCGCCTTGCCAGGGCGCCCGTCGTGCCCCTGGCCCCTGCTTACCGTGTCCGCCATCTTGCTTGTTTCTAGGTGTTCCCGGAGTTCGCCGCCGCCCATTCCAACCTCGCCAGCATCCTGCAACTGCAGGGCAAACTGAACGAGGCTTTGGCACACTATAAGGAAGCCATCAGGTATCGTGTGTCTGTGCGTGTCTCTCTTGTGTCCCAGGCGTGTGCTGTGCATCATTGAGGGTTGCCTTGTACAGTATAGGGCGCCTTGTGGAGTATGGCTCCTCACTGCGCCAGAGCAGGATATTGCTTCAGCACCTCAACCTAATAATTCCTGCTTGTTTTTGCCTACTTCTGTTTGTGACTTGAAATTCTTGTTTGTTTAGTTATTCCTATTCGCCTGTAGTTCCCTGGCTTGTGGTCTTCAGCCATTCTTCACGCATTTGAGGGGTACATCTCGTTACAAAAGCAACCTGTTGTTCAGTCATATTGCAGTGGCACTTTGGATATACTGCTGCAATATCTGCATACCTTAGCTTAATGTCGCATTCATTGCCACCTTGAAAAACTCTTTGCTTGGGTTCATTTTTCTTTGTGGAAAGATTTATAAAGATTTTAAAACGAAGTTACATGATATGCACTATGGACTAAGCGCAGTTCATTGATATTATGAATTGATTCATCACATCAAACACAATTAGCCCCTCTTTTGATGTGTACTAAATATTGGTGCATGGGGCTTTGACGTCATATCAACTATTTTGATCGTATTCTTAGCAAAAGCTGAAATGGGTAATCCAAGTCTGGCAACTACTGGTATAACACACTTCAGTTTGTATCACTCTTACTCTGCCCAGTAACCATGGTGTCTAAATGCAGTAAATTACGATGCTTTGTTGTCTTCATGTACATGTCTTTCCTAACTGTCTGAAACGGTTTTGACACCATTTTCTGGCTTGCAATTCAGTATTTTAGCTCTGGTCTTACTGACCCCATTGCACTACACGTAGCCTGTCTATGACGCTTTATTATCTTATTTCTAAAATACTAAGACCAGATAAAAAGTTTTGGGCATGTACAGGAATTAGATTGCAAACTGTCACCTAAAATCCTTTTGACGAGGGAATCTGTAAAAAGTTTGTTACTCCATTATGTCTGGTTAGATTTTTATTTAGTATTAAGTTTTTGTTTATCAAAGTAATTTGGCCTTCACTTCGAAGAAAGTTCATGTCTTATGTTGCATGCTTTGTTCAGACTAGGAAAATAATGACACTCAACCACACAATTTTGGGGTTGGAAGAATTAAAGTAATTTAATCATATTGAAGAAAGTATCTCATCATGTTTTACAATCTCTGTTCAGATTTGAAAAGATTGTCCCTCTCAAGCACCCGTTGTTGGTGCTGGCGATTGCTTTCTACTTTAGTTAACTACTAAATGAGTCCGTATTCCACATAGTGGCTTTTCACCTATCTGACCTGGCAGCATCTCAATGAAACCTCTGTTAGTATACATATCGTTAAACTGTGCTCTCTCTTGCAATAGGATCTCGCCGACATTTGCAGACGCCTACTCCAACATGGGCAATACGCTGAAGGAGATGCAGGACATCCAGGGGGCACTGCAGTGCTACACGCGCGCCATCCAGATCAACCCGGCATTTGCTGACGCGCACAGCAACCTGGCGTCTATTCATAAGGACTCGGGCAACATCCCCGAGGCCATCGCCTCCTATAAGACGGCACTCAAACTAAAGCCAGAATTTCCTGATGCCTACTGTAACCTGGCACACTGTTTACAGGTACTTATCTACAGGAAAATAACAATTGGATTGTCAACAGAGACTGTAATTACCACAAAGTGTAATCTGTTGAATTCTTGTTTGCTTGCGTTGTTGTTTTCAGTGATATTATGCTATTTTAAGCACTTTAAGTCTAAGAGCTTGTATGAGTGAGGTGTCTAAAGCAGTTTATTGATTTAGAAATAGTGTGAAGCACCATTATGTTAAGTGTGCCGTGAAAACTTGAGAATTAAGGTCGCTATGGCAGTGGTTTGAGACATGTTAACTTGAGATGTGAATGTTGCTCTGTGGTCTGTGATGTTCTTAATTGCATGTATTACCTGACTTACCATGTTGACGATTTTGACTGAGACCATACTTGGCACTTGTTCAGCTTCTGCAGTGAATACGCTTTTCATCTCACATACCGATGCATTGAAAATGTAGGGTTATGTTAAGCTTCAACGAAATATTGGACACGAAGATAGGCAGATGTCACTGTACAGCAAAAGGTGGTTTTATTTTAAGATGTCTACCTCATCTTGCTCTGCAATATGTGTCCATAGGTTATTGTCCGCTGCATTCTGTATTTTAACTTGTAGATCATCTGTGATTGGACTGACTATGACCTGCGTATGAAGCGTTTGGTCACCATTGTGCAGGATCAGCTGGAGAAGAACCGTCTGCCGTCTGTGCACCCCCATCACAGCATGCTGTACCCCCTCACTCACCTGCAGCGCAAGTCTATAGCAGCACGCCACGCCAACCTCTGTCTCGAGAAGGTATGCCATTAGTAAGGATTAGAGTCAGAGATAAAGTGATGTGGTTATAATAGGATGTGGTCTATGATGTTTTTAATTGCATGTATTACCTGATAAGCCATGTTGACATTTTTGACTGAGACCTTTGGTGATATCTATTAAGTAACTTAAAGTCTATGCCGTGCATGCATATGCCAAACAATAGCTCATATACTTTAAATTGAATTTCTCTATGTTGAGATATGCTGCCAGAAAACCTAGTAATTTGTATTGTCATAAGGCAACAATTTACCTAGTTTGTGATTAGTTATGTATTACAAAAAGGTTTTTTGTAAAAGCTGATATTGAGACATTTGTGTAATGCTGATTACGTTAATCTCAGTTAGCCAAGGATCTGAAGGTATTGGTGGAAAGGCAATAGCTTTTTTTTAGTAGTTTAGGTGGGGTGGTGGTTAGGCTTTTGAGGGTTTTGGAAAGACACCTTACTTCAGAAGTTAGATGAAGCTAAGTTAATTAGATTATAAAATGCCAAACACAAAAAGTTAATGCTGACAGCAGGTGATGATGAAATAGAAAAAAGAAATGCCAAATTAAATTGGGGGCAATGTGTTAAATAGATGATTCAGAAAAAGATGGTTTTTAAAATTGTGGATTCACTGGAAATTTGACTTGACTGGGCATGTGTGTGTTAGTTGCATAGCCAGCTGGTGAGAATGGCTGTTATACCAGATAGTGTTTTAAGACATATATGTTTGCCCATTTCTACACAGATCAGTGTGTTGCACAAGCCGCCCTACCAGCACCCCAAGACTGTGCAGGGACGTCTGCGTGTGGGCTATGTCAGTTCAGACTTTTGCAACCACCCAACAGCACACCTCATGCAAAGTATCCCTGGCATGCATGATCGTTCCAACGTTGAGGTGTTCTGCTACTCGCTCAGCGCTGACGACGGCACCACGTTTCGTGCCAAAATTGCTCGCGAGGCTGAGCACTTCGTCGACCTATCACAAGTGAGCAGTCTTGTATATTTGGTGTCCTTCATCGGTGAAGGAAAGGAATATGTTACATTTTTGTGGAATACTAACTGTCCCTGTTCTGATTATCCCTAAAATGTTTTTATTGTACAGGGAAAAAGGGAGCCCACTTAAATAAATTTAAGAAATCAAGTTTACTGATTTTGATACTTAATGGTGAAGTATGTGAAGCTTAAGTATCTGTGTTAAGGTAATGAGTTTCAAAAAGATTACCTTAAATGAATATATTGAGATATGACTCTTCAACAATTTCCGCGGGGTAAACATCATTTTCTCTGGAATTATATTAGTAAAACCTGTTTCTTGATCACCGTTGCCATTGATTGTATTCTCATAGATCCCGTGCAATGGTAAGGCAGCTGATCGCATCAACAGTGATGGTATACACATCCTGGTTAACATGAACGGCTACACCAAGGGCGCCAGGAACGAGCTGTTTGCCCTGCGCCCCGCCCCCGTGCAGGTGAGTGGTTAGGGTTGCTTTCCACTTGACAATGTTTGGAAATGAGGAATAGTCAGTCTGTGCTGTACGACTGGTAATTGTTTGACGGAAGGACATAAATTTGGTTGCTTTTGGTGTTCCTTTGAAATTTTATTTAACAGATGTTTAGGTAAGGAACTTGTTCTGATCAAGTATAAATGTTTTATTAACTTTGACTATATTAAAGTCACTGCTCGAGGTTTGGCAGATTGGTCTTTTGAAAATTCTCAATTTACTGGTTACTGGAGTGTCTCATTAAAGATGGTTTCTTCTGTTAAAAAATCAGACATATATCGTCAATAATAATTGTTGCTCTCTGTGTACACATCAAGCAGAACATGATGTTTTGTGACGTCTCGGTCGTCGTCAAACCAATAAATACTATTGCTGCTGACAATATTATCACAACATGACTTCATATCGCATTAGCTCACCTCGATATTTCCTCATTGCCTCTGAAAACTTTTCCCAGTTTAATGTACAGCTAGTTCACTCTCAGTCTGTTTGTCCCAGGTGATGTGGCTGGGTTACCCCGGCACCAGCGGTGCCTCGTTTATGGACTACATCATCACTGATGCCGTCACATCACCGTTGGAGTTCGAAAGCCATTACTCGGAGAAGTTTGCATACATGCCTAATACGTTCTTCATTGGCGACCACCGCCACATGTTTCCCCACCTGTTGGAGCGAGCCATTATCGATAGTAAAGATGGCAAGCGTGTGGCTGACAACGTGACCATTGTTAATGCTACCAACCTCAAAAATGTGGTTGAGTCGGCACAGGAAGTCAAGGTAATGGGTATTCAATACATTACTTTGTGATCGGTTCAGGCATTGTAATTCCACACCAGATGGAAGCTCGTTGTTTTCATGTTGTTATTGCTTATTTGTTTGAAGGTCATGTGTTTGCAGTATATGACTCTTTGAATGTCATGTGGTTGTAATATAAAAAATAATTGCAGACGTACCAGACGTGCACAGGCTGCGCATGTAGGCCCATTTCACTGATCACCTGAAAACATTTTTGAGCGTTATTAATATGTAGTTAAAACTGAGCTAAGGAGCTAGAAACCTGACTTAAGGGTCTAGCAGTGTGGCACAGTGGGACTCGGAACACATGACCTTGAGTAAAGAAAGTGGGGACTTATATCATTAGGCCTCACTGCCTCCTCTTGATTGTAATATCAGGCCATTTATGTATTTTTGTTATCGTATTCTTGTCTTTTTTTGGTCATATAAATCTCGTTTGTGGCCAGTGCTTATACAAAGCGAGTAGTTTGCATATTTCCAAATCTTCAACTTTTGTGCACAATGATTTGACAATGTTCTAACTGCCAACTTCCTACTCTGTTCATTTGGCTGTGCAATTCTAATCTAACTCATTTGTTTTGTAGGAGCTGAAGCTTACTTCTACCACGAGCTGTGGCAAGCCTGTCGAGGTCGTGACCCCAGTCATTGAGTTGCCTGTGACAACTGCGGTCAGTGCCATGGTGCAGCAGGGACAGCCAACGACATGTGTCAACGGCCTGGTTCTGCAGAATGGCCTTACTACTAACCAGGTAGTAAATGGAGTTCTCGTAAGTTTCGTGGTGTTCGGTCTTGCTACGAAGAGACTTTCTCAAGGTTAGGACGACCAGTCATGTGGAAACTTCTTTTGCCTTTCAGTGGCCAGAGCTTAGTCCTTTGCCATTTTATCATCGTGAAAGTTCCTCCTTGTTATGCCAGGTGGCAGTAGGAGTCTTCTGTTCTTCCAGTCAGCGCTGATTCCGCAAGTTATATATCACATTTGTCGACAATTCGACATCTTGAATTGACGTGTTCAATTTGACGTCATCCGATTGAGACAATTTGCGTCACAGTGCTTGCTGGCCAAGGCAGAAATGAAGATAGGCTTAAAGGTAGATCTGTGGTAGAGATGGTGGTTCTATATGACTGGTTGCTTGTAGTTTGTGAACGTCTCTCATTAGTGTGCTATATCTGGTCTGGTGTGTCTTGTCCAATGCTGGCTGTTCAGTTTGGAGTGTTGCTCCACCTAGCCATGCCATTGCCTCCTTTCAGATTCAATTTACCTCACTACCATTGTCTCTCAATAGTCCTTCATTTTCTTGAGAAACAACCTCAGCTATTGCTGTGTACCCAGATGTTTAATCAACAGTACTCCCTCCATTATAACCTGACCAACAGGATTCACATTGTGATTTTCTGATGTTTCAGTTAACCCGCATGAGATTTGAGTGCATGCTTCGTTTTGTATTGATAACAAGAGAACACCCTATTATGAGAATGACTTCAGCCATTGGGTTTCCCCACCCACCTAACATTTGCCCATTAAATGACGGCTGATAAACATCTTGCTTTACCCTTTAAGACTTAATGGTGGGGTATTTCTTTATCACTGCTTCTGTGTTCTCCAAGTAATTAGACTATCTCTCTGAATAACTTTGTCCTGTTCATTACAGACTAACAATAAGATTGCCACAGGCGAGGAGGTACCACAGAACGCATTGGTGACCACGCGCCAGCAGTACGGTCTGCCAGAGGACGCCATTGTCTACTGCAACTTTAATCAACTGTACAAGATTGACCCTCAGACGCTGGAGATGTGGATCAACGTGCTGAAGCGAGTGCCCAATGCTGTGCTCTGGCTCCTACGTTTCCCTGCCGTTGGTGAGCAGAATATCATACTCAGCGCTACCAAGCTAGGCTTGTCGCCTGAGCGCATCATCTTCTCACCTGTTGCACCTAAGGAAGAGCACGTACGGCGTGGACAGATGGCTGATGTCTGCCTCGACACGCCACTGTGTAATGGACACACTACGGGCATGGACGTCCTATGGGCTGGCACACCTATGGTCACTTTACCTGGTGAGTGTTGTACTTTTCACTCTGTAAGCCAGTTGTATATACCTAAGGAGGCAAGTGAACTTCCTTGTTTGATGTACTGACAGTAACTTAGATTATGTTCTCTGTTTTCTGCTATCGTCTCTGAACATCATTCGCTGCAGTCAGCCGCTGTTTTGTACTTCCTGGAGGTGTGCGACTCGGTCTACTCTCTCCCTGACAGTTGCTTATCTTATGCAATGATTGTCTTGTTACAGGTGAGACACTTGCTTCACGCGTGGCCGCCTCACAGCTGTTTGCCCTTGGTTGCCCAGAGCTGGTGGCTAAGACTAGGCGAGACTATGAGGACATAGCAGCCAGGCTGGGGACAGACAGAAGCTAGTAAGTGAACCCACCCTGGTCTATTTTTTGTGTAAATGTTTTGTGAAAGGCAGTGTCCCAACTTGGTGACAAAGGGCAAAAGTGTATTGAGGGGGACTTGGGACCTCCAGACATGACCAAAAACACTTGTTGCTTTTAGGTGTCATGAAGTTGTGGTTGGTCACCTTGTTTGGCATCCTAGGTTGACCATTCAAGAATGACATATTTTTTACAGGGACAAGTGTGGCTGGAGGGGCTATAAACTGTTAACGTATTGCGATTTTCCGACGACTACAACTACTGTGGCACCTCCTAGGGACAGATTTGTTTTTTTGCACCCATAGCTGTATCTTCTAAACCCACTGCAGGATCTTTATTAAATTTAGCAAGTGTATTTATGTGAAGTTGACAACAGAGGACGGCAACTTTCAGACGGATATGACGAACGCTGTGCCTCCGAGTGGCAATTTCATGTTTTTCCGTTTCCTCTGTTTCTTTGAAGTTCCTTGACGGATTTTAATGAAATCTGGTAAATATCTTTGTATTAAATAAGTGAAGACATGTTCCCGTTTTCAGATGGATTCGATACATTTTGCGCCATCTAATAGCCATTTATATGATACAAATAGACACCCCTAGAATCACACCTTTTGGGATGCATTCATGAGCGCATTTCATGAACTTGAAAATAGTTATGCAGTATCATGGAGCTTTCTTGTGAATAGGTGCAGATTAAATTTGTCTTAGGGATTTGCGCCTCGCTCAGCTTTTGTTGATCAGCTTTTGTCTTTCTTCTGTGAGCATAGTCTGGTTAGAACTTAAAGCAATGTTCTTTCTTCCTCAGTCTCATGGCCATCCGGACTAAAGTATGGAAGCAGAGAACACTCAACCCCCTGTTCAACACAAAAGTGTACGCGGCAGATTTGGAAAAGATGTACATGCGTCTGTGGAAGAACTACGAGAAAGGCAACGCCCCCTGTCATCAAACCAACACTGACGAGTAGACTGTAGTTTAATAGTTGTGGGACATAGTGTTAACAAAATGAATATTAAGCGGATTGCCTGGTCAAGTATTGGGTAAACAGCGACATAAAGAGCTGTGTATGATATTTAACGACACCTAACTGATGGCGTAAGCACTTGGTAACAGTATTCAGAAGGTATTTAATGAGTGGCATCGTTAGGGTTTAGTTTGGACTAACGAAGGCATTTAATGCACTGTGTCCGTTTTCTTGGGTTTTCTCGGCTTGGCAGTTCTCATCTTAGTGTTTGAATATAATGTTATGAAGTCTATTTGGTGGTAAGTTAAACATCAGTGTATAAATGGTTTTGAGGTTGTTCTATTCTGAACAAGATGTGGAGAGCTTAGTGTAGTGTTCAATATAATTGTCAGTGGATTAATGGAATGATATGTGTCTCCATAGTTTCAGGTATATGTGTGAATGATGCCATGTGTGTATTTATCCTGTTGAAATGATTTATTTGAACGACACAGCATTAAGCTTGTTATCGTTTGCTTGCTGCAAACTCTTGTGTCTAGTTCAATAAAAAGTTGCTTTTTGAACTTCATAGTTTTCTCTTGTTGCCATTCGGCACTCATTGCTACTAGAGTAAATATAATCAAAAGCACATGTATGTTCGTATGCATGCTCATGTATAACAATGAAACCAGCAAGTTGGATCCAGCTGTATCAAGAGATTTCATTCAATTATGATGAAATTTGACCCGTTTAACTAACCAAGTGCACATACTAAAACAACTTTACCACTGAACTAAAATTTGACTTGGGGATATCTTGCAGAAGGAACATGAAATACAAATTGATATATCCCAAATGGTGTGATGGCTGGTCAAGAGAGACACGCGACATCCACAATAATGCTTTGGTGAAAAGCAACAGTTCCCCATACAGCCAAGTCTATTGGGCTGTTAACCATAGCAGGTGTGGCGGTACCAGCTCTTCATGAGTAATTGAATTGTCAATCTGGGGAAATAGTTTTTGGAGGAAATGTGGTTTCAGATCGGCATAGCCATTGGCACACCACTGTCCATTGATAGACCTCTGAATAAGTACCATGTACTATCAAGTTATTTCGTTATGAACGCCAGTGGCTCGGTAAAACAAAAGGAAACTACTATTTGTTCTAATGGAGCAAATCACTGAGGGCTGTTCCATTAAAATCCGTGTGGGAGGGGGGGGGGAG
>NMRA01000136.1:208162-240869 GCA_002633005.1 Phoronis australis | reverse complement strand
GTAGAAATAAAAATTCATGGGTGGTTGTCTTCAGAAAAACACTCAAATTATGGGTGGTCGTTCTTATAAGAAGTGAAGCATTAAAAATGGGTGGTATTTTCTGACCTATCAATGTTGACAGGTTGGTTACTTCAGCCATCAAAACTCAACAAAATGCAATTGGCATATACCCTAACTTATCCCAATACAAAAAAGCCCATATTGCCAGTGAACTGAGTGCAATATGTTCACTAAGCCATTAATCAAGTCATGGGCAACTTGATTTAAGCCAACTGTTTGTCTGCAGTCCTATTGAATTGAAAAGTTATGCAACACTAAACTGGTGTTAACACATATAAGAAAGTTGATGATTTTTAAATCAAAAGTATGAGGAGTAAGATAAACAAGTTCCAATATTCACTTGACGTAGAAGTATAACAGAGTTCGTGGAGACAGTTTGAGATTTATAGATCCTTATAATTGAAAAAATGTTCATTGAAATTATAGACACATGGTGAACAGAGACACCTGGTGGCTGCCAAAAGTATTGCTCAAAGGCTACTTTAGTTTTTGACAATATTGGACAAGACAACTAGTTCTTGTCTGTCAATCATCTAAGTTCTTAACAGGTCCTCCTGGAGACAATTTATTTGCAAGTGTTGGATTTTATATTTTAAAATATAAAAATAAATAAAAAATCATGGGTCATGGGTTGGAGAAATAAATGAAAAATATGGGCAGTGGGTACGAAATAAAAGTGCCTTCCCCCCCTCCCATACAGATTTTGCTGGAACAGCCCTGAGGTTATTTAACATTTCTTTTCTGCCTCTGACAAATGTTTGATGTTTTAATGCATATCAATCCTATTATTTTGACAGAAATCGATTCATCTTTGGTTTTGATTGTTGAAGTTGCCTGGATAAGTAAAGTTTTTGGTAACTTCTTTCCCCTGCCGCTGTTGGGTGTTTTGCGGAAATAGATAGTTTGAGCATACTATAGTCTTAGCACGTTTACTAGTCTTGCTAAAAGCAACATTATCATTGAAGTTTCCTTAAAAATACTATACTATACTTCCCAGCAGGTGCGTGCTCACACATACACCCACACAAGTACAGCCCAAGATAGGCCACAATATTACAAAAAAAAATGTAAAAATTTATTTCCCTGTTACTTTTTTTTGACAGTCTGACCGTAGCCAAGGGGGGTCCCCCCAGGCCTCCCAAATCCACTATTGCAATGATCAACGAAAACTGAACAGGTCTCTTATCCAATGAACAAATAAGATGGTACTTTGTATCTTTGTGTTTCTCCAGTAGAGGCGAGCTGCCGGGGACACACCTCTGGATGAATACAAACAATGGTGTGCTTCATCAACAAGGTCAGCCATATCGCTGTACCTTTGTTTGTCCTAGTCGCCTAGTGGTCGATTGAGAAACTACGCAATTAAAGATTTCTTTGCAGAATAACAGAATAACAGTAAAATTACAGTGCGTTTTTCTGTTATTACGGGCCCTTAAATTAATTGGGCATCAAAAATGTCCACCCAATCTCACTGTGACCATACAAACTCAAATGCCTTAGACTTCTCGTACTTGCGGGGTTGTGTTGGAGACCAAGTTGTTTTTAAAATATGGCGTCCTTCATTCCGGAAAATGGAATCATTCTAGATTTTAGCGACGTTGCACCCTCACCGTGCAAAGATTTTTGTCAGATTGTAATTAATTGCAAAAAGAAGAATGTAAGTATCCTTTTTATGGTGATAATTTAAACTCATGATAGTGCTTGCTGCACAGACCACAGGCGTCCTCAGCTTCTGATCGTCCCCAATACACTACAGTACATATTATTATATAATACTACAAGGTATGACACTCCCGACTAGAAATTCCACGGGTGCTTCACTTCAGCCGTCCATAGCAAACATAAAACTCAATAAATTTACTCAAACCATGAAGAATTGTTCTTTCTCCCAATACCATTCACGGTGTCCTGTTACGGCGACTTCGTAAGAAATTCGCAGTCAAAGAACAAAAATGTTCACAAAAGGCCCCCACACACGTCCTCCCTGGGCCCGTCGAGGTCAAGGACGGTACGGAAATTGCCGGTGAGTTACGGAAGTAGCGACATCGTGACTTTACGCGACAAAGCGGCAATTTCAGTACCCTCCTTGACCTCGACGGGCCCAGGGAGGACGTGTGTGGGGGCTTTTTGTGAACATTTTTTGTTCTTTGACTGCGAATTTCTTACGAAGTCGCCGTAACAGGACACCGTGAATGGTATTGGGAGAAAGAACAATTCTTCATGGTTTGTTGAACCCCTGTTTTGTGTAAATTTATTGAGTTTTATGTTTGCTATGGACGGCTGAAGTGAAGCACCCGTGGAATTTCTAGTCGGGAGTGTCATACCTTGTAGTATTATATGTAGTGTATTGGGGACGATCAGAAGCTGAGGACGCCTGTGGCACAGACATCCAAAATTCCGAGCACAAATTTTGTGAACTGCCCAAGGCAATCGTTGCAAAAACAAATAAGTGAACTCGACCAACGCCGGATGAAGTCGTACTAGCCAATAAATAAGGACAAGGTCTATGTGTGTAGATGTATATGTATTCAGGCTACAACCAGCTATGACAACAGTCATCTGAAATGAGAATGTCTTAAGCTAAATCGGCTATTAAAACCCTCTACAGCTACAGGCTCTAGCCAACAGCTGCCTTTGATAGTCTCGCGGCAGAGGCGGACGTAGCCAATACTCAGTCTTTTAAGGGTTGGTTTACTGACTAAGGCTGACGATACTCGAGATACATTTTTGGGAAGGGGAAAAGATGTACCACTTCCATATTTAAGGCTGGCAGTATTCTGGATGTGGAGAATCTGACTGCGATAAAAGCTGATTTCTGTGCTCGAGTACTCTTACGCAGATGCTTGGCTAATCTTAGCTTGCAGGTGATGACCCCAGCTATAGGATTTTACTTGAAATTTTTAATTTTTATTAGAGTTTGTAATCTAGAACTCATCAAGTGCAAAATTGGGATTAAATACTCGATAGCATAAACCAACTCTGGCACATGTCAAACACCGAGTTCTATTCCAAGTTATTAAGATCAAGCCCTGAAGCCAGGCCTGTTATGTAGAAGGAGAAGGAGTGTTATATGCTATAAAGTCTATAGGTGCTAGGTCTCAAAATCACTGGCCTCTCTAAATCACTGGCCAAGGTGCAATCACCCAGTGGTTGTCTGTCCTGAATTGGTGTGCTGACTTTTCGGGAAGGTCTATCAGTTCAAAATTGCGTTATTATGTGATCATCTTGACTGGTAACTAGGATTCTCAAGGTATAGACGTGACAGTCAGAAGACTTTCACTGCCAGTTTCTCTATGAAATGTCTTCTCTGGAAAATCCCTTACAAAAGGGTGTCGCCTTTCTTGATAAATTTTTTTACAGAAATAAGATTCACTCTTCCACAAATCTATAGAAGGGTTAAAACTATATTGCAAAGGGTGAATTCATTTTTTTTGACATCATATCCTAGCTTTCACTGTTTGAGACCCACTTCATGAAACATTCAGGGGTTTGGAATCCCCAAGAAAGCTTTCATGTAATTAAGCCCTACTCTATTACAAAAGTTGACTTTTCTTGGAAGTTCCTTACTTTTGAGTCTCTTTTATTTGGGCTCACTCGCTAATGGGTTGGTAACTTAATTTGCAGCTGAGCCCGTCCATCAAAACTATGTAGTGGAGTACCCCGGGTGCTTAAGAGTGGGTTTGAATCCACATTAGTGGCTGACATTTCAAAGTCACTACAAAGCTCAATTGTTACGCATAATCTGGAAGAGAAAACATAAAGAGACCCCTTTATAGATCTGAGTCCTCTAACAGTTTAAGCATAGAACCACATAGTGGTCAACTAAAGGGTTTCATCACCATTATAGCACTTGTTTTGGCATGTATCCACGTTCCTACTGCCTATGCTGCTGAACAAATTGCAACTTTTCAAACTGAACTATGTTCATAGCTTCTTTGAAATATCATCACAATTGAAGTATTCCCTGTTGTACAGTTTCCTGGGTATTGCCTTATTCATTTTCAGTTGCAGCATAGTGGAAATCATGTGCAGAACTTGAACACAAGAGCACTTTTAAACTAACTTTAAACTATCAATCTATCTAGACCATCTACAGATGTTGGAAGATTACTCCGCGGGCAGCGGAGAGCAGAGTTCCACCAACCGAAGTGGTCGATACGTTTGACGACTTCCTGGATGATGACAGACTTCACAGTGAGTCGGCTGTGATAATATTTCTAACTGATCCTTACTTTCTCCTTAGCTTTCTTGTATGTCATTCCTGGAGTGGCTTCTGTTGCCTAGCAACTGGTTTCTGCACAGCAGCTGTAGTTTAACCATAGCTCATGGAAGAAAGTTCACTTTCTTAATCTTTGTTTTTCTAAAACTAACATCGCAATTTTGTCCGTATTGGAATTATAATATAGTTCTGCTCCAAATATTAGAATATTCCAATACTTTGCGGTTCTAATGCAAAACTGGGACATTATCACGCTTGCTTTAGGCATAATCTTGTCAAATTCACTTTCACCACCTTCGCTGTATTATGCTCTGCTAGGTTATATGATGCTTCTCAATCTAAGTCTCCTGATCGTGTTCAGGTTGAAATTGGTGAATCTTATCGTCCGTGAGCAATCATTTGTGTTATTATTATATATATCCTGAATGCACCCTTGCAGAACTAACAGTTTGGATTAAACCTGACATGTAATGCAGGGGAAGAGGTCAACTCCATGTCTCAGTACCCCTATCTGTGAGCTTGCCTTGTTCAAACTGCAACCCTCAATCCTTCAATACAACTTCTCTTTACCATTTTCAGCGGCTGGAACATTTTTACACAAACTTTCTCGTGCACATTTATCTTTGTTGTGAACCTTTAACTCTGAAAGCATAGTACCAGTGAACGGCTTGTCTACAACCTGCAGGAGATGGATCACATTATTATAACAACACCTGTCAGGTGGGAGACGTACAGTTTTCAAAATGAATTGGTCACAGATCAGAGCCAATTACGCTGTTTTGGGCCATATCCACGACAAAACGATCATGTGATGCCTAGTCACTGGCATTTGCTGTGTAAAGTGTGTTTCACTTTTCTTTGCTTCTTAGAAGTACTAATGGTAAAATCTCACCACTTTAGGACAGAATATGTCCAACACCTGAAATTTATTTTTTCACTTGTCATAAGCTATAAGTAAGACCAAGTAAATGATTCTGACAGATTGAAGACATTCACAGCACAATGATAGAAGTCATTGAAAAATGAAGAGAGATGTATTTCAGCAATTTTTGTCCGAAATTTGTGAGATTTCACGATAATTCATTTCCTCTTTAAGACTTTCAGTTCCTGCATGTTGCCACTTTAAGATGCCTTGTGCTTTGTTGAATGTTGTTATGTGTGTGAACTCTAGAATTCTAAACAACGGATGCCTAACTTTCAACAGGTTTTTTTCCGCAACTGGAAAGTTACACCCAGAAGTCGTGAGAATCTCCTAGCTCCTCAAGAGATTAAAAATACGTACGAAGATTTTTTTCATGATGATAGGCTACATAGTGAGTTATGTAATCATCTCTCAATTCAGTTCTGTTGTTATTCATGGACATTTCCTGTTAATAAATATAAAAATTGTTTGTTTATGTTAGATCAAAGTTTTTAGCTAACACTATTATTTTTATTTTTTTATTAACAGAGTACAGTAAAATTGATATTCAGGAACTTTCTTTGAATGGCCTTCTCTTTATTATAAGTGAAAACTATAGGCATACATGTTCAAAATTAGAAAGCTGTATAGATAACTTCCAAAAATTGATGAGATTGCTTCAGAATTGTCTGATTTTGTGAAAGAGTGCAGAAATCAGAAATGTAACGAAGAAGATTGTTATGTACGAAGCAGAATAAAATGGTTAAAAAGGTTCCCAGTAAATCAGAGGACGATTAGCCATAATAATCTGGCCCTTTCAATTATTGTACAGTTGGGTTTTAAAATTTGCTACCAGATATTTCTATGGTTGCTTGCAAGATATTTTAAATTGAGGATATTTTCACAAGTCGTGTCCAAATAAAGGTATATTCCTCCAGGCTTATGTTGAAATCTCCACTAAAACCGTAAATTCATGATTGGTCATTTGCGACCCATTTTTCAGGTGAGATCCATCGTGTCTTTGGTCCGCATACTCTAGAATATATCACCAAGCTGGTCGAGGGTCACATTGATTACCTCCCACGTCTTCCTGACAATGTGCTCGTGCACATACTCACATTCCTGGAATTAGAGGACCTCCCTCGCATGGCTCAAGTCAGCAAGAAATTTCATGAAGTAGGTGCCATTTGCAGAATCTCGGCAAGTGAAATACTGTTGATCCGAACACTTGGAGTTTGATGGATCAGCGCAAAATGAACGTGTAGGCCTGCATAGGAACTCTTTTTGATTAATAACATCATTGTTCAAATATTTTTGTCTCCCCTTGCCCTACCCTCAGAGATGGGTAAAGCTGTAAAATCTTTTTCCTCTTTTAGTTATCGACATGCTCTCATTTTTGTTGCTAAGATATTTTACTTTTAAACATGAAAATTATGTATAATTCTTTTGTATGATTGAATTAATGTTTTAAGTTGTGTGCATATGTTACAGTCTTTTTCCACTTTTTTATCGAGCTATGCTCATTTTTGTTGCTATTATATTTTAATTTTAAACGTGAAAATTATGTAGAATTCCTTTGTATGGTTGAATTAATGTTTTGAGTTGTGTGCATATTTTACAGCCGGTTGCTTGAGGGGAAACAAATTTTGTTTAAAACTTTAAAAAATATTTCTTCATCTATGAGATTAATTAAGCTACATGTCTGACAAATGTGGCATTGGAGTATTACGATAAGGAACTCCTGGGCACTTTTTTCAGGTTCTTTTGAAAATTATACCATAGCATTATTTTTGTAACATGAATCACGTGAAAGGAGCAAGCCATTTTAAGACTCAAAACAACAATTGACTTTTTATCATGGTAAAAGTTTAACGACTTGCATGTAGCATAACAAAAATTGTTGTTTAGTGGTAATAGAAAACCACATTTATTTCATACATAGCTAGTTATACTTATGTAAACACATTTTCCCATGATCCTTTTAGGCATATATTGTATTCTTTGTGTTTAATTTTGTAGTAGGGTTCTTTGACTGGAATTTCTTCTCCAACTTGTAATATTTCTTAGCTATGCATGGGCGATGCTCTTTGGCAGAAGATCTATCGCCAAAACAGCGAGGCTGGCATTACAGAAGAGCTGACACGATTGGCCGAAGAAGTTGGCTGGCGAAAACTGTTCTTCACCAACAAACTGCAGTTACAGGTAGAACAGGCATCTCTGATTATTTACACTACAGTAGCCTTCAACTCAATTATGCAGTTCAAATTAACTAGTTTAGGAGACAGGATGTAATCCAGCTGATTGAACATTTAGCCGAGTACACTTGGCTTTCGTTAGTAACTGAACCGTGGCCTGGGTGTCAACTTTACCCCCGTTTGTAATCTACTACTATTTAACAATGAAAGCGCGGTGACTATCTCAGTTGGTGACGAAATCTCGATTGTAGTCAGCAAAAACATTGTCCATATGCATTACACTGTTTACTAGTAAGTGACTGCATATTTTATAATGACATCAGTAGACAACGGACAATCTATTTAATCATAGTTTATGGTAACCCAACAATTTTGGTAAACTGATGGCTGTCTATTATGTCATTGTCTTTGAAATTTGGATTTGCATTTTTTTGTGAAAGGCAGTGGCCTTAATGGGCAAGATTTGAGGATAGTTGATGATGTTCACAGACCCTTCAGATGGGTACATAAACCTTGTAATGTACAAGCCATGTGTATATTTGCCTCTTTTTTATGTTTTCTTTATGGTAATGGAATAAGATGTGGCAATCTCTTTAATTTCACACAAATAGTAATATTGCAAAATTTGCAAACACCAATAACTTGTGAAAATTCGCAAAATTTAACAAAATTCTGTTTTATGAATGAAACAGTACAGACCATGCTAATGACAAGGTAATGTTTTTCAGAATTTTTATTTTGAATGGTTGTTGAGAAATTAGACAAAATAAAATTTTTTCATATCCACCATACTGTATGATAAATTAAAAGAGGGTTGACCGGGAAGTTGTCTGTAAGCCTCACATTTCCTGTTTTTTGTTGTTTTTACAAATAGACAACTTTCACATGTTCTTGACTTCATGTATCAAGTATTTACGCATTCTCTCTTTTCTATTGTTTGGAACGATTGCATACTGGAGTATTTGTAAAAGTATCACTCAGTGGAAAATATTGACAAGAAATTCTAACTTGATGTCAACTGTTTTAGTCTAGTTTTGCCTTAATATTGCAACCATTCTTCATCCATCACAAAATATGCTGAAACATTTCTTGTTTATATAGTGTTTTACTCAATGGTGTCAAATTGAAATTTTTAGAAAACTTATAAGTGCTTTAAGAGTAGTGACAGCATTCTTTGCAAAGTAAGAGTGAATCCATTTGGACGGTCACTTTGAAAAGTAACAATGAATCCTATTGGACGGTCACTTTATTGCTCTATTTTAAACCATATACCATGTTTGGATCCAAAAATAATTTTGCTTTTCCAAAGCTATGTCATCTCATTAGTAAGCTGTGTTTGAATTGAAATGGGTCTCGATAAGATGTCTGGAAGTTCCCTGATGGCCATACTGCTTTGAAGACTTGATGTAACCGGCTGTGACATTTTATTGGCGAGCCCAGTCTGAGGCACTAACAGACTATCGGTTCTTCTCAAGCCTAAAGTCATTTCTTGTCTGAGAAAGGAACAGTTATGTAATGGACTGATTTTAAATGGCAAGTGGCCGGGATCAAAAGTTGTTTTTTGATAGAAGGAATAGATTTACAAAGCATGTGATTCCTAGAAGCTTGTACTACACTGACACGCTTTTGAAAAATGTTTTGACAAAATATTTGATTACAACACGTTTTAGCACAGTGCCAGGCATGGATTCATAGCTATGATTTAGCACAGTGCCAGGCATGGATTCATAGCTATGATTTAGCACAGTGCCAGGCATGGATTCATAGCTATGTTTTAGCACAGTGCCAGGCATGGATTCATAGCTATGATTTAGCACAGTGCCAGGCATGGATTCATAGCTATGATTTAGCACAGTGCCAGGCATGGATTCATAGCTATGTTTTAGCACAGTGCCAGGCATGGATTCATAGCTATGATTTAGCTCAGTGCCAGGCATGGATTCATAGCTATGATTTAGCACAGTGCCAGGCATGGATTCATAGCTATGATTTAGCACAGTGCCAGGCATGGATTCATAGCTATGATTTAGCACAGTGCCAGGCATGGATTCATAGCTATGATTTAGCACAGTGCCAGGCATGGATTCATAGCTATGACCATAGGGAATCTGACGTTGGATGGACGTAGGGGGCCCTTTATATTCCTCCAGCAGAAAAAAATGGCCGAGCTTGGAGGTTGTGGACCTTCCAGTCCCCTCTTTGGATCTGCGCTTGAGAGATTTTAATTTTTATTTACTCAACTATAAACTGTTTCGTAGGTTCAGATAAACCGTCAGCGCAAACGTAAGGTTGAGGACATGAGTGGAAATGAAGAGGAAATGGATGCGACCTCGTCTGAATCCGTAATTAACACCTAGTCCTCTTGTAGATGTGGCTGTCTTGACTCACACCATTTCATTTTCCTCTCCCATTTATAATTTGTCTATAGGTGTTTTGTTTCATGACTGTTTGTTATTCCTTTGGCTTGTAGGTGGTGTGTTTTTAATGGAGTTGTGCATGGTGTGTCACCATCTGATGACATGCAGCCTCTTCTGTTAGCTTGCCAGTGTGAGATAGATGTGAACACTTCATGAAGCATTTTATGTTAAAACATTTGCATGACCTCTCACCCCCTTGAACATGTATGGCTTGCAAGTGTCCAGTGAAATGGAACACAAACAGCATTAAGATTAAGAATTTTTTTCGTACTGAAGATCTTCTAAAATCATTGACATTTTTAAAAGCATAGCACAATGTACGATTTTGGCAGACCAGCTTTCCTACAAAAAAATTCTTCCAAATGTGTTGATTTTCTTCAGTATTATTGATGGTTTTTATTGACATTTGTAAAAATCTTTTATGTGTATGCTGTCAGTTTACTCTCCCAGTGTATTTGAATGGTTTTGAAATTATTCACTATCATAGAGAACCTCTCACCTTTCTAGAAAGGATGCGAGTGTTCACTCTGTCACATCAGTTGACTTGTGTCAGTTGTAAAATGACAAAATGGAGTTCATTCAGTGGGTTAAGTTCAACAATGATGTGCTATTATGTGATTGAATTTAATGTTGGCCATCTGAATGTTGATTTGTTCTGCTTGCAGTAGGTCTTGTGCCTGAAGTTTTACTTTGAAAGTTCCTTCTTTTGTGGCTTGATGGTGATGTCATCCACTAAGAGAATCATTTAACGGAATGTTTACCTTGAATTTACAATCTAAATGCACACTTTACTGGGGCAGTATTGGTGGCATTTAGAATATCACACTAGTATTATAAGCTTAGTGACATTTGACATCACAATGACTGTTAACACTTTTGTTAATGTTTTTATTGGTTTATGGTGTGTCCTAGCTGCTTTGACATTTTGTTTTACCTGACATTATCCTAGTCAACATATCCTTTAACATTTTGAAGCTTCGTAACATTTAAATGCCTAACCTTTTGCATGATCAATGATTTTGTACAAAATGATTTGAGATTAGATTACAGTCTGATCACTTCAATGGATTTTCACAAATATAACCGTTTAGCTATCGTAATGATATGGCAATGATATGGTAATCTAGCTAGTTGGAACTGAAGTAATTTAAATGAAATGAACTTTGAGCTTAGTCCAGTCTCAGGTTCACAATAAACTATGACTGAAAGGGTCTTGAAATATGGTAAACATGAAATACCGGTACTTTGATGTAATTAATATTACTTTGAGGATGCTTGTGTTTTGTGCGTTATCTGCTTGCAAATAAAAAAAACCCGATGTCGTCATTCTTTAAGTAAGACCACTGCAGGAGATTTTGAAGCAGCCAATCCTGTAAGGTGAACAACTGCATTTAAAGTGCATGTTTTATTGCACCTGTTGTAGGGGATGACTTTTATTTGTTCTTGGAGGAGTTATTGTTCTTTTTGTCCTGTATTAAGTGGTAGTTTTAGTACAAGTGTCCATTTCTCTGTCACTTAATTTTCCCGCTTTCCATGGTCAGGTTCAATTGAGGCGTCAGGCTCGGAAAAGATCAGCGTCTTCGGCAACAAAACAGAAAAGCATGACAACTCGCAGCAGTGGAGACACATTCTTAACTGAGGAGCTGGAATAGTGGGTGGGGCTGATTGTGGTTGATTGACGGAATGGGCAATGCTCTGTGTCATTATTGACAAGGGGTGGTACTTATGTTGCTGTGATTGACCAGTGCTTTGTAAGGTTGTG
Source organism: Phoronis australis (assembly GCA_002633005.1). NCBI lineage: Eukaryota > Metazoa > Phoronida > Phoronidae > Phoronis > Phoronis australis. The sequence goes on along the minus strand of NMRA01000136.1, from coordinate 229,315 downwards.
TAATGTGTGCCATGTACATTTTTTGTTTACTTTGAAAACTTTTTGGTTAGAATATGCAATGGTCAAAAATATGGGTTTGTGGAAGACTGGCGTTTGGAAGGCGAGTCAGATTTAGACAGTGTTACACGTATGTTGTGCATGCATACTGTACTGTCTTCGAGATGTTTCCGATTGAGGTGGTGATTTTGATCAGTCCATAATGCTCACACACTTCAAAAAATGTGATATTAATTCTGTCTGACTTGTAGATATGGAATTTAGACTTAGCGATAAAAGCAGGAGACATACTAGTTTATTAAGTGTTCAGTTTGAGTGTTTTTTGATTTATTGTCAATAGGCATTGTTATGTAATGCATTACAAGTTTTTGTAGTAACCCTCTCACTTTCCTGTTAATGTCAGTAAGTTATGTTAAGAATTTTTCCTTGAAACACTTTAGGCTGACCTCCAAGTGACTCGCACTTTAATTTTGGTGGAAATTTTCTCATTTCTTGATTCAGAAGTTATTCTATTATTTGTTATCTCCATTTTGTCAATACCATTATTATGTAATCTATGAATTTTATTCGGTAACTGTAAACTAGAAAAACATTCCACTTAAAGATAATCAATTCTGTAAGACAGCTATTCAGGAGAACAACATCACTGATTTGATATTTTTATTGTTTATTCATATTTCACAGTTGAATAATTCATTGAGGTAATCGCGATTTCCTAGCAAATTGAGCACATCTGATATGAAAATACTTAAAATGATTGTATTGATGCATCAAGATTTATTATTTGTTTAAGCTTAGGTTTAAAAGGCTGAAGCAGGTTATTCTGAACTAATTTACTATTACCTTTTATCACATATTTTATATTGCCTAGAATCATTTGCTCTGTAATGCCTAGCATGAGTTTCAGTTCCGTCCTATCTACCTTTGCCCAGGTGTCAAATAGCCATATATTTTCCAGTGTTGTCTGACATAAAGTTTTTAGTTTTAGTTAACTATATTTTCACACCTTCATGTCCTTTTTAAAAGTTGTGTACTATTTTCGCCTGGTCTGTGAACTATTCTCAAATTCTGATGTACCTACTAGGCAATGATTTACTGTAACAAGTCTTCACACAAAACTTTTCAGTATTTGCTTAAATGGGCAGTGTGGGAGGTCAATGTTCCCACCTCCAGTAAAAGGCATACAGCACTATTTACATTACATTAACATTTTCCACTGAATTGGATTTACAGGAATTGTTGTAAGTAGTTAGAGATCAAAGCATTAAAATGCACTTTAGTATTTTCATCAATTCCACAATCATCCTGACTTGTGAAGAATCCAAACTGCTGGATATTCCTGTGTCTATGCAACTCAAGTTTAGTGTAAATGTTTTTTTACTTTACAGCGTTAGCTCAAAAAGTGTTTTCGTCAGGGGCCTGTTTTACTAAAAGGTCGTGACTTAAATCCCACCTTTTAAGTTGAACAATTAAAAACTAAGTCAGTATTTCACTATAAAATTAAAGTTGGGATTTTTTTCATGAAGTCTCGTGTAAATCCAATCTCAAGCTGCAACTGATCATTTGCACGCAAGTGTTATCAGAGTTACCCAAAAGTTGTTAGATCATACAGTGAACTAGGCTCAGGACGCTGTATTATTTAATATATTAATTTACTTCACTTTTGTTTTTTATCCTTACAGTGTAGTCATGTTCAAAATGTAGAGTTGGTTTGGCTGATTTCTTCATTTGTATTTCAATTGTGTTTATTAAAGTATTTAAAATAAAAAAAAATGATTTAAAGCAATTTTGGTGTTATTAATGAAAGGAATTTTTTCTCCTTTGTTATTGTATTTAGTCAAATTGATCATGTAGTTGATACAGTAAAACTTGTGTATGTCCGGTATGTGCAAGTCCAATTTTCACTTATCACAATCATGGCACAGTTGTTCTGGTTTGTACACTAGGTCCTTCAGATAAGTCGGATACTGTAGCTCTTACTCGAAATAAATTCTCTCAGACCAGTTGGATCAAGCTAAAGCTAGTCTTGTTAGATTTTTAAAATGAAAAAATCCTATTTGATGCATTTTAAGTAAATCTATTTGTACAGATGTAAAATATAACTTGAAACTATTACTTGTCCCAGCTGAGTTTGGATGGTGCAACCTGTTTATTTGTTTCTATCATAATGATAAATTGAACTTCAGGGGTCCATTTCCCGAAAAGTGATTTGAGACTTTACGTCTTATGAGACAGATATTGTAGTACCACGCTCTCACTTCACAGTTGCTTCATAAAAGTTTAGCCAAGTAACTACGAGAGCATCACAGTCTGGAAATATTTTGTAGCAATCATCCTGGTAATTAGCAGTAATATGTATATTCTCGACGACTTTCGATTTTTCTCAAGTGAGATTTAACAATTTTTTTTTTAGAAATAGCATTTCATGAAGCGGACTCCTCTCTACTTGAAGTGCTATCAAAATGAATTGATTTCTACATATATAATTCCGTTCGTTGACGGTGCATAACTGCTATCACACAATCCCGTGTGTACATGAAGTCTCTTACTATCGTTAAAACGTCAATTGGACAGTTCAACGTGAAACTGAGTTGAATATGAGGCAGAATTACTTCTTATTGCTATTGTTAGAACTATTTAAAGCAACTCTAAACACTTCTTTCGTAACAAAAACATTTGATTTAAACCACATACCATTATGAAATTGGTCTCGAGTTATTTGTTGGTCAACATAGATGACCTTTCTGGGCTTGGAAAGACGTGAAAGGTCGCTTTTGCTTGAAACAAAGGTCAACTAGTGGACTCATTACAGTGTCGTGAGCATGTCCTCAAGCTCTGTCAGTTCTTTGGAAGGGTACCGCAACAGTTTTTTGAGAACCAAAAGTAAATTTCTTCTATAGAACACAGGTTTATAGCAGACTTGATGCAATAACAAATTCTTGTGAACATGACATACAACACGGGATAGAAATTTCTCAAAAATTACAACTGAGTAATTACAGGCCCGAAACATTCTCCAGTGATTCAATCCACTCAGAAGCATTACTGTTTGTTGTATTATAATACGTTTTGAATGCTGTATGATAAAAGACTGGCAAAGTGTGTCATCACATTCATGCAATAAAACTCACTTGAAATTGAACAATAATTTTTTATTGATGAATTATTTACATGCAGTGACAAGTAATAAATAACTTTAATGTAAAATAAAATTTAAAAGTCTATAAGAACAAACGAAAAATATACAAAAAATATACACGTATTTACACGTTTTCATAGTTGACCCTTGAGTAAGTTCCATTTCACTCAAGTCTCTGGGTTAAATAAAAGTTACAGAAAGTGCTATATGAATAAAATTTACAGAACTGCAATAACAATTTTTCAGAGTAACAGAGAATTCTCAAAATTCCAACATTTGTTTGAGTTTTAAAATTTGTGAGCTGTAATTCTTTTTAAACCAGTAGCAATACTGTCATTGTGCAGTTTCAAAAGTAAAAATATGAGGAAAAGAGATAATTGATCCAGTCCTTCATTGCTTAGTAATCTTTACCATGAAAAGAGCACAAAATGAAGGTATGTTGCATTAACTATACAAAGGATGCAAAACTGCTGCTTAGGGAGCATTTAAGTTGCCTAAGAAAATTGAAAGAAAGAATAGTCAAGATTTTGCATTGCAGAAGTCTCCACTACTAGTTTCTTCAGTTAGATAAAGCAAAAGACACCTAGTGTGCAGCAATGTTGGGTCTCCAAGCTGGTTGTTTTCTCCCCTGTATCTCAATAGCGTGTTTGTAATCTGCAATGGCATCGTCTCTACGACCCAGCTTACCAAGAACATCAGCGCGTCTCTTCAAACACAGAGAGTCGTCAGGCTGCAGTCGTAAGGCTGAAATTGAACAAAAATCATTTCAAAGTTTTACACTTGGACAACCACCATGTAGATTTAATCCTAGAAGATGGGTTCGTGCTACCACAAGGGTTTTAAGGAGATGTTGACATTATACATTCTAGTTTTTGTTCAAGGACGCTGTACTGAGAGATGTAAATAACTCCTTTTGAGTACCAAAAAGTTTTTATTTGTTACACATTGTTCATAAGTCAAAATGAGTAATACTCTCTGTTACGTAAGAACACCGACAAATATTGAATATATCTGACTAAAATGAACAAAAAGTACATGCAACTATTGCTTCAACTGTTTTTCGTGAGAGACGTTCAAGTAGAAATGTGTCGAGTGACCACATGGGATCAGATACTAGCGACCTCTGGAGGCCAAAAATGCAATTTCACTTTAAAAATTTGTTTACAATGCATCATGTCTAATCACACGCAATGTAAGAGGGTATTTCACTAAGTCAAACATGCTCCCTAGGCAACCCACTGCCGAGAAGAAGTACCTCCAGGTACAGCCAGGTGGCGGGACCTGTCTATCAGGTGGCCCCCTAATACTTTTTGTTTGAAAGTCTTCCATTGCCAAAATGAGAGACTTTCCTCTAGTAAGTTAAACTATTTATTTTAGACTCATTATAAAAGTATAAGGTATTTTATGGTCCCACTTGCATACTAAAGACAAACATACATTCAACAAAGCACCATGTGTTACATACCATGGGAGTAGTCTTTCTCGGCCAATTCAAACTTGTTCAATGACATGAAGAAGTTGCCACGATTGAAGTAGATATGTGCTGAATGAGGGCTGTGCTTCAGTGCCAAGTGGAAATCTACTAGCGCCCCCTTGGAATCACGTAACATCACCTGAAATGGTCAAAAGGAATTGTTAGTAAAAACTGACATTTTTCAGTTCTCGAAGAAATTGAAAAGCTCCAAGTACTGGGATGAGCTTGTATTGTACATTCGGGTACAACATGGCATGTTGTACTGCTTATCCAAACATTAACCCATGGGCTTGCATTACATATTCAATGAACAAGCGGTATCTGGATCTGTTTTGATGGCATTAACTCACCTAGCAAGAGAGTGCATAGTACAGAAAGGCTCTGACATGGACCCAGAGGTAACAGGGGGGACAGCCTATACCCCAGGGCTTAAATGTGAGAAAAATCGGGGGTGGAGTTATGCTACATTAGTTTGGCGTATATACAAGAACAATTAAAAAGTAGGGTGTGGTTTTTATCTGTTGAGATGCAATAACTAAACACACAAGAAGAAGAGATGAAACAGTTACAAAGACAACTAAAATTTAAACAAAATACTTTGCAAAACATGTGACCAGAAGATGGGTCCAAGCTTCCATAACATAATTCGTCTGCTGATTCAGGGGATCCAATTGTTAATAGACGGTAGCCTTTGCACAAGCGAAAATGGCAATTTCGCAATGTTACCACATTTTTCTTTCGGAACCTAGTGTGTTGAGTTTCTTTTTGACTTGAAACTGCCACAAAAATTACATCAATTTCACAAACAGCAAGTCAATTTTTTCAACATATAACTGTTCAGAACAAACTAGGGGTGCAAAAAAATCATCCATACTGATTTCCTCATACACATACTTTTGTAATCGCTCTATTTAGCAGCGCTGACTCGTCTCTAGGTGTTATAGTGAGAGCTTTGTCGTAGAACTGGCGTGCCTGCCCAAACTGATGTGTATGGAAGTACATGTTGGCCGCATTGAAGTAGGCCAGTGAGTAATTTGGGTCGATACGCAGCGCCGTCTGGTAGTCCCTCATGGCATTAGCCTTGTCATTCATAAACTGTAACAGAGAAGGTGGATTTAAATAACAGAAGTGCTGGCTGGACGTAAGAATTCTAGATGCTTTCTGCACAAAACCCAATATGTGCTTTGTAAATAGTTTATTCTAAAATGAAGTATACAAATGAGTAATTAGGATTAGTGTATACACAGAGTAGTGTTTTAATCACTATTACAGTAAAATCTTACCAATTTAGGACAAAATATGGTGGACAAATGAAGTTTCATTTTTTCACATATAGCACAGAATAAATGTTATATGATTTTCAAGTTCTGTGCTGTAAGACCTACTACCAGTCAGCGTTTTGAGAAACTGGGTATTCAGAAAATGGTGGCAGCCATGATTGAAAATTGAAAAAGGTTCATTTTGATTCGCAATTCTTTCGTCTAAAATTTGTGACATTCTGCCGTAATAGCATTAGCCTTATGCTGAGGAGTGGAGTGTGATGAAAGTCCCAATAGATGTCACTACTATAAGGATTCAGAATTTGAACACCTGCTTGTTTCCTACAAGTCTACTCTGTAGCAAAAAGGAATGTGCACTCGATGAAAATAAGCACAACTGAAAGCATGGTTAGAAATGCCTGGAAATATGTCTGATAATTGATGACTGACACCTTTCAGGACACACACTATTTATAATACTTAATAACAAACATCAGTTTTCAAATAAAATGAAAATAAAACCACTACACTCCCTTTACAGTGGACACAATTGGAGATTTTCATCCTTGATGTGAAACCTGCAGGGGCAGACCTCACTGTTACCTGGTGTATAACACCCCTGTTCGTGTACAACTCTGCAGTAGGCTGGACCCTTATGGAAGCACAGATATCCTGCAGGGCACCATCGGTGGCACTCATCTGTAGGTTGACTATGGCGCGGCCCTCCAATGCCGGCTTGTAATCTGCAACACACAGACACAGCACTACAGCAACCACGAGTGAAACAAAAACGACATATCCATAATTCTACTTTACCAGTCCCATAGCTCAATGCTTCTATTTCGTCGTTAGTGGAAAAAAAATGACAAAATCTAGTTTCATAGATAACATGGATAAAATTTACACAAAATAAAACTTGCACCAATTACGATGCATACATAATGCAAGTTTGTCGCAACAGACCATCCCAGGTAGCCAGATCACCTAGCTACTCAGGATGGTCAAAATTCATGAGCCAAGTGTAAAACAAGAATTGCCTAAGTATTGAATCAAGATGTTTGCTTTAACTTTTTAGCACTCTTGATAGACAAGCCTCGTCAAATCGGTGATAATAGTCCTTGAATTCCTTAGCACTGTATAACTGCCATTTTACATTATGACCGATAAGCCACAACATCTCAAGTTCTGTGGTATGGTTGATACCTTATTTGGATAAAATCGTAGTAGGCTCAGATTTTAGTGAGTTTAAATAAAACAGTATCTTACTCTCATTAATAGTCAGAGCCATAGTGAACTGGTTCCAAGCTTGCTGGAATTTGCCCTCCACCTGCAGGCTGTAAGCAAGATTAATACGGGCGGGGAGGAATGTTGGGGAGATGTGTAGGGCACGCTCGTAGTCATGTCTGCAAATAAACAAAGGAACAGTCATTAGGTGAACCTGTGCATAGAGTAAAACACAATAACACTAACTGTATAACATTTATGTCATCGGATTTTACGCTAAATAGTACAATTAATAGGTAAATTTTCCCTAAATTCAAGCATAAATAATTGCCAAAATTGTAATTTTTTTCATTTTTCAAATACTCATTATATTGCTAAAAATGTCATATTGTGTTTTAATTTGAAGAAATTTTGCCACAAACATTGTTACCCCCGTGCTACTAAAACTGAGACTGAAGGACACCTCCTCGCCTTCTCACCTGGCAAGGTAGAGCCCCTGTAGGTGACCGTAGTCCATGAACACATTCCCTCGAGCCAGATATGCCTCTAGAAATGACCGATTCCTTTTGATAGACACGGTGAATGTCTCGACTGCTTTCTGCAACTTGCCCAGTCTGTGGAATAAAGAATAATATCATGCAGCCATATATATATATACATGTAATGATTCCACAACAGTTTAAACAATAATTGCAGGTGGTCTGGTACACATTGTACATGCGCAGGTCACTCAGGTGGCTCCATTGCTCTAATCATCTGGAAGCATTTTTATGCTTTATTAACAGGCAATAGTTGGATATAATGTGCCCGTATTTTGAGAACCACATTGATGCCCACTATCAGGAAGAGATGGTTATCTCTTCCTGTGATTATTCAGTGAAATAAACAGGTTCTCAAACTTCGGGCACGTTACATCCGACTATTATATTGTAAACATATTAAAACCGAGCCGGGGACCTAGAAACCTGACTCAAGGGTCAAGCAGTGTGTCTCAGTGGGACTTGAACTCATGACCTTGAGTAAAGGAAGCAGGCACTTGCCCCACCAGACAACACTGTCTCTTCATCCATAACAATTACTTAGAGATCACTTTAACAACCTTAAGGATACAGCAAATATCGTAATATGTGCTGACACACACTAACATATAGAACACACCAAAAGTATTCATATAAAATGACCCAGAGTTCCCAGACATGATGACTGGGTGGAAGCTAAATTGATAATCTGGGTTGACTTCCTCCCATCCAAGAATGAAAACAAATGAACGTGAAAGTTAGTAAGGTGGATATAAGCCATTCCATAGCCAGAATTTAGCTATGATAATAGTTACTACACATTTTTGTCCGATACTTTAACCTTGTACAGTACAATACACAGTATTATAGAAATCTTATCATTAATAATCTCACTTGTGATAACAGAGTCCCAGCGTGTGATGTATCCGAGGGTCAAGGGAATCTACTTTGGCAGCCATAGAAAAGTCATAGAGAGCATTCTGAAAGTCACGTCGCTCGTAATAAAGGAGCCCCCTGTTGATGAGAACCTTCAGCATGAGGTCGTCACCCAGCATGAGCACGATTCCGTAATCCTGGAGAGCCTAAGAAAGAATCATGATGTGGTAAATATAACTCTCACCTATACTGGATGAATGAAAATGAGCATCAGCTAAAAAGCTGTTGTCAACATACATATCCTTGGATATATAGGTTGACGATTAAAGGTTGACCTCTGACCTTACAATTCTTTGAAACTAAAAGTAAACAATAAACCAAAAACAAGACTTGCTTATACTGTACAATGGAGGAGTTGAATGAACTTGTTTGGCAGATAACTTTTTGATAGCTTTGCCACACTGAATGCACCCTCAAGACTTATTATATGATAATAATAACAACTATTTTTAATGATCATTGTATTTGTAGGAGAAAGTCGTCACAACAGATTCACAAAATCAAAATCGGTAATTTGCTGTTGTCAAAAAGTGACGATTACAAACCTCGCAAAAACACTAATAGATTCAAACCAATGTCAAAAATAAAATTTGCATGCACACCGTACAGGCACTATACATAATGTATTCATTTCTCGCATGGCAGTGTTTCCAACAAAATATTCGAGCAGCATTTACGGCATAAAGTTTCCAGTTTGGGACAGTCTCCAAAATTTGAGACACTGAAATTCAAGCCAAAATTTTATTTTCTTGATTCTGAAGATTAAGACAAGCACAATTTGGCAAGGTGCTTCTGAAATATCAGACACTGTCTTTTGCATCAACAAAGTTTGAGATGAAATCCCTGGAAATAGCTGCCAATAAAAATACAAAATTCTTGAATTTGGGATGGACAATATAGCTACAAACTCCAACCTTGAGTAAAATAATTAATTCCTCACTGTCTCACAGATTTTTTACCATAAGTTACCCATAATCATTAACCTTATTGAAGTTTCCACTGTCGTGTTGACACACTGCCCTGTTGAAATAGGCTAATGCACACTGACAGTCTATCTCTGTAGCCTTGCTCAAGTCTTTAATGGCCAGAGTGTATGCCTTAATATGGTACTTGAGGGCGCCACGGTACAGATAGGCCCGCACGCTCTTTGGCTGCAGCTTCAGAGCTTCATTACAGTTCATGATGGCTTTTGAATAACGACCATGCATACCATAAAATGTGGCACGGCTAAGATACGCCTGGAACAAATTAACAAAATGATGCAATTAGACGGAATGATTTGATTTATGATTATAATTGTGTTTGAAAAAGTCTTCAACAGGCTTGAAAATTTAGCACCACAGAAAAAGCGAACCAATTTTGAAAAACAAAACAAGTTGCACTGAAGGATCAATAATTTAAGATTTTTCCATTGATGTGGAGGCAATCAATTACTATCATGTCCCCAAAACAACAAATAGATACAAAGTACGCTACACTATGCTATACTACACTATACTACACTATACTATACCTGAAATATTTTCGGGTTGATGGCCAATGCTTTATTAAGATCCAGAATTCCTTTAGCATTCTTTAGTCTCAATCGCGCCATTCCCCTCTGGTAGTAAGCCTGTTAAAAAACAATAAAATGATTGAGTACAATGCAGCTTAACTGCTATTAAGTTTGAACGAAAATGGGTTTTGTCTACGCCTTCAATCTTTCACAATCCAAGAACTACTGACTCCAAAGAGAAAAAAGCAAAAATAGATCACAGAAAAATGGCATAAAATCTGCCTGTAACTCACTTCCTTCTGTATTGCAACAAAGATTAAATGTTGACATCGTCATTTTGACTCAGCTGGTTACTCATGTCACCTTTATTGGAGTAGATCTTGACAGCTTTTATAACCTTACGAAACCCACTTAAAGGGACATTTTTATCTAATTCACTGTCTAAACTACAAGTTCAAACTTAATGCCCCAAAATATCAAAAGCAATTTCATATTTTAATAAAAATCAATTTCTCCCAGACAGATCACCCAAGGGGTTGACAAGTAAAAAAAATGTCAAATGCTGATGTTTAAAATGGTCAGAGTGAACTTCCAAACTTGGACAGCTTTAGCCCCTTTATAGGTCTCCTATAATTCCTGCTGCCTTGGTATGGAAAATGAGTCCAGTTAAACAAGGTTTATTTCATAATTTGCAAACAGCAAATGAGAAGAAAATGTGGGCAAACAGACTCCTAGTATGGTAAAACATTCTACAGTTTGGTACATAACATGGCAGACAGATGCAATATTTGTCAAATTTCCCGAAAAATTCCAGGACAATTCATTTTGCTTTGCTCTTAGCATGGTTTGTATCGAGTAGGTATTACCAAACAACATTTGATGAAATTTTGAGCATTTAGAACTGTTACAATATGGTTAAGCATCTGAAAAATAGAAATATGGTAATTTTAACAATTTTTTATCCCAAATTGAAGAATTTTTACCGTAATCCTGACCTTCAAATTCACAAATATTTACCTCGGCATGACTAGAGTCAATTCTGACAGCGTTGTTGAAGGCATCGTGGGCTCCCAAGTAGTTCCGTAGCTCCATGTAGCACAGTCCAATCATATAGTTGACCTCAGCGGCCTCTTTAGGCCATACTTGCATAGCTTGCCAGGGTTTCTAGAATAACAACATTTGAATGAGTTCAGTGTTCACAAGCACAGCAAGTGAATTAATTCCTGACAAAAGTAAAAAATCATCTTCTTTGCAAAACAGTTCTGTTCAATCCCAGTAACAAGGCAAGAATCTGTGTTGCACTACTTTGACAAAAATGCAGTACCAACAGTCAAAGTCAATTAGTATAATTTTATATTTCAGAACAGGATATATTTTCAAAAATTAAAAGCACATTTTTATCAGCACCATAAACATTTCAGTTTATTTGAATAGTCAAAATCTCTGATATCGCTTGCAATATCTAAGCTGCAAAGCAAGAAAAACAAACAAAACTAAAGAGAAGACAACCAAGAAGCCAAGTTTCCAAAGACAAAATGATAAATGCCAAAGAACGCTGGAAAAGAACCATTTACCAAAATGACAGTTTTAGCAATCTTTGGTCTCTGCAATGTAGAAACAGCAGACAATGTCTAAAAGCCACAGCCAAGCAAAAGGTGTGTCTAAACAACACCGTAACACAGTCTCACAAACTAAAAGATAAATGGACTTCAAGAACAATGCGGTAAAAGTTCTTCAGTTTGAGACACAATATGGTGGACTGGTTTTATTTCGTTTTTTCAAATTTCCATAAAAATTATTTTTCAGGAATTTATACTTAGTTTGTTTTTAGCTTAGTTTGTATGGTGAAACAGTATTTGAAGTTTTGACCATTAGTAACAGTTTGGTAAGCCTCTGAAAAATCGAAATGTGGCAATTTTAGCAATTGTTAAAGAATTTTTACCGTAGATGCTTGAAAAAACGAAAAAAGGCAGGGAATAAAGGGGTACACCCTGAAGCAATCTCACAATAAATGCCAAGAAAGAACGTAGTAGTTCAGGAAAAGAAAAAAAATAAGCAGCAACATTGCAGAACATTTCCTTTTCTATGTTTCCACAGATCATTTCTTACACAATATCAATGGGATATGCTTCCATATTTAAAGCAAAAGAATTCACATCTGTCCTTTGATAGAAAGGTTGATAGAATAGCTAGGTTCACTTATCTTACCTGACTTTTTGGTTCCTAGAATTTTATGACATGATTACAAAAAGTACAGCACTGCATGCCATATAAGCACATGAAACAAAGCTAAACAAACGTACAACAGGTGACACAAATCAAGGTAAACAAACCCATAGCAATTTTCTAGACTCAAATAGCTGGCCACATTCACAAGCAGCTAGTCATAATAAATGTCACTCGCTGAGCACAACTGGGCAATTCCATAGTACTTATTACAAAAAAAACACCAGCATGTGATCCAGTACATGATTGTTCAGTGTGTTGGTCTAGTCAACTCTACAACATTTTGTCTTCTTGCTGTGAAGATATGAATCCCACTCTCGGTAGCGTTGAGAAAATGAATTCCACAATATTTTTGTACGTAACCAAGGATACAAATACTGTGCTATCACTCATTAACAACACGGTTAGCGTTGTTTTTTACCTCTTGTTACAGAAAACAGCTAAGCTGCACATGAGAGCTAGATTTCAAGACAAATGGCAAACATGCCTCTCAAGTGACCAGTCATAGACAATCAATAAACATCTTCTAGCCAAGTTGGTTATTATTGAGATAAAAATATTTTCAAACTGAATTAGCCTGTACAAAAGATGANTAGGGGGGGGGGGGAGTTGGTAAATGTAGGTAACAGATACCCTGTCAATAGAACAGGTTCAACCTGCAGACAATCATAATGCACAAGCACTGAATTAGCTTACCAAACAGACAACAAATATCAATTGAGCAGATCTCAAACAGGCCATTTAATCTGAAGACCTACCAGTATATTTAAAGCTTTCTCAAAGCTTTCTGCAGCCTCTTTATACATTTTCGCCTTCATCTCAGTCTTTCCTAGCAGGACAAACAGCGACGGAATAGGCTTTGAGCGTGTGGCTGCCTGGAGAGCACTGATGGCCTAAAGAAAAAAGATCTAGAGTTGTAAAAATTTCACATTGTCTCCATATTCACAATGCTAAATCATACCCCTTACAATTGAATATGGAGTGAATTTTGAAGGCTCCAATTCAGACCCAGGACTACATGTGCCACATATTATTCATCGGCCACTGATGTCGGCTTATGTGAGTGAATTGGCAGACACAGCCTTTTGGTCATTGTTATTTTAAAATTCAGATATCATGTTCTATGCTCTTGCAAAATATCTAATGAAATTAAAGGAAATACTGGACATGGACAGTTTTCTGAGAGTATTCTGATACAGGATGGATGCATCAATTGAAATTTTTAAGCATTAAAATAAAGCATACAGTTCATCATCACAGTATAGATGCAATCACAGGAAGTTTGTATATTTAGAGGGAGGAATAGTGATAAAAGGCGTTCATTACCTTGTTATAATTCTTCAGGAAAGACTGCACAACAGCCACCTGTGTGGGGCTGGCTGCAATGCCCACGTTGAACTCTGAGGCGTGACGTACGCAGAACGCTGCCAGCTCAAGGTTTCCTAACTCTAGCACCATCTGACCCTGAACGGATACATAATTAATGTTAGAGGATGTCAGTGGAAATTTGTGATTTTACAAGAAAAAATTATTCAAGAAATAAGTTAAGTAACTGTGTTATTCTCACTATGTTGTATCTACTCAGTAAAATTTCACCATTAAAAGTATGCTATAATTTAACTTCAGTTCCAACAAACTTATAATAATTTTCTGAACCTTCCAACAACAGTTTTCACTGAGCACTGAGGAATCTCTAACCTTTGACCAATATACAAACAATGTCAATTCACCTCTTAAAATCTTCTCCACTTTCCATGGATTTTACACAACAAACACTCTTTGACAAATTCATTTCATTATAACCATTGGGATAGCAAATAAATTTCAACAAGTTACCACCTGCACAAATCCAAACACAAGCTGTAAACAAACTTTCAACTCACCCTGTACATATAATAATGGGGGATGTCAGGACGAATGTGAATTGCTCGAGTAAAATCTAGCAAAGCATTTTTGGGCTGGAAATAAAAAAGACAAACACTTGTATATCATCAAAATTCTTGTAGAAAAGCTTACACTTTAAGCTAATGCTTAAAACCAAAAGAGGAAAATAACAGTTCTTTAAAATTACCAAAAGCTTGGTATACGCTGTCAAAGGTAATGAACAGTTAAAGCTACACGTTTCGGTATCAGAATCAACTTGCTTCAAAGGCACATTTCCCTTCCAAAGTAATATCATCGCATTCTCATTCTTTGTTAGAAGTGAAATTAATTGCAATAAAATACCAGGAATTCTCTTGATAGCCATACTGTTTTGGCACCTGAAACTAACTTGCCTTGTCAAGCAAACTTAATGAACCTGATCAGAAGCAATAATAGAACGTTAGTTCGTCTAAAGCTTAGAAATCATTTAAAATCTAAGTAAAGAATAAGATGAGACCTTCATTTTATAATGGTAAGTGGCATGAAATATCAGTTGTTTTTTCACAGACAACAAAGGTTTATTGTGGTTTCAATGATCTTTTTATGAATCTATTTACAAAGTTTCTATTTTTTCTGTCATCCCACTGTAGCAAGGGCTATTTATTACTATCATAATTGCTTCCATTATCATGATTATTGTCATACGTTTTACCAAAAATAAAAAATTTTCAAGTCAGCATAACCAAGAATCTAGCTGCATTGCTACACGATGTTTAACTATGCTAAAAAGCTTGCAAACCATACGGCAATGCCGAACCATTAGGCTCATGGGCGACTGTGCAGAACTGCGTTTATACACGAAGCTTAGGCACATGTGTCAATATGCAAATCACTTGAGTAAAACAGGCCATGAAAAAAGGCATTATTTTGAATATAAGGCACATGGGCTTAAAGGTGTGGCATAATATACAAAACTACTACAAATTTCTTGAATATACGCCAAGGAACTACAAAGATACAGAGGCAAATGTAAAAAAATTGCCATTAGGAGGCACAGCGGTAGTCAAAATGGGTGTGTCTGTATACCAATTTATACATGGGCCTATGTAGGAGACAATACCAGGGCTTATATGCCAAACTTAGGTGCATGCACCAATATGCGAACCACTTGGGTAAAAAAAGCCGCCATAAAAGGCATTATTTCGGGTATAAGTCCATGGGTCTAAAGGCGTGACAATGTAGTACTACCCAGGACAAGATATCAGATAAAGTACAGATGATACTACAGCTGCACTACTCACATCATGAATCCTATGATATGCTTCAGCCCTGCATACGTAAGCTCTCACGTAAGTTGGGTCTACTTTGATTGCATTACTGAACTTCTTGATAGCTCTGGAAATTAAGTAGGCTGTGTTATTTACACAAGTGTGTTGTGGGAGTAAAACAGTTTGTATGAAAGTGTTACAAAACCTAGTGATAACAATAACATGTCAGTGAATATAATTCTGAAATATATACAGAAAAACATACCACCAGCAGAAGTATTGTTTTACCTTGTAGCCAATAGTTAATTTCTTATCAATTTTATGTCCATTCAACACCTGTAGGACAACTCATGATTAAAGGTCCTGTCACACAAAGGCAGTTCTCAACAAAGTTTCAAGAATTTTGTATCAATGGACAAAAATTGAATAACAAAAGAATAAACGTTAGAAACACTTGTTTTGAGAAAGAACCCCATAGACAGTGTCATGTTTCTTCACGTCCCCAAGCCCATTTTGTCAAAATTTTAGATCAGTAGCCGACATTCTGAGAATGCGTTTGGGCTGACAGAGTCACGAGATTATATGAGATAAATAAATAAATGTCACAACAATTTTTGTACCAAATAATGGTCACAATGTAATGAGATCTTCCAAGAAAACAGAACCTGGTGCTTACTTCTGATAGTTTTCCATTTTCGTCATGTAAATGAGCCCCAGATTAACATGCGCCAGGGCAATATCATTGCTAAGTTTGAGGACTGCTTCAAAGTCTGGAATGGCGTCTTCTGGTCTGCAAAAAAATTTCAAAAGTTAATTCATCAGTAAACTGATGTGACGACTGTCAAAGAGCAAGCATTCATGTTAAAAAGGTACTCGACTCAACATTGCAAACTAAAAGTTAAAAATTCCAAGCAGATGACTAAAAAAATGCTAGCTGTAGTTTTTATTTCAGGTGGGCTCCACTTGAATCTTTGGAATCAAAACCACATTACAATTATTTTTTAACACAACCAAAATTGCCTGAGTGAAAGAATTAGTTGACACTTTCTCAGGGAAGTAAACATTAAAGGACTTGTAAAAACTCGCTGTAAATGTTTCAAAGACTTGGTTGCATCAATTAGCAAAACCGAGTTTATCAGTAAGACAAGATCTATCGTCTTTCAATCCATGATAAGATAATCTCAGAATAGGCTTTTTCTGTCAATCAACAAACAACATATGTTCAGGTGGAGAGACAGGTCCTTCTTCACAATACACATTTCAATATATCAAAACTACCTGATGCTAGATAAAAATAGCTCAAATATTAATATAACACTTGTTTTAAATTTCTATCATTCACGTGACCAAAATGTCACCAGTATAACTCACAGTCACAGTAAACCAAACAACTCATTGACATTGACAGAATCACTTACTTTCCAATAGCATTGTACAGTATCCCTCTGTGTAACAGAGCTGAATAGTTAGCCTCACTATCATCCAACAGGATGGATATACTGAAGTCTTGCAATGCCTTCTTGGGGTGACACCTGCATTGAAAACTCACTGTTGACTGAATGCAAAAAATATGATGGTCACATCATTTCTGAATACAAAAGCTTTAACTTTTAGGTAGATTTAAGCTTGCGCTCAACTTTCGAGTAGAGTCCAGAGTTTTTGACCCTGGTCCATTACCTTTGATCTCGCCATGTTTATCAGGGCTAAGAGCAATCTAAGGTACTGTTTAAGTGTCCCAGCAAAATAATGAATCTCGCCAGAAACTGCTTGTAAGTCCAATGGGGCACTGCCATGATGTGTCACTGAATAGGACCATCTGAGTAAAAAAGTCTTATGCTGGGGTCCACACTTTTGACCTACGGAATAGCCTATAAATCTGTATTAAGATAGTTACGTTTTCACCAAAAGGAGTTATATAAGGAATAACACTTCCAGAATTCAATTGTAGGGTCTTAATGTGGTGAAAACAAAAAGTAGGTGGAGGGGTATCTGTCGGATCTCCAGCCACATACCCAATAGATACATAATCAATTCCAAAATTAGGATAATTGCTTCAAGGCCTGTAGTTGACACTTACTTTCTAAGTATACAACCCCTGTAATACAGAGCCTGGCTGTTTTTCGGGTCGAGATGAATGGCTGCTGATAGATCTTCAACAGCGCTGTTCCACTGGTTGAGCTTAGAGTACGCGCGACCTCGGTACATCCGAGCAGGTGCATTCAGTGGCTCTATCTTCAGGAGCTCGGAGAAATCATTGATCGAAGCTTGCCAGTTTCTTAAACATTTCAAGGTAGAGAAAGCATCTGACAACACGGTATTTATGAATTCTAACCATGTCAAAATTACTTCTATCAGAAAATTTGGCTAATTTAAGGGCAAAGCATTACCATAATTTGATGTCAGTTATTCGCAGACTTTGGATTTCCACCTTAGCTGTTTTTGTTGAGTCCGATTACAAGTTTCTGAGCAATTTTTATCTTTGCTTCAGTAAGCTGTTTTCAACTTACATTCTGGACAGTCAACATCACTTCAACTACTTTTCTTTACAATATTAGTCACAATTTTGGCAAAACAAGACCAGATTGACAACGTCTAGGCACCACAAACTTTCCTTCACAATAATTCCTGGTCATTTGTCAAAGCCTATTTCTTAGAAACATTTTAACGCCTTAAATCTCTTTCAAATGAACAAAACTACTAAATACTCACTCATTTTTGAAGTAGTACAACGCATGCCTCATTATGGCTTCGGTCTTATGTGGAGCCAGGCGTGTAGCAATGGCGTAGTCTTCCATGGCTAGCAACATTTCATTTCGCTGAAATATCACAAGTGTATCTTACACCAATCTATCTGAATACTTCTTAACTTGCAGGTGAATTGTAAACTTAAACAAGAGCAATGCACAGCATTGAAATGCACAGACAACTGGACCACAAACGGTATACTTCTAGGGGTGTTCATTAGTACCACTGATCTAGGAAACCAAAGAAAGGTAATCCAGCAGACCAGTTTCAACTTCAATATCAGTATCATTGAAGAGTTTCGTCACAAAATGAGACACCGGACACATAAAAAAATTTAGAACCACCATATTACAATTGATTAGCAGAGTCACTCCGTACTTTGATCCTTTTTCAGCAAAACCTGATATATCCTAAAGTGAGGCATGTTCTAAACCACACTATTTCTTTCCAACAAAAATCTTGTTTTGTGAAGCAACTCTTCATATTAGACTAATCACAGCCATACACCTCTTTTTCAATGTCCATCAAAAATCTTTCAAGCCAATTTGACAAAAAATCAAAAAGACAAAAACTAAAAATTGACAGACAGTTTATTGTCAGATATCTGACAAATAGACTGGTGCCAGCGCAATCATGCTACAAAACTCCGTACCATGCTTCGTTATGATCTGTCACCAGGATTTTGAGAAAATCATTGGACAAGCAAAGGTAATGATGGTTGACCAGAATGCTGACTATACAGCCACAGGCACAATTTTTTGTTTGAGCATAAAAATGAATCTTCTAGGAACCAACTTTATCATTGTTGATCAGCTGTCTCACCACATCCTAAGACTACATGGCGTCCTCTATTGCCAACCCATGATGTACTTTTGTTTGACAGATAACCCAAACCTGGGCAAAACAGCATGCATTTTCTTGCTAATTTGTCAAATTTACAAGCTCCTTCAGGTTGAAATTACTTAAAACATGTTGCAAATGGTCTTACCTTCTCATACATCTCTGCTCGACAAAAATAAGCCTCATGATCTTTCGGGTTAATTTTAATGGCCTGGGTGTAGTTAATTATCGTCATGGTTATATCACCTTGGGCTTTGTAGATCTCAGCTCTTCAAGAAAATAAAAGGACTTGTACAAAAATACTGTCTTATAATAATTGCTAAATGCATCAGGAAATTGTTTACCATAAACCACATTGCAATATTTCCTGCGACATTGTCCATCACGTGATTTCAAAATTAGAGAAAGCAGAACTCATTTTTTACTCATTTGCTCGCTTGACAGCAAAATAAGACATCGTCCATTTACTGCAGATAGAACTGAAGACAGTTTTATAAAGTTATGATGTTAAAAATTTGAATACTTATTAAACAACAGTGCAATTATTTAAGTAGAAAACAGATCTGTTATATTATGGATTCACAGGAAACCAGAATTGTTGCTTACATTATATTTTCAATTTATAATTGTTGTATGTTGACTTGTAAAATGTATACATGTTATAAAGAGGATAGGAGGCCTACAGTGTATGCCAAAAGTAATCAGACAAAATAGGAGGCCTACAGTGTATGCCAAAAGTAATCGGACAAAATACCATTTCTCTGTCATGGTGAATTCCACATGTGCTCAGCTGTCATGACAGTAAATTCAGGGTAATTTTATAAGAATACTTTTGGTGTGTACTGTATTTACATTTCCATGAACTAAATGAGTTAATTAGACAGCCTTTTGAAACACCCTGTAGTTTGACTTAGAAGAGCTCATAATTTGAGGTGACCCAGCCTTACCTTGATCTATAAGCTCCACTGTGCATACGATTGTGCTTGAGTAGAAAGTTGACATCCTCCAGTGCCTGCTGGTTGTTGCCTTGCAGCAGATATATCAGGTGACGGTGCCAATAGGCGTCCAGTAACATGGGCTCCATTTCAATCGCTCTGTAATAAATCGAAGAGGTCAACACATTACAGAACCTGAACTACCCCCAACTTACCAACCCATAGACCCTATTCACGCGGCGGCAATTAAGACCCAAAGCGAGGCTCACTGCGATAAACAAAGCGAAAGTAGACATTGCGTGAGTTAAATAGCCGGTCTTTTGAGTCCAACCTGGATATTAAATTTTAATGATGTGTCCACAATTAACCACAGAGACGTAGAAAATTACATTAGAGAACAAGTTAAGGCACCAAAAAGTTGTCTGATGAAAGGGTTTAATTATTTTTTGGAAAACTAGGTTCGAAACATGAAAAGTAAATATGACCAAATTGCGGCGATCGTAGTGTTACGGATTAGGTATTATGCTGAATGCAGGGTTACGTTTTTTCTTGTAAATTGTTGATCAAAATACTTTCAACGCAGACCAGGTCATCTGCTCGTATTGTTGACGAGTTGAAGACATATTTGACAGTGGTGTCTGTCATGTGCAATTAGTCACATCTGGTTTAATTTGTTGATCAAATAACATCAAGCATAGCCTGATCCTATGCACTCACTGGGACTAACAGTTGATTTGTCATTGGTCTGAAAGAATAATTGATGTTATTAAATATATTTTTATTAAAATAAAAAACCAGGCTCGTAATTGAAAATAAAAATTATTTGACCATCAATGCTTTCTTGGTTGTAATAATTCTTACGTCTATTTCATGTGTTAGATTTCAAATATCAATCTGGACCAAGTTGAATTTTAAAATTAAAACACCGATTTCGTTTGTCCAAAACATAACATCATTTTAGAACTCAATTTCAGTTAACTGGACAATGCAATCATAGTTATCATGTTTCTGCAGGAGCCTCTTTCATCCGAGGGGAACGGTGCCAGTGCCTACTGAGAGGCGATTTTTTCGCCGAGTGAGGGCAGGAACAATCTACCTCCCCATCACCATCAATAGCACCCCCGCCCTGTTGCAAGCTCTCATAGGCTCTGCCTCAATTTAAAGTAGCCTTTTGTGCTCTTAAAAATTGTCACCTGTGTGGTTACAGGTGATTTGAACTCAGAGAGATTTTTCA
>NMRA01000136.1:68858-208084 GCA_002633005.1 Phoronis australis | reverse complement strand
ACTCTGGGGATGCAGGGGTCTTGAATTCTTGGGTTTGCGGACCTGTTGACTAAAAAAAACGGTAAACGGGGTTCATTCAGCGCCTATGCGTTGTTTATTCACTCCCCGTTGCGCACGTGTGCTAGTCAGCAATTCGCACCCGAACTTAAAAATGGGATCTGATACAATTTTAGGGGGGGCCATGCCCAACCCCCTAAATCCGTAGTCATGAAAACACAGCCTGGCTGGCCCATTCTCTGGTCGTTACTATGATATGCTTAACAACTGACCGACATGCGACAAAATATGATCTAACTTTTCGAAAACATTTATAAATTTTACACGGATATATTTTTCTTCGTCGCGGCAACGACCCAACGCTTCCGAATCTCAATGTCTTTAGAGATTGTGAAGCAGACAGTTGCGTGTCCGTATTTTTTCTAGCCGTTCGCGGAACAACATGGTCTGAAACACAGACCTATGCCGATAAGCTAACAGAGCTATCGTAGCGAGCCTCGTTTTGGAATGCGCCTCCTGTCGGCGTGAATAGGGTCTATGACATTATTTTTCATGTGGCCTAGAGGTGGCATGCTGACTAGACTTAAATACTTGTCATGAGGCCATAATATGTAGACCAAAGCAATTAGCGACCACGATACCATTAACACAAGCTATAGAATAGTGTAAAGCACTCTGAGTAATTAATTGCAATTTTGTCTTTTTCAAAAGAATGCATACTTATCCAAATCAGCCAGAGCCAGATTTATTTTGCCAATCTTCCTGTAGAGGGCACCTCTCCTGGATAGGTAGAATGCTTTGGGGACGTCTGCTTTTTCCAGTTCAGCAGAAAGTTGATCAATTTGCTCGTGCAGAGTCTAGGAATACGAAATACAGTGTAGAATATTCATTGTCCTTTGTAGAATTCTATAAATGAAAATGAATTGTGGTTCAAAATGTTCACTGTAGCCTTTGAACAGTCACTTGCCTTAAAAATGATATTGCAAAATTGTCTTGTCGCCTACTTGGTGATGTGATATTACCAACTGAAAAGTTGTGGAACGTTCAGTGAGGTAGGTACAAATATCCAAAACAGAGACCTAACTAATTTTCAAACTTACACCAATAGCTAATTATTTTTATTCACATATGATGAAAACAATGACACAGAAGAAAGCAGCATTTTACAAGTCTGCCAACAGATGTCAGCTGTACATGTCTGCCACTAGATGTCAGCACACGCCCATACCTCCAATATGATCTCATCCTCCTCTGTCTCAGGTACCAAGTTGACGGACGACACTTCTCTGTAGTTAATGCTGTCCACAGCTTTCTTTTGCTTCCTTAATTAATGCAGACAGTAAACACCATGAGTGGCTTGTGCAATTGTAAAAGAAATACTGTAAACCTCATAAAATAAGTAAATTCATTATAAAACAGTTTTAGTTTGTTAAATTTGACCCATCCTCGTAGCTGTAATTTGTAATAAAGAGGACAATACAATCACACCCTATCAGGTTATTTCAAATGAAACTGTAATTTCTAATTAAAATAAATCGCGGTTTTAAATAAAACCCCACAACTGATACACTTAAAAACAAACGTGAACATTTAAAAACCATAGTAATTCCAAATATTGCACAATTGTTATTTGATAGTGAAATAAACAAACAACAAAAACTGTGCCTTGTTTCATACGGGAAACCAAAATGCTTTGGAGATTTCCCAGGGATTCCTGTGTCATCCAAAGGAATGTGGATGAGAAGTGTGTGTAAATATAACGCCAGTTCACAGCTGCAGTTGGAATCTGAATTGCTGCCATGCAAAGAAGACGTGAGGTTCCAAATAAACTAAGTTATATACCTTCTGTTACTAATCAAAATGGATATGCAACAAAAACTGAGCTAATTTGAGATAATGCCAAAATATAGTTCTCAAATCTGTCAAATTTTTTTAAAATCAGTTTTGAAAATTAATTTTCATCCCACAAAAGAAAAAGTGGACTTCAAAGTGGGTTCACTTAAGACCACTGTCCCTTTTGTAGAACAAAAATTAATACAAAAAATTAAATAAATCTAAAATGGACAAAATTTTGATTTGTTTAGTTTCTAGGGTCTCATTACAACAAGGATTCATATTCAAGACATAACAGTAGAGAACAACATGGCTACTCACTCTACCACTTTATAGTAGAGAACAACATGGCTACTCACTCTACCACTTTACAGTAGAGAACAACATGGCTACTCACTCTACCACTTTATAGTAGAGAACAACATGGCTACTCACTCTACCACTTTACAGTAGAGAACAACATGGCTACTCACTCTGCCGCTTTGCGTTTTTCTTCCTCCAGATCGTGAACACTCTCCTCTTCTGACGATGACTCGTGTTGATCCTGAGGCTCTGGGAACACCTCGTCAAACCAATCATTCCAAATCGCTCTCACTTGCTCGCGCTCAACATCCTCTTTCCTAAAGACAATAAGACATAAATTTATTTGTGGGTGCACATCCTGTGGTAACAACTAGATAACAACTACAAGTAGCTATAATATACTTTCATTGGGGAGCCTTCTTTTATTATGAGTTTAAGTTAGTCAGAAAAAATACTTCTAAAAAGGCTTCTTAACATTTTCAGTTTTTGAAAATTGCATTATGTCCAGAATGGAGCTTAAGTGAGGTATTTGTGTCATGTAAAACTCCATCAAACTTTTTTTCTTGGTTTTGAGACATATCATTCCTTGAGATGTTAATAAAGTGCTCTGGTACCATGACCGAAAAAATAAGACAATACCTTTATTTGGGCGGGTTATGCTGCAGGTGATTCTTCAAAAAATTCCACAGGACTAAAAGCAAATTCCATAGAATAAAAAGTTGGATATTAAGTAATAATCACAGCCTAGTCCAGACTTAAATTTTAGAATTAAGTCAAGAGCATGCAATGTTAAGTCCAATATACTCAAAAAATGCAACATAGAAACAGAATCAGCCAGATGTTGACAGAACTAAACCTTCACAAATACATACTTGAAATAATCGGAATTGTCCTTTTTGAAATGTTCGAAATCTAACTCGGTCAGACTTGCACGTTTTGCCTGCTTGACATGCCTGAAAATCAACAAAACACACTCAACGCATCGCAAAACAGAAGGTGAAATAAAGTGTCATGCTAAATCATAAGTAACAGTGCATCAAACTCACACTTAATCCTTCTTGTCAGTAATAAACATGCAAAACTGAAATCAACATCGCTAAAACATCGCACTCTCAAATACAGACTTCTCAAAAGCTTATCACTTCGGAGCAAAAGATTTCATATTCTACTTAATATGTTTTCCTGCCCAACTATCATCAAGTCAACTGTGTTTTCTTTCGCTGGCTAAACTGAATATTACAACGCAGTTTATTAAGAATATTTCGTAGAGTGTGTGACAACGAGGCATCTCACAGATGTCTGGAGAAGGGAAGTGGTATCTAGATGGCCAGAGAAGGGAATGATATATCAGCCATCTCCAGCCATACCTGGACATTGCTACTTCAAAACATTCTTAGAAGTGCAGGGTAAGTTGAAGTGGTATGATATATCAGCCATCCCCAGCCATACCTAGGCATTGCTACTTCAAAACATTCTTAGAAGTGCAGGGTAAGTTGAAGAGGAGGCAGTGTTTTGGCCCAGTGAGTTGAGTGTTTGCCTCCTGTTCTCAAGGTCATTCAAATACCACTGGACTCCAGTGCTAGACTCAGGGTTGTCAGGCTTCTCGCTCCTCAGCTCTGTCTTAATTTGTGTCTTAGTATGTGTTACGTGTACACTATGTTAGTAAGCCAAAATGGTATCAGGTGTTTTGCACAATGAGCCCGGCCGAGCGGCATCTGCACGTCTGGTGCAACGTGTATCAGACAACCAGCACAATTTCTTTAACTGTAGATTGAACAAAAATTTGCAAACTTTCAGCAGTTTTTGTTAACACTTATTGGATATTTCAGCTAATATTCATATCCTTTTTCAGAATCTTTACTGATGACAAATGGACAAAAGAAATGAATTTTTTATTGTTCTTAAAAAGTTGTGGAATACCAAACCACACACCATAATTTTCTTCAGAAACCTAAGTCCACTTACACTGGAACCTTCAAAGCCTTGTCTACAGGAAGGACTACTTTTGGCAAGGACTCGCTCCGTTCTAACTGACGTGGCTTTTTCCTAATGAACCGTTCAATTTCTTCAATCCGTCTCATGTCAACGACTTTTGCCTTCTTTTTTCTAAAATAGAGTACGGTCACCTTAAAACATTTCAACAGTGCACTAACGCTTGACAAGTCATCCACAGAGACGAACAGTGAGATGACATCTTAATACTTTTACCTTGACCTCAACAAATAACAGCTCAAATTACACATAAACAACAATGATATAACTGTATTTAATTTGACTCATAAAATAAATTTGAATTTATTCGCATAATACATAATTATTGAAGTTCATACGGTTGAAAAACATAAGGAAAAGGTTACGCACAAAGACGACGCACAACTTGCAATTCGAATCATCACACTTTTGTCGTAAAAAAACAAGCAAATAAACTGAATATCAAGTAGAACACCTTTAAAATGGCAATATCTCATAATGCACTACGGAAACATTAATAATTCCAAGCAAGAAATGTGTGAAAGAAAATCACTAACTTTGGAGGCAGTAGAACATAGTTTCTTCCCGCCTGCAATGCCAGTTCCGCAGGCGTGGGCTTCTTTGATTTCACAGGAGACTTTTTCTGCAGTTGAATTATCTCCTCCTTTTCAAGTTCAAATTCGTCTTCAACCAATTCTGTTTTGGCACTGTGCTGGGCTGTGCGAGCTACATACTCTTCTGAAATATTCACGAATTAGCAAATGAATGGAAAGGCATAAGGACACTAATTGAAAGTTACATATAGCGCTGTTTAGGTAATATGTCACTTAGCATGGAAAACCCCATTTCACCCAATGGCGAGTGTCGGAATGGTTTGAATTAATTTTATGATCCTGGCTAAAAATTATGAAATACATATAGCAAGCGCTCTTATTACCAAAAGTTGCACCATGGTCAAAATGGGGGAAAATGAGGCACTTCATTTTATCTTACTTTGAAGTTTAGCCATTTTAAATCTGCCGATGTAGTGTTCAGTGTAACTTTAATGTAATATAAAGAAAAACGGCATGCAAGTAGCATACTTCAGAGTCCTCGGTAGGATGTTCCACATTCATAATGAGTTTTAGAATAGTAAATCAATGAGCCACAGTGATTTTTGGAATTTGAATAAGTTTGTGCAAAAATAGAAAAATGAAATGAGAGATTCCTTATTTACCCCATTAGTTGGCTGCTCAAACAACAAAGAAATATGAATTGTCAAACTACCTTATTTTTGAACACTGAATGAAGTAGGAGATTCATATAACTCTTGATAACATTATTTTTAAAGTAGATCAAATGCCTATTAGCGCTGTAGAAACACACGTTTTCTTCTAAATTTTAAAAGGTATTTAGAATCTAAATTTTAGAAGGCTTAAAGATTATTTTTCTTGAACACTTGGTACCCGATTAGGAAGTTTTATCAATACTGCAGAACATGGATGCACAACGCTGGAAAGAACAGCTCTTTAGATCGAAGTAAAATTGAACTTCAAAAATCACCTTTCTTCAGGTTCTGATAAATCGCGAAGCGATGATGTTCAATTTCTGCCACGGCCGTCTCATAACTGTGAGGAACTATTAAGTACGGGTCATCTTCATGCAACATGGCTGGGGATGACCGTGATCGCCTACAGGAAGTAAACACTAGTCTATATATAGAGTTAGTAACTAACAATAACATGTAATGGTGGCAATCAAATGCAGGGGAGGAATAAATAAACAATTTCAAAAGAACAAACAAAATCAAAATATCATGCAACCGAAAATTATTATGTTAAGAAAGAATTTGCCACTTTTGTCAGTAACAAAAGATAATAAATAACAACAGTTCTTAAGAAAGAATTTGCCACTTTTCTTTTGCAACGCGAAATATTTCAACTTTACCTGTTCAAAAGTTACAATGTAAAAGAACATTTTTAGCGAAAACAAAAGCACAATATAATATAAAAATACAAAAATATGTCAGTAACAAAAATAATAAATAACAGGTCATTACTTCAGACACCACAAATTATGGTTATACTCACTTACACAAGTCCCGCATTTTGCGAACCTGTTTTCTCCATTGAACAACAGGCATCAAATTGGTTCTCAAAACAGGCGACCTGTGTAAGTGACTATTGTCCAAATTTCTACAACATTCATTCACTTGCCACAAATTTGTACAACATGCTTATTCAAAAACATTTTAAAACTAAAAGTTAATTCCCTAGAATCTGGCCGATTGCCTATCAATATCTCAATAATAATCAGTTGGTACCTGAGGGGGACCAGGTGAGGGAGTAGGGCTTTTTGGACCCCTGTCTCCTCTTCAGGTATTCCAGACTGCTTGGTACTGCTGTGTTGTGATTGGCTAAGAGGCTGTGTCAAGTACTGGCGTAGTTCAGCGACAGACATACGTGGTCCAGGCGGCACGCTGGTACTAGTATCAACTGAAAACGAGACAATGAAATGAAAAACAAAATCGGTAAAGTTTCAAAGTAAAAACTTTCCTGCAATCTTTTCTTGAATTCGCTGAAAGTTGCCCTCTGATTCCTTCCTTAACTTCCATCTAAATGCTTGGCAGCGCATTTGGATTTTTAAAATTTCCAATGCTGTTCCTTTCAAAAAAAGAATTCAATTTCCATTCTAACACAACGTACCCAGTCTCTCACAGAGTACATTTTAACACTTGGTTGTTGGTAGTCCAAGCAACTGATAACGAACTCCACGTCGACTTTCAACAGTTACAAACATACAAAAAAGTCCATGACCTAAACACAAACACGAATTATGGCACACGTTCAGTGAATGGCAATCGCACAATCAACATCCTCAGCTTAACAAATTAGGTAACTCAACAAATTTTTGAACAATTTCTAAAAGCTATCCAGATAAACAGTCATTCAGTTGGAACTTTATTCTTTGCTAAGGCAACCTTTCAGCAATGCCTATTTTTAAGTGAGACAAAGAACAGTGGTGAGTACCTGAGTCTGTTGTTGTAGACACGATACTGTCATTGGTGGCGAATGTCTGTATGGACTCTGAGTGCTTTATTGTACCATCTTGCGTTCTCTTACTTTTCCTTTCAAACTCCCGCTTAGCCAACACCAGCTCAGTGAGATCTTCGTGAGACTTCCAGCGATGTAAAAATATCCTGAAAGACAAATAACATGTTATTCGATGATATTCTAAATACAATTACAACATATTTCTATTTGACCATCAAAGTAAAAAATTATTACTAAGCTGTAAAAGGCAGTGCCAATCAAATGATTGGCAACTGAATCTCTCCTTAATGCATGCAGTCAACTCTCATGTCAGTGCCTACATACCCATCAATCAAAATCACCCGTCACGTAGCTTCTCCCCACCCATCAACTGACCTATCAGGTATGATATCCTCTTCATCTTCATCCATCACCACTGTTTCATGCTCCTCCTCTCCCTCATCCACCTCCTCCAAGTTTTCAAAGGGTGTGGCCATAGGTGACTCTGCTAGCGTCACCCCACGGTACTCAGCAAACAGCTGCTTCTGTACATTGGCTGGAGCAATGTCAAGTTTGGGTGGAGCCGGAGTCCAATAGAGGCGGGACTCGTCAGTCTTGATTGGCATGATAGCGCCTTCAATACTGAGATCGATGTTGTCAATCTAAGAAAAAAGTGATGACTTTCAAAATAGGTGTTTTGACGAGACAAATACAACTGGTTTTGAGTGAAGAAATACAGAGACCAGGTTCTAATCTTTGTATTCAGAAGTTGAACAATTGCATCACATGCTTCAAGTACACAATATGCAAGTATGTACTAGAATCATGCCGTGTAATTGGTTAAGTCTAGTCTTACTTTGAGTAGAACCATCCCTACACCTAGGCTCAGGTTTGTTGCAGCTAACTGAGTACACAGGCAGGCGCAACTTAGAAAAAGTATACCAAGGGTTTATTTTTGCCTTTAAGTTGACTCAAACTATTCTCTTTCGACAGTCATATCTTTCAGACTTCTGGTAAACACAAATTCTAATGGGGACCAGCCAGGTGTAAGAAGTAAATGTCTGGGAAAACAAATAAGGTATTAAATGAAAAAACTAGGATAAGGTAAACATTTGAACTGACCATCTGAACACACCGTGGTTTAAAGTTTAAAGTAATAAGGGAGACATTAAATTATTGTCATATCTTTTTATCATGAGCATGATTCACCATACTCCTCCAACTACATAAAACCAGTTCCAGTAATGATGTGAGTGTTGTATTGTGCACAAAAAAAAATGTGTGCAGTTACACATATGATTTTTGTTCTCCAATCCTTGATTGGCAACTTAACCTAGCTCCTCCTACAGATCAACCAATGACAGGCAAAGTAGCATTTACTTATTTCTGCTCAACACTTACAATTTGGTCTGCTCTTGCTGCCCACGCCTCAAGAGTATCATGCTGCTCAACAGAGGGTGGTTTCATAGAGTACGCTTCATCTAATATGGTCTGTGCCATCCGGGATTGACGTTGTGCTAATTCTGCATCACCTTTGTGAAAAACTCCTTGGTCGATGGATGTCACTTGGTTATCACGAACACCAGAGAGAGCAGTGGATGGTACAGCAGGATGCTGAAAAAGAATTTTGTAAGATGACATCACTGCCGACAGAAAAAGTGGAAACTAGAACACAAAATTTTAATGATGAACCAAATTCCCAATCAACCACACTGCGCACAACACAAACACCTCAACTTCAACAAGAAAGTGTCCAACATCAACTCTCTTTCATCAACACAACTCACCCTGTTGGTGACCCCAGTAACACTGATATACTGACTGGGTGCATGATACTTCCTCCCAACATGCATCAGTGCCTTAGGAAGCTCCGCCCCTTCTCTGACAGTACAGAAGTGATGGACATTCTTGTTCAAAGCAGGTTGTTCACTGGTATGACTGGCAGGTGTCCACGTTGACAACAGTGGTGTAATGTCAACATCATCTGACTTCTTTGTCTTCTTTTGAGGAGAGTCAGCTCGCTGTAGAGGTTTAGGCCTTCCATCAATGCTGATGATGTCCTCGTAGTAAACATCACTAGGTGCCAACAGGGCATCATAGGCCTAAGACAAATATACAACATTTAAATTAGTTTAAAAAATAATGTAATTATGAACAATGGCATTTTAGGCCAGTAAAAGTACTTGTAAGTAAAGCTGCCCATATATCCAGAATTGTGTCCATGTGCCTATATGTAGCACTTTTATGAGTAAAAACAAGCAAGCAAAATCTTAAAACCAGCATATCAGAGCAACTTGACTTATCATCACAAAGTGATTGACGTTGATCTGTATTCAGTTTAAAGCTGCATTTCCACGTTTAGCTGGCCTTTTGCTCTGACATAAAATCAACTTCCATATTTCTTACCATAGGATTCTATTTCCATTAATTAAATCAGTTTTTGGCCACAATAAGATCAAAAACCGGTTTGACCACAATAAGCTCAAAAACTTGACCATATTCTATGTATCTCTCACTTCACTCTATGGATGTTACCTGAGCTGTATATTGGCACTTGTTGTCCTAAACTGTTGTAAATATGATCCTGATGATGTCTAATGAATAGACGAAACGTTGAATTGAACATGAACTTTTTTATTTGTGCGGCGATCGTCCGGTATTTCCATTAACAACTCAAGTTAAAAGGCAATGCACACATGTGCCATCTTCAAATTCTGAACAATGATTCAGCCACTCAGTTTTGCTTTACAGGATTCAACTGTTTTTGAGCAGGAATTTTACTTAGCATGAGTACACTGTGAGTGCAGATATCATTATTAATCAATTATCAATAATGCTTTTCAATTTGGAACGTTCATGGTGAGTTTTTGATCTAACAACATTGTCTGCTATAGTCAGTGTAGAGTCTGGATATTCTGGTCAAAAGTGTTCAATTCTAAACTTACATATAGTACTTCAAACAAGTAGCTACTAAAGCAGGACCTGAAACATTGATCCACAAAAAAATCCGTCGTGGTAACTCACCCACTTCAAGTCAAGGATTGGTTCCTCAGCCACAGAAGCAGCAACCGATGTATGTGTGCTCTTTGCAAAGGACATTTGTTCATCAATGTCTTCCTCATCAGCCTTGATGAAATTGAAAGCAAGAGCATAAAATTACACAAAGGACACAGGGACAAGCTCGTTCTGTTGCGTCACTATTTAGAGTAATTACAAAAACGAGCTTTTATCCATCTATGTTAGGGAAGATGAAATATACCTTACATTAAGTCTTTACATATTATAAATTCTCAATCATATATCAAAATCAATCATTTCTTTGTCTCCATTTAAAGCCAGTCTCCACATTTTACTCGAAGGTTGTACATTTTCCTGCTCTGCGGGGATCTTAGTTGCACCATTTTATCAACAAGCGTTGAACTTAGTGGAATATTCCATTCAAACATAGTGCAAGGCCTTCATGACACTCTATCATCAGGTTACCTGTTCATCAACAGGTGGCTCCACTTGCAAATCAAACTGCTCAGTCTCGTCTGCTTCCTCTTCTGGTTGAGTCACAGGTTCCATTGACACCCTACCCTCTGAGACGTCTGCAATGTAATGATAGTGATACTGATATTAAGGACAACAACAAAGAATGTGATATTATTTACTGCTTTTCATAAGAGATTGTAAATATCGTTCCATATTATTGTTTCTGTCAATCATCATACAACTTGTAATGTGCTACTGAGCAACAGTCATTGACTGAGCAAGCTATCCTATTGAAATAAGTATTTTTTATAAGAAAGTCACGAACAAGGTGATTCAATTATTTGTCCATGAACCTAATCTTTAATAATTGAAAGGAGATCAAAGTAAACTAAAATTGTAAAAAATCAAGATTTCCATCATCAAACATTGAACACTTGATGAGCTCCATCTACCTAACTGAAACTACCACAAAATGCACTTAAGTCTATAAACACGACTAAAAGAAATCCCACCAGTGTGCCCTTTGTTGGGCCGACATGGACATATTCCTTAAGAAATTGAGGTTGCCACCCCTTATGACATTCTACATCTGCCAGTGTAGGTAAACTGTATTTCAACAGAATTTTCCGTACAACAAGGGTACATTTCGTGTCGCTAATCCAGCTACTCCCACATGAATTTGTCATTACCGTATTCGCCCTAATAAGTGCCCAGGGCACTTAGAAAAGTTCCGTTTCGGAAGGGGGGATGCTTATTGTAGCCTAAGGTGGTTGAAACCCGGTCTCCGAAACGAGTGAAATCGGAAGCCAGGATGTGATGTTATCTATAACCTATGACAGACTTTCTACAGAACTGTGGTGCATTGCTATCAAGTTTCATTGTTAAATTACGATCCCTTTTCAGAAAACTGTGCAAAAATCCCAGGCCAAAAACTTGCTGACTAATGCGTGCCTGCCTCGTGATAGTCAATAGGGCAACTTGAATTCTTGAATAAAAATAGTTTCAACACAACAAATTACCTGAAATCCTACTTAAGTTTTCCAAATAGCATCCCTAAGATTTTTAAGTTCCGGTGGAGTCAGGATTAAACGAAGATTAGTCCAAATCTTCGCTAGATCGTACCCCGCAACACCAGAAAAATCTGGACGAACACACATGTTGTTGTCACATGACGTTTGTTTGAAGTTAGTCTGCAGGTGTGTGCCGAGTGAGTGAGCACGTACGTGTCATCAGAGTTCATTTGCCAGAGTAGCAAGCCTACATATATGTAGCACGTGCTTCTTCGCCACGTGCCTTTTTATTAGTATTCAATTTGCGGTTTTTATGAGTACAAAGACATCTGGATTCCTGTTGGTGGAGAAGATCTGTACGGGAAAGATTCGATACAATCCCGTTGACAAGTACACTGCGCCTGTTCTGAAAGGCCTGACCATAGTGGGACATGTTCCTTGCAAGATCAGCAAAACTTTTGCGTTTTTTTTGAAGCACAGTGGAAGTTTGAAGTGTACAGTCACGGCTAAATACCGACATAGTGGCGAAGCTCGTGGTCTAGAAATTCCGCGCACAATGATTTTTTCAGGACTGCCAGATTTCGTTGACAAATTACTGTGAAATTTTAGCGCTGTATGTAAGGCATTTTTCGCACGGACACATTCATGGGCTGGGCACTTATTTCAGCAGAGTCTGAAAACGTGTGGGGGGGCGCTTATAGGGGCATGGGCAGTTATTGGCCAGGGGCAAACATGGTAACCTTCTGACATACCTGTTTCAATGATGAAATAAAAGTATTTTGAAAATTGAAACTTTAAAACTAATTACCATCCTGCTGCACACTTTCGGGTACAGGAGTTTCAACCTGCGGTTGTTGATCATCTTCAGGCTCTGGAACCTCATCGATTGTCTCCTGAGGGGCGACTGGTTCATCATCTGTATATAAATGCAGCCGTTACCATGACAAAGCTCGTTTCTGTGTGCACCACTGTGACAAACTTATTGCTGAGGGAACTCACCTTAGATATTTGAAAACAAACACGAAGGGTTCTGATAACATGCTGACACTACCAAATGTGACAGAAAATAAGCATTGCTTAAATATAATAAAATTTTAGTCAGCTGTAATAAAATTACTCTTACTTCAGAAATTTACATTTGTCTGTTCAAATGAAACACTCGTTTCCTCACATTTTTGAATCTATATATTTTTGAAAGCTATGAAAAGTACTGAGATATTTAGAGAGAAATATTTAATCTAGTAATAAAGACATCCTACATGAATTAATTATCTCGATAAAAACCACTATCATAAACCTTAAAATGTTAACAAACATGTTGTTGTCTTCAGATGTTTGACAATAAGAAGAAAGATTGTCAAAGTAACAAACAGGAAAAGCACAAAATCAGGCAAGCTTTCTCCAACACCATAGATTACATTGCCACGTTGTAAACCACTTTGGCAGTTTTGAAAAGAAGGCAAATTAAAACCTGAGATACAAATCACAAAAGTGATTGACTCATCATAAGTTGAGATTTTGAATTAACTGTAGGCGCTACTGTTAAAAGGTCAAGTGTAAAACACACCGTTTAAGGGAACTTTTTGAATTGACAAGAGTGCTGCAATATTCCAAAATGAAACAGAAATATTCAACAAACCATTTAGTCTTCAACAATTTCTAGCACTTTTATGCCTTGTGTTCATGGATAGGTTGCATGAAATAGTCTCAAACACGGACTCAACAAAGTTCTCAATCTATTGCGTATTTGTGAAAAAAATGATTGTCTTTTCTTATGCTGTTTTAGTTTCATTGCTAAGTCGGTTTCTGTTTTTGGTACAAAATGGAGAGTGAACACTACGTTGGCTTCTCAATGTTACGGAAAATAAGTAGAGATCATTTCATGCAAGGCCCCTAATTTAAGGACTAAGTCCTTGTTTAATTTCTATGAACTTAGGGCTCAGTTTTCAGTTATAATATTAGAATGTGTCATCAGTCAAAAAGGAGCTCATTAAGGCAAAATGATAGAAAAAGATCACCACATCTGCGAGTAAAACTGAAATGACACAAAAAGCAAAGATTTAGGGTACTTAGTGGAGTCCCTATCTGGGACTATTACAACCTGACACAGAGGGCTTATTCCAAGTAGTTTAATTTGATGTTACAATTGGCATCAACAATCTCTAATCTGCAAGCATTTTAGGAGCAACTACATGACAAAGAGTGATACAGATAAAGAATTGAAATAATAAAATGCCCAAAAACCAGTCGCAAGCTTCCACCAAATGCAAGACCATTTACTATCATGACACCATAGACAGAAATGTAGGAATGTGTTGGCATGCAAAATGAAAACTTCACCAGTTAATAAAGTGCACTAGGTGCTAAAACACTACATACTACTCAATTTTCTGAGAAAAGTGCAGCAGAAATTAGCTGTGCAATGTGATTGGTGGAGATTGTGCTCTATTTACCAATAGTATCTGGCGTCCCTTCTGTTTGGCCACTTGCCGTGCCTGATAAAACAACTCAGTATGACAGCACAGGGTACAGGAAAGTCAGCTTACAAACACAAACACAATCTACTCAATGTGCTACTGTCTGCCAGCAACTCTTCCATAATTCAAATAAATAGGTGCACAGATTATTATTACAGGACCACGGATACTTCTGGCCTCTTACTGGCTTAAACACAGTACGATCACTTCCCTTATGAGGTAATGCTGAATAGCTAGGTCGTGGAATATCAGATGTCACCTGAACGTCAGATGTCGCAATTCACAATCTGACCAATCAGGTGACTGAAACCATAAATCTCTGACAACAAAGTGAGCAGACGATGCCAGGATATCAAAGCAGGTAAAAATATGGTAATCAAATGAGAGAAAAAATACAGAGGAAAAAAAGCAACAGTGGTCGTGTTATACAATAAATATAGGCCAATCGCATGGGCATATCAGGTCATACGGACCTGGGAAAAGTAATAAAAATGCCCTTCCTAATGGTCCACAAAACCTGATAACACCCTTGGGATTGGTTCATATTGTACATAGCTTGCCAAGTCACATCAAGTGTGAACCATTTGGGGGGACAAGAGTACTTGAAAGCAAAAGAAATGATTGGAGAAAAAATACACATATGATAAGAAATTAAAGAATGCAAACCACGGGAAATATTATGAATTAATAGAAGAATTGCTGTATGTACAACATGTGAACAAAAGGTGAACAAATAAACAGTTTCACATAAAATTTCACACAATAGCACATTACAGTAACATACATCATATCAAAACCAACACACAGACTATAAAATAAGGGATACCTAAAAATGTAGGATTTCAACAATGTAGTATGTTTAAGTGTTACTTTTTACTAAAGTGAAACATAGCTGGAAACAATGCATTCACTCCCTTGCATCCATCTGACCAATACCAAGTCTTAACTTAACGGCAAAGGAGACTAGTACACTGCCTGAAACAGAACCTGGAAAAATCTAACTAAAACTGAAACTTTTATTTGTGTGGCGGTGGTTGACTCCCCGGCCGCTAGTTGTAACTCTCACCTTTCATATATAAACATAGGGGTCACATGTTCTTTGAACAATAGTTATTGTTAAGAAAAAAACAACAAAAAACAGTGCAGGTGGTCTGATGTCATTTGCGATTCATCATACGTCCGCAGGCCGTTATAGTTATTCGTGAAGGGAGTTTTCAAGTCTGCCTGTCTGCTTTAAGAACACGGACAGACACTTCCATTTGTTGCCATGCACCATATGTTCTGGTCAAGTAACAGTGCCAGCCAGAAGGTTGCTCCTTAGCCTATGAAAAGCTTGGCATGACTCTACAGAGTAGTTACTGTTAGGTAAATTACCATTGTATTTCATGTGGGTTGTGGCAGTTCTGGTTCAGGAGTGAATTAAACCAGCAGTGTCCAGGACTCCTGTGGTTTCCTTGCTTAATTCCTACCCAAAATTAAGGATGAAAAGAATTCACAGAATGCATTAGCATTACAGAAGAAACACAATATGACAGAAGGAAAAAGTACTATAACGCAGAACAGACTGACCTATTTCACCCAAGACTGTGGACGTTCTAGTCATCACGCGCTCCATTATCTCTTGCAATTTCTTGTCTGCCTCAGACTGCGTGCCTCCTTCTGACATTGTCCGCAGTGATGCTATGATCTCGTCCACCGAACGTTCTTCACTTTTCTTTGTTACAGGTTTTTCACTCAAAGTACCTGCCAAAGAGTTTAACATGAGATCATCTCTGCACAATGTCACAAATCATGGATGAGTTCATAAAAAACATTAGGGTTAATGCAATACACATTTTTAATTTATTTCTTTATACCTTTTTAGTGAAAAAATGGCATAAGACATATCACTGCAATTTTGTCTTTGAATATAACCTCATGCATTGAGTATAACTAAAAGCGATAGAAGACTTATTTTTAAACTTTTTGAAGACATTGTTCACACTTGTCAAGTGATTTTATTAAAGCCACTATAAACCACATTCTGGCATCAAAACAACTTTCATCACAGTCGCATTTGCTCTTACAAAGCAAGGTCAACATAATCTAAGCATTCATTTTAAGTAAGTTGCATTTAAAAGTGCCTGAAATTGCCGACTTCCATATTGCTTTGGCAGCTGTGACAGGCAAATGCCAGGTATGTAGCAGCAACAAACTGTCACTTCTTTTAAAATCACAGTAAGGAATAAGATGAGACTGATTTTAATTTTATACCGGTACGTGGCCTAAATCAAAAGTTTTTCTTGACAGAAGGTGTACTAAGATTATTGCACTTATACTAATTAAATAATTGAAAAGAACAAATTTTAAACACTGAACAATACCATCAAAATGTTACAAATGATTCAAAACACGAAACAACCAATATCAACAACTCAAACCAGATTTCACAAGTAAACAATAATTCCAATCAGTACATTATAGACCAAGAGAATTTGCCACATCCCTTTCCAAGTTTAAGCTAATCATTTTTTCAAGTTATAAGTTAAAAACACAATGCATTAACTGCAAAACAGAAAATTTGAACAACTATACAAACTTTTCTTTTTCTTCACAGGAACGTGGGTGGGGGCTTTCTTGGAGACATTTGATCCTCTCTTTGAAATAGCTGGTGGTTTAGGAACATGGCTGCTCGACGCTATAGATTTGGCTTCTTCCATTAACTCTTTCACTGACTTAATCTGTAAATGAAGGAATAAATTCTAGCTGTTTAGCACAGATGCTGGCGACAACTGATAAGCCATGTCCAGACAGAAAAATAGTCCTGGTACGAATTGTTTTCAAGGTTAGATGGTTTGGGCAAGTGACCATGTGAACACAAAATTATCCGGTGCAACTTGATGGCAGTGTGACAATGTACTTTATTCTTTCAAGACAGTGTAAGTTCTATGGTCAATGCATCCCGTATTACTAAAATTGAATTAAACACCCAACTAATGTACAGTAAGTTTATTAATTACTACAAGAAAATTATTAATATGTGAAGAGTTCCAGAAGATTTGTGATGCATGAAGATTTGTAGAAACAATTCAAGTAACAAGAATAAAATTTGGTGAAATACAATCATGGGTAAACAGAAAGATAACACAAAAAAATTAACAAAGGTATCTCGAAAATGATTTGTACTTTGAAATAGAAGGCATGTTTTCTCACTGAGTATGCTTATTGACATTTTTATTGCATCTGCATCGCCTATGTGTTACGTCAAAGCTTACAAGAAGTGTAAACTCTTGGAGTGCATTGCGAAAAAATTATAAGGAAAACTTACAGAAAGTCAGATATCCACTTGTTGAGTATCTAGATTAACATGATACTTGTTAGTAGCAAATTCAACACAAAACAATGAAACAAAATATCATCAAAATTTCAAAGCAGCACAAGTACCACATCCTGAATTCAATGCCCCTCTTTCTAGTAGAGGTACTAATTGCATTGCAGTTTTCAAAAAGCAGGGTCGCTAAACAAGTGAAGAATTATTTATCATGCCTTGCTCAGCTTCTAAAATTTTTATATGTCTATATCGTAACCCACCGCATGCAACAATAAAACTTTATTAGTAACAAATACCAAACTAATCTTAATGCAAAATAATAGTGATTAACATGGCAGCAGTGTGCAGTGTGCAGCTGTGGGCCAAGTGCATTCTGGGTAAATTCCACAGAATCAGAGAGGGCTCTGCGGTATTCTGGGAAGTGGCCTTTGTTTCATGAAAGACCCGGCAGACAATGCTGATATGTAGAATTGTCTCCCATGTCAGCTAGAACTATAAACAAACCATATTTCACATATTGCAGCCACCAAAATATTAGTGCAGTTATGGTTCCTTCAGACTATTCAAGTTACAGTAAAATCTCACCAACTTAGGACACAATATGGCAGACAAGGGAAACATTTCTTCATTTTGCATAAAAAGAAAGTATCACAAAATAACTTCTTCACCATTTTGAAATTTTATACCATGGATGCCAACAGACAATGCTCTGAGAAACTGTGGGCAATCACAGCAATGATAAAATGTCTTTGACAAATGAAAAAGGTCAATTTTGACAATCATCTTTGTCCGAAATTGGTGACATTTTACCGCAGAAATCATCTCTTGTAAACTACAAAACAGGTGCTGCAAACGGTTTGGTGGAGAAAAAAAGTACATTTAGTTTTATTAGTTATCTCTTTTTACAAAAATTTGGTTAAATAAACCACAGTCTAGACAATTCATTTTAGATGGCTCTATGGGAAAAACGGTGCATAGTAATACAAATGAACATTATTTTGTTTTCTTACTCCTGCACTGAAGTACTTCCGTTGTTCAAAGTAGACAGGCTGACATTTATCCACATGTTAAAATGACATATGTCAAGATCGGATAAAATTACACAATGTAGAAACTGGTAAAACACTTTAAAATCTGGTAAAATATATATTAGTATTTGAATATCTTAAAGTGTTTTACCTATTTCGCCATTAAAATGTAACAAACACGATAAGTATACATCTGAACACAAAAGTAACTTTACGTCTATACTTTGTATTACCCACACCAATAAATCAGTGCCGCATACAACTCAGATTTTCAATTAAAAAATACCAAAATTTTCAAAACTGCAACAAAATCAAGCAAATAATGTAAATATAAGCAAGGCTTCCATTAACCAACAAATACCAGCAGCATTTCCTATGCACTTCCATTCAGTCACTGGCTCATGTCACTAATACAAAGATCTTCATCTTTAATGACACTTCAAGCACACTCGGAATAGTAAATGGCATATAAATATTACAAAACTATGATATGAAATCGAACACAAACTTTTACTCTAACCTAACACACTGTTACAAAATATTCTATTGTGGGACCACATGACCCCTTGACCTTTGTAGACGCTTTCCCCACTGAGATACTTACTGAGCTCGCTGTGCTGGATCTATCATCTTCATCCTCAGGTCTAGCCATCTTGACCCCCCCTTTCTTGGCATATTCAGAACCCACCATTGACTCTGTGTACAAACTATATTTTGTGTCATCTGGCAGATCAATGTAAGCACTGCGCAGTGAGGAGGGCGTGAAGGTGACATCACTCGACCCTGTGGATTAGAAACACTTTATGTTATAAGATGTAAATTAGACAGTAGCCTACCAAGTATCAAAACAGTTTGCATACTACAGCTGAGGTTCACGAGAAAAGAAACGTCTGGTTGTAAGAAAGGAATTGCGGTGCATGAGCAAGAAGCTACAGTTTGTAAGAAAATTGTATCCATGAAAACGCCTGTGGGAGGAAGGCTGGCTGACAATACATGCAGTGTTCACAAACAAGCAATTACAACAAAGAACTTGGCATTCCTTGGAAATTATACTTTTATAACAGCTTGTCTAGCCAAGTTATTATTATCTCCAATTTCAATCTTTGCATTTGTGATCTTGGCGATATCATTGAAAGGAATGGATCAACTCAATCCACTGACCTAAAGATAAATTTTAAATTTAAAGACCAACAAGAAAAACAAAATTCTTTTTTTTAAGCAAAATGCCTCATTTGAACATTCAACAGCACAGCAATGGTGATTTGACTGCATGAGGATTGAAAAGAATTCGTGAAAAAATGTGAAGTACTACTGCCTTAAATCCCCATCCAATTCAGAGGACTGAACTGAAGATTGCGCTGAACGTGATCGACCAAGTAATCTATTCTCATCTGACTTTTATTTCCAAATGTAAACAATAAAACAAAAACTGACCAGCCAAAGTATGCTTGGGAGTCTTCCGTCCACTCATTTTAGAACGAGGCCTAGGCGGGGGTCGCTCCCTTGCTCCATACACAACCTTGCCCGTTGTCCCTGCATAAGCAGCTATCATTGGTTTGATCAATTTCTCTGTTTCTGGAAGGGAAGACTTGGTTTCCGGGACAATGTCATCCCCACTTGTCTCCAGCTTTGTTGTAGAGTCCTTGACATCATTCGCCTGAATAGATTACAAATAATTTCAAGAAACGGCAATCAAAAAGTGAACGTAATCTGTAAATTTGCTATGAACTGCCTTGTGTCACAAAAACTGGCTTTTGATTTTGGCTACTTATCATTCTGAAATTGATCTCAAATTGCTGCTTTCGCAAATCAGAATCGACTTTTTGGGATTGGAAAAAAATGACAGTTGATTGTTGCTTAAGACCAGGCTCTGCAAGTTAGCTTGTCATGGCGTGTATGGTCTCCAGCAAGAACCACTTCCTTCTCATTTGGATTACAAACAAGTTAACATCACCGCTACAGTGGTAAGTGGTCTAAATCAAAAGTTGGCTTCTTTGACGGTTTGCAACGAGCTCTTTTGAGATACCCGCACTAGCAAGAGTACTCCTACATACTATTAGTTAACTGCTGTGTAATGCACATCATGATTAGGGTATTTGGGTAACTAAGTGTTACATTAAACATGTAGTTAGTCCTCAACCAGTGAACACCATGCAGCAGGCTTGAGGTAGTAAGCACATTCTTTAGACAAAATGGTTGTTAATAAAATTTGATTAGAACTAAAGACATACCTAAATCTCCAGTTACACATCCAACAAAGTTTGTCGGAACCGTTTTATACGCACAAAAAACCCCAACAATTTAAAAGGCATTGCCAAAGTAAATATTTGCTGTTAGATTAACGAGCAACTTTAAATCTACTACCTGGCACTAGTGTGACACCAGCTGTACTTGCATAAACTCATGCATTACGGCAGTTATGAGGCCCTGGCCCACAGACATGTACATGCCGATGAACTGCTTTCTGCTCTCAATCTATTCTGATGTTAAAAGAGGTGCCTATTTTTGTTAGTGCCAACTAGTGAATATAAAATCTCTCACAGTTCATAGCTAGTCTACCTGAAGGACTTCTTTGATGTCACCCTCATTTTCACTAGCTGCGACTTTCTTTCCTTCCATAATAACTTTCAAGCCATCAACCTTTGCACTGAAAGACCAAACTATCACATTTTGAAGATATCGAATGCTTATGCCAGCTTGAAAACAAACATTACTTACTCTGGGAACTTTTTACACTACTGATTTAAAATTTTACAAACAATGTGGTCATGCAATATTTCTTTTTATAAATATTCAAGAAAGCTGTTGAAAGTTGATCAAAATTGACATTTGTAAAAGAAAGATATCATTACTTTTTGGTGTGAATTGTGCAAAACAACCATTTGTGTCATGGAAAACAAATGAGTCATCTTCAAAATTATATTAGATTTTTAGTCTTCTGCAATATGATTTACTGTATGACAAATTCTTATCAAATTTGGACACGGTATGGACGAATAAATGAAGTTTACGTTAATTTGTTATTATTCATAAAAAAGACACGAAGCACCAATTTCCATGTTTATATTGTGCCTACCAGCCAAATTCTTTGAGAAAAATTGAAGGATGCACAAGAATGTTAGAAGCCTTTCAAAAATGTCAACAATCAATTTTTTGCGATATCATTATTTTCGTCCTACCATAATCTTTCGGGTTAACGCCCTGGGCGGTTAAATTGGCGAATCCAAAAAATCGGGGGAGGGCGGTTAACCGAGCAGTGGGCGGTTAAATCGAAAATCCACCTGAAGTAGGGGATGGGCGGTTAACCGAACATGGGCGCTTATTACGACAGACAACCGCTCTGGGCGGTTAATCTTACCTGGCGATCTAAATCCCGACACGACAATCAGACTCGGAACGCGTAGCCCTTTTCAAAGAGCTTTATCGTCACGTCGCTAAATGACTGTGAAAACGTCATAACAGCGGATGATCCCAACAAAGGTTCTCTTGCCCTCAGATTAGTCATTCACTACGATTAAATTTACAAAATTGCTGAGTAATAGCCCCGTGCCGTCCTGCGATGCGCAGACGACCAGCGACCACGCAGCCTCCACTAGAATTAAAACTGTTTCAAGATGTGACCCTGCTTAAGTGCGCGCGTGCAAGCTTCACGTGTTGCAGAGGTCAGACATCAAATTTATGGTTACAGTCTCGTACTATGTGTAGCTGTCAAGTTCTGAGTCAGAGAGCAGTTTTAAAATTGGTTGTGATAAAAGTTTGAAAAACTTAACTCTGCTGTTTTTTGTGTTCGGGATGTTATAGTTGACACTCCGTGACTCAGTGACATTTTCAGCGTATGGTTCTGCAGCTAGCTGTCTTATCTCGACAGCCCGGCATTGCTCTCTTGCCGTTGCGCCAAACATGCTATGCAAAGAAGTAAGACAAGGATTGGGGGTCGTTGAGCCAGTCGTCGATCAAGAATAAAATTTCTAGCAACTGCATAAATATGCTACAAAATGTCAGAAAACAGCAATGTTTCAATTCATTATTCTAAACGATCACCTTACCAAACTTCGTGGTGGAAAAACATTTATTTTTCATGCAAGATGTCCAGATTATCCTATTTATATCACTTCTAATATAGCACTGCGGCACTGTTTAGTCCCGCTGTTATCGCACAATGTCTCAGTCGGCTGACAATCGTGACTTGGAAATGCCGTCAAGTAATATAACGGCCTTTTTCAATATGCATCTCGTTTTTTTTATGGCCAAAGATAGTGGCGGTATTCAGCACGCACGTAGGGCCTACGTGTGAGTCACCTGTCAATCACATGTTGTGTGTCAAGGTAACAAGCACTCCAAAGTGTGGGAACTTGCGCACGTGCACCACTACAAATCAGTCACACATAGCGACAGTCCGACGAAGTAACAAAAACGGGCGTGACTATGTGCTTTTAAGCTGTTGTTACGAAAGACCCAGTTCTTTACGATATTCCTCCGTTGCCAATGTCCCCCAAAACTGCGATGTCAAGTCTATTACCATATTTCAGGCTGAAAACGGCCAATGTATAAACAAAATTATTCTGGATGGCTAAAAAGGGGATGTGGAAACGATAATTCACACAGTCACGCTTACGTGCAGGCTGACGCAAGAATGAAGAACAGCCAGCGACTTTAGTTAAATCTGCTAAGCAGTTTGACTGAGATGCAATAAGCGAAAAACAAAATTTGACTAGCCGTTTTTTTTATTACTTCAAGATTATACACAAACATACATTTAATTGCCAACGTTTGAATTCAGAAATCAACAGGCAGCAACGAAATCGGTAACCTAGTAAGGCACGTGTACTCAGTGTCCCTTCAGTCGCCCCACATCCTCCATAACCCGGCAGTTATATTCATCA
Source organism: Phoronis australis (assembly GCA_002633005.1). Classification (NCBI taxonomy): domain Eukaryota; kingdom Metazoa; phylum Phoronida; family Phoronidae; genus Phoronis; species Phoronis australis. Next base: position 184,787 of record NMRA01000136.1, on the reverse strand, counting down.
AAATATTGAGAATTTGACATCTTTCCGTGAGTTGTGAGATTTGTTCAAAATACGAGAGCTTCCCACCTTAATAGAATTTGGAGGGTTGGCAAAACCATTGTAACATTTCTCTGGCCTGATTTTTTCGAATATATGTTTTATCTAGTGCACTGCAGACGGAAACTCAGCGTGGCAGACAAAGTCGCTGAAAGCGGAGGTTTTGACACCGGCGGCGTTCTTAAACTTTGCAAACAAGGGAAGAAAATAAAGTGACAAAAAGGTTCAAGTATTATATTTTGAAGTGAGTTCATGACCCAAGACAATAACTCGTTACCTGTATTGTAATTCAGATTGCTAAACCACCGTCTCGGAGTCCCGGCGTCGTTGCACTCATTGTGATCATCGATCATTTTCTAAAAGTCGGGCAATCGCGCGTTTCCTTAGCACTAGGCGCTAAATCTTCATTCTTTAAAAGTCGGGGATGGGCGTTTAACCGAGAGGTGGGCGCCTAACTGGAAATCTTCAAAAATCGCAGGGTGGCGGTTAACCGAGCAGTGGGCGGTTAAATCGAAAATCCACTTAAAGTCGGGGATGGGCGGTTAACTGAGCATGGGCGTTAACCCGAACGATTACGGTAACTGAGATTCTACCTTTTGGTTACAATGTAATTTTGGCAGCAAAGTACCAAACTTCCAAGATCCCATGAAAATACATACAAAAAGGTATCATGACTTTTTATGAAGATAACTGGAAAAAAATAATAAATAGGTCAGCATGCAATACAATATGTACATATCAATACTAAATAGATAAAACATCCAGTTACAGACCTGTCTCTGGGGGGATTAACACCAACAGCTGATATTTTGGGTTTCTTCATTTCTACAAAAAGAAATACAAAAAATAAGGTAATACAAAAACCTCTTTTGTATTAAGATGTGCTACCAATCAAGTATGCTACTGAAAATAACTAGTAATGTATCACTAAAAAAATTATCAACAGCAACAAAATGTTCTGGAGGTTGTAATCTTATATCCCCAAAGAACTAAGAGATAACAGCCTTTTCAAATGTGATCTGTGATTAACATTCAATAATGCTTTGTTTCTCTGAGTGCCGACGTGATGTGTAATCAATGAAAATTCACTAATTGTACATGCTACCTGACTTAACTTGTCACCTGTACTACCATGATAAAAGCAAACTAGGACTTACTTCTTTGACAACATATGCGCATGTATGGACATGTAGTCGAGACCCAAGGAAAGGTGATGACTTTTGACTGATGAGTTATATGATGTTGACTTATGTGATGACCAGTTACGTGATGATGAGTTATGTGACGACGAGTTGAGCGATGAGTTGTGCGATGATGAGTTAGGTGATGATGAGTTGTGATGAGTTATGTGATGATGAGTTATGTAATGAGTTATGCATTATGCAATATTGAGTTATTTGATGAGTTGTGTGATGATGAGTTATGTGATGATGAGTTATGTGATGATGAGTTGTGATGAGTAATGTGATGATGAGTTATGTAATGAGTTATGCATTATGCAATATTGAGTTATTTGATGAGTTGTGTGATGATGAGTTAGGTGATAATGAGTTGTGATGAGTTATGTGATGATGAGTTATGTAATGAGTTATGCATTATGCAATATTGAGTTATTTGATGAGTTATGTGACGATGAGTTACGTGATGGTGAGTTATGAGATAATGAGTTGTGCAATGATGAATTATGCAATGGTGAGTTATGTGATGATGAGTAATATAACATTTATTGGGTTTTTAAAATGTTAAAAACTCAATACTCCAAAATATCAGTACCAGAAAAAGATCTTACTGAGAACTAATGATGTTTTTGTATTCAGTGAGTTCCAAAATTTCTTTTGCAAGGCACAAAAGCTAGACAAATGTCCACTTTTTTCATACTCCATTGCATGCTCCTCAAAACAAGGACTTCTCCTTCAACTATGGCGTCCTAATAGAATGCAATTTCCGCTGCAGAAAACACAATGAACACTTCTGTAAGTTGTTCTCTGCCTTGTCGTGTCAGCTTAGTAGATAAATCCTCAATATCTCCACCATGATTGCATATTAATTGTTAGTGTTTGATTCATAAACTCGATAAATGTTATTCGCTGCAGTAAGAGTCAAATTGGGAAACCTTGATTGTCAAGCAATTGCTCCATTTAATGACTATGTTTGGAAATAAAAAATCAACATTCATGTAATCAAGACAACGTTGACCTTGCTTGATGAATGCAAGAAGACAGAACAAGAAGTCTACTTGTAGTGATAAAAGTAAACCCAACCTGCTGCTGTAGTGGTTTCTTCCTTGCTGTATGGCAGCTTCTTAGTTTGGTTTGCAGGGGGAGGTGCCACATTCTTTTCCAAGGGGTTGTAAGGCGGCACATTTGTCACTTTTGCAGGCAGCTATCGATGATAAAACAGGGATTAAAATACATTGCATTAAGAACAATATACTTTTTGTACTTTTAAAGTTAAACTGAAAATGCATTCAGAGGCCCAAGGATAAAACAAGTTTGACATAGTTTAATACACTACCAATATCCTAATAGTGCTCACCTGAGCACAATAAAATCATGGAAATTTTGACATATTGATTTGCCTTATTTCATAACATTATCAATATTATTGTGACTAAGATAATCATCATTTTATTATAACTTAACATTACTAATAAAGAGCTTATAACTGTAAAACAGAAAAACAAAAGAAGAAAACAGCAGGTGAGATCAGGTTAAAATTATGAAGAAATGAGATGACACAGAGTAAAATATAATAGAAACCTAGTTTACAAACAACAAATNTATTTGAGCTGAGTATTGGCAACATTTAATTCAGATGTTGTGTTTAGTAACGAGTGTATTCTCCTTTACCTGCAGCCCTGCCATACCTGTTTCTCATCTGGCCAGATACAGTGTGACCACTGTCTGGGTGCTGGAAGGGTAAGTACTTACCTGTGGCCATGGTTACGTGATCTTTATACCACTCTGTCAGGCACTGGTGACATGTTTGTATGCCCACGTACGTGGACGCACGTTGCCGTCATCTCTTTGCTGGCAGATGTCTTGCATTGTGCCATTTGTAGATGTTTTGAGAGTCCTAGACCTATTGTCACTCCATCTTGGAGAATATTGTAAAAACAAGCAGCATTTCCGTCGTTGCTGTTTGTGTGATACACACAATGTGGGTGAAGGTTAAAACTTTTTGCATTGGTCATCTTGTTACAGTATAGTTGCGGTACATATCAACGATCATTTTGTTGTAGGTTTGCATAGAGTTGAGTTATTCATAGTGTATAACAACAGTATTGAATGCAGAACACATTTCATTTTTAATTTTTTTTTTAGCTTTTTGAGTTTGATCTTGCATTCTTATCTCTCTTATAGATCATAATCATCACCATTGCTTTTGCTACGTGCTTAGTAATCATTGAATAATAAATGTGTAGTTTATATTGTTTTTTTTCCTGTTTTACCCAGACTTTCTGCCACCATTGTAATGGCAGGGGTTTTCATGAGCACTACCATGCTAATCACCACGGCGACCATCATCATGGACACCATCACCATGGACACCATCACCACCAGCACTGTACTTGGTGTGAAGGAACTGGCAGGAGCAGGTTGGTGTCAGTTACAGGAACTATTGCACATCTACTGAACGAATGTGTTAATTTTAATGCGTGTGCACCTTGTAACTACTAAAGAGAACATAATGTCTCAAAATTTCAAGCCGTAAAACGAATACACAAACCAAGTTTATTAACACCATGCAGATACAGGCAAGATTGAAATATCTCCAATGATTTTGCAAATATTGAGGAATCAATATCTTGACCATATCATACTCTTTTTTAACGTAGAAACGGAATTAGCCACGTCTTCAGAAAACATCTTTCCATGCTGCATATTTCCCCTCAAATGAAAAACCTATTTCCACATCCACCTATAATTTCTTGGAGCAAATGTAAAAATCTAAAAAAATTATTTAGTTAAAGCTAATATTGACAATATACACCAAGCTGACAAACCTATTGGCAACACACAATGTAACAAAACTAGGTGTAAAATGTGTAACTTTTTTCCAGTCTTCCCAAACCAATGAAAACTTTGAAATAAAGCATTACTCTGATTGCACCACCAACAATATTATTTACCTTATAACTTGTAAAAAATGTTCTATCCAATACGTAGGACAAGCTCAACATAATCTACAAACTTGGTTTCGTAATCATAGATTTAACATAATACATAAAAACATTTCTGATACTATAGGTAATCATTTCAATTCCAAAAACCATAATATTCAAGATCTTTCTGTACAAATAAAAGAAAAGCTCCAACACCCCAGTACCCCTCACAGACTCAAAAGAGAACAATATTGGATGGACAAGCTCAGTACAATAGAACCTCTTGTATTGAACATAAAAACTTCTTAAAATATATCATTGAATTTTTTACGCAAAAATGTATCATATTCATTACACCATATCTTAAATGTCAATTGTCATATAGTGTTTGATTTTACTTTATTTCTGTTTCTGTTGACAAAGGATGTTATTACAGCCGAACATTTCAGTTGATCCATTTTTGTTGTTTTATTTACCTATTTATACTCTTTTGTAATTCATTTGTTGTAATTGTCTCTTCATTTTGCAAAAAATAATTGCCAAATAGTCGTTTTTCTGTTTTTCAAAGGCTGGTTACCTTGATGCAAATAATCGCAACTTTTAATTACCAAATGTTGTTTTATTATAGTCTGGTTTGCATGCCATCTGTTGGCCACATCACTAGGTCATGTTCATTTGGTCACATGATGTGGCCAACAGGTGGCATATTTCCATTTTTCAAAGGCTGATTACGTTGTTACAAATAACCATAACTTTAATATGATGAATATTTTGAGTCATCCAGTTGAGTAAATAATATGAAAAAATAAACCAATGTGTAAGTCCAGTAATTCACCATAACTTTACCAAATGTTGTTTTATGAAATCTAGACTGTTCAATCATGACTAATAATAGACTTAATTTTGATTCACGTTAAGAAATTTGACAAAATAAAATTTCACTTTTCTGTCAATGACATATTGTGTACTAAATTGGCAAAAAATTACAATCACTGATTCTACTGAGCTCAGATGTCTGGAAAATCTGCAAGTTCACAGTTTATTTTCCTTGAATTTCTGATATTAAACCCTAATGATGTGTATTTTGGAAACTTCACCTTTTTACCTTGTTTCCGGTACCCCTAAAGTACACCTGGGCAAACATTTGGAAACAAGTGGAAAATAAAATGGAAATGTCATAAAATATGTCGTGATGGGTGTTTGCTTTGTTGCTAAAAATGATGTTACGATTACAAAAGGGAATCTAAAGCAACTCACTGCAATAGTCGGATATAACGGGCTTGTATTTTTAGAACCATGCCAGTTTGTTGCAGCTATTCAGTGAGGAAAACTGGTTCTCAAAATTCGGGCACGTGATGTTGGACTATTATTGCAACTTTCTGCCTTGATGATTGACTGTAAACGTGAAAAAAGCCATGTTTTTGACCAACATTTGACACTGGAAACCCTTCAAACTCTGAGGAGCAATATTAATAGTAGCTTCAAAAATAGACACGTGGGCCATTATTTGGAAAATTTTACGAATACAGGCGTATGGGCGTACATTTGGGAAACCTATTAGCCAAGTTTATTGGTAGCATTCACTACGGTAAACTTGCAAGTCATTTTTGCAGGATCTCCACTAACAGATATTTTCTATCAAGACAATGGAGAATTTCTTAGTCATGACAGTTTCATTCGTGATGTGAAATTGGACCAATTTTTCCTAATTCTGTAAATTCATTTCTCTGCATGTTTCTGTTGTTTCGCAGGTGTCACAAGTGTAACGGTTTTGGAAGAGTCAAGTGCCATACATGTCAAGGGGCGTGTAACCTCAAGTGTTACATCAAGCTTACTATCAACTGGTGAGTGATGTAGTCTGTATCTGGTGCCCTCTGGGTTTTGTTTCATGAAAAGTGTCTGATGGCTTTTGTCAGAGCAAGTTAACCTACTCCACTTAACTATTTTAGAAAAGTAAAACACTATCTCAATTTGGAAATGTACAAACTAAGACTCCAAGAGTATATTCAAAATTACTGACCAAGCAGGCAGTTTACTACACTGCGATGTCATTTTGGGCTTGGGGGGGGGGGGNCTTCATTTCATGAAACAATAGTATCCTTGGGAGGATCTGGATCGCCTTATTTAGTTTCAGATATATTTTCTACGTTATTTAACAACAGCAAAATCTCACTAGTATTGGACGAGGAGATGCCAAAATTACTCTATTTTCATTTTAAACACACTTGAAAATGTTTACAACTCACAATACAGCAAGACAGCAGCTATAAAGCAAAACTTGAACACTTAATAAATCATCAATATTATGTTTCTTATTATTTATGAAAAAAGACAAAATTGAATTTCACTCTCCATGTGTCCTAAATTGTTGAGATTTTGCTGTACACACACAATTCCCACAGAAGACTACACATTGTATGGGCATGTGGTCAAGCACATGGCTATTTGATTCACAGGTGATGTATAATGTGAGCACCGGCATCTAAAGGAATGTATTGCAATACTTTCAAATCAGGACTGTAGCTCTTTACTCAGTTACTTCGTACATAAATCTGAAGGTATTTCAGACAGTTCTAATAGTCTTCAAGTTGATGAAATGGCAGCTTAACAGGAAAACATGCTTTACCTCAGTTGGTATGGTTGTTGCCGATTCAGGAAGAAAAATGGGGTGTGACTTCCTCTCACGACGCACTTTCTGAGGAACAAATTCTGGCTTCAGCTTCCTATTAAGACAATCAAGAGGATGACAGTATATGAAACCTATAATTGGACCCCTAAGGAACCTAGCAGCTAGTCTCATAGGATAATGAAAATACTGGCAAAGTTTTTGAGATAAATACATATGGCTAGCATGAGTTTTAACTCAATCAGGCATACCCCCGGTATGTGTATTTCATCAAACCATGGCAGAAATATCCCTTTGAAGTAAAAAAAACATAGTAAAATAAATCAACAAGAAAATCACATTCTGGATATATAGTAACTACCATCTTTCCATTGGTTCTTAATGTTATACCTTGCAGTTTTGAGAGGTTCTTCAAGAGGCTGTGACATCTGAGCCTGTTTTTTGACCGTCAAATCCATCAGCGTTCTTCTTGCCACGTCATTGAGCTCTTGTTGCAAAGCCAGCTCAATCCGTCTAGGGTTGGCATGCTTGAATTTGGACTGAGGGGCATTAGCGTCCCCATTTGGAAATAGATCTCTATCCATGACAGAAGACTAAGTTAACTGTAAGGAAACAAAATAACAAATAACATAAGAGCTAGAGAGCAGAGAAAATTCGAAGTCAGGTATTTTACTGGAGCTGGTGTTTTAAAAGTAAACCAGAGTATAGTGAAACAATTGCTATTTCGTAGGCTGGCTAGGACACCTGGCTTGCAAGCAAGAGGTACCAGACTCGAAACTTGGCCCAGGTGATTTTTCACAACATTACTTACTTACTAACGTAATTGCCGAGGCACATTTTCTAGATGGAGAATCTGTTAAGACACCAGTCTCAACAATGTACATTTGTTTGAAGTGGAACCAAGACTCCCAAGACTAAAAAAAAGTCAAGGCTGCCAGACAAGCAAGCAATCATGATCAAGGTCAAGGACCAGGGGCCCGTTCCAAGAAACTGACTTAAGTTCATTTTTGACTTAAGTCTAAGATTTGTCTTAACTTCCATACTTTGAAACTTACATATCCGGTAAGATAGTTAAAATTAAGACAAAACTTTTATCAAAAACTTAATTCAAACTTAAGATCTCTTTCTTGAAACGGTATCGAGACAAATTTAAGTCTTATCTTAAAGCTTACTAAAATTTAAGATTTGTCTTAGCTAAGTCAGTTTTGTTGGAACGGGCCCCAGATCCAGTGTCAAGTCTGCTGATTTCTCAACAAGTTTTGAGGTCCAGTTCAATGCGGTAATTTCGAAAAACGATTACACACAAATACGTTTTTAAAATACTAGAAAATTTGAATCGAGGACACACAATGGATTCTTACAAACCTTGCATTAGATGCCAAGTTGCGCTACAATTTCTTTCGTGTTGTGTTCAGCTCTGAAACACTCGTGTCCGCCATTTGTTGATGGTTGCAGGGAAACACCTCTCGGCGATTCTCGCGAGGCAAACTGTCTTCTATGAAAAATAATGTTTAAGAGCTTATCTCCGTATTTAAGTACACTTTCAGACATTGGAATGGTTCAATCCAGTCTAAGCGATGAAAGAGATTTGTAGTATTTGTAGTTTTGCCCCTTAGTCACAATTAACTAAAGTTATTCGTTGTAGTTTTTTGCAAATATAGCTTCCGGTCAAAATGAGGTAAAATGTGTGTTTGCTACCATTCTGTATCTTGCCTAAATCAGATCCCAATGCTGTACAAAAATTTCAAAACCACCCTTCCCGGCCATCTGTGTCAAAAACCAACTAAAGCACCGTTGATCTGATTTCAGAACATCGTATTTATTGTTTAAATCCGTAATTTACTTATGCTACGAGTTCAATGTAGCAAACTGACTAGGCAATGACCATCGCCTCTGTTGGCCCGAAGCAGAGGCGATGTAGAGGCTATAGGCGCTCTGTACGCCGGAAGCTTTTCGGCGAATTATGCCTCGCACCGACTAAACCATCAAAGTCACGTTGTTATAAATACCTTTTGCGCATAAAGGAACACCTTAGGAGGTTGTCGATGTGTTTAATTCCTTCCAACTCGAAGAAATACTCCCGTTATGAAACTTTTTCTTCGAGCAGTCCCTATTTCAGTTTCCAAAATCGTGAAATCAACTTTTTCATTTTTTTAACCAGGCCGAAGGTCAGAAGTTGCAGACCTACCGGCGAACTTTGAAAGCTGAAGTTCCCACCCTTCGCGTACGTGCTGCCGGGAACCAGCCGTGCATTTGCCGTGTTGTTAAACATTAAAATGTCAAATATGTGCACAAAGACTATTAAATGTCATATCAACAGCATTTATTTTTATCAAATACAAACAATGATTCATTGAAATACAATCAGTTTCAAGTAACGCCAATTAAAGACAAGTATAAGTGGTGGCATTTTGGAAACGAACATTTGACTGACAAGACCGCAATGGCTCACCTTTGGCCTATTTAAAGATTGAGGTCATGAATTGGAGCGTGCGCAGTATAAAAATGGTGAGTTCACGATTTTGGGAACTGAAATGGGGACTGCTCGAAGAAAAAGTTTCATAACAGGAGTATTTGTTCGAGTTGGAAGGAATTAAACACATCGACAACCTAAGGTATTCCTCTATGCGCAAAAGGTATTTATAACAACGTGACTTTGATGGTTTAGTCGGTGCGAGGCAAAATTCGCCGAAAAGCTTCCGGCGTACAGAGCGCCTATAGCCTCTACATCGCCTCTGCTTCGGGCCAACAGAGGCGATGGTCATTGCCTACAAACTGACTTGACTTGCGTTTGCATCCCTTCAACCATTCAATTCAATTGTCCAGGTTGTAGCCAAAGTCGTATACAAGGCCTACATTTTCTTGGTTCAGTCGAGAATCGTGCCAGCGACCCCCTGAACCAAAATCTGGCGTTCAATCTGATCTTCCAAAAAGCAATTGCTCATTTAGCAAGATATTCAGAAATTCTTTTGCAGTATAGCACGATCAGGCAGAAATCTAGACAGTGTCACTGTCTACTTAGGAGTAGAGACAGTGATGTTCTCATAGGACCTTCATACGTCGGAAGGTTTTTGGCGAATTATGCCTCACACTGATTTAACCGTTGAAGTCAAGTTGCTACGAGTATCTTTTTCCCATGGAGGGACGCTTAACAGTGCTCGATTTGGCGACCTCCAGGATTGTGGTTAACAACCTGGGAAAAATTCCAAGTTGCCACTGCGAAAATCTAAGTCGGACAATAATTCCTTAATTCGTTTCAAAGTTTGTGTTGACTTCCAAACTGTGTAAAAGCATGAAAGTTTTGAAACATCCAGTTGAGGTAACAAATACAGAAAAATTGAATCAAATACCTGAATTTGCTTATTTGAATTAGCGACGTTGTGTTCGTCTCTCATGGACTTCAGCTGTGCTAGCCAAGTTGAAGTACGTGAGAGAGCGACCTGGGGTGTTCCTTGTATATGAGCTTTTGTTATGTGACCACAGGCATAGACCTAGGTGGGAGCACATTCTAATAAGCCATGTACACTGGAAGATTTCTGCATATAGCGCTTCACACTGGCTGAACCGCCGAAATCAAGTCGTTATAAATGCCTTTCCTGGGCTGCCGACTATATTCTACATAATTTTAGGACCTGGATGTAACTATGTATGGGTTTTCATGTGTTACAGATTTTGAGCATTTATTTCTCTTCAATAAATCAGTTAAAAAATATCTTTATTATCAGCATTTTGAATTATCAGATTGAGGCAGAAATACCAGAACGTATCACGGTTCATGCATAGTTTATATCTTCTTCTTTGAATAACCTGCTGCTTGTTGAGGGGTTTTAGAACTCTACTATAGCATGAATGTTTTTGCTGAGAAATGAACACATCCTGGTTCAAAGTGTAATTTTTTCAGCAAATTGGGTCAGCTGCCAAAAAGTCTTCGTCCATGGAACAAGTTGTCAAGATGGCTGCAAGAACCTCACTCTAAACTTCCAGAACATTACAAACAGAGAAGGATTGAGCTAGAACAGAGAGTGCCACAAGCTGTTCATTATGAGTATGACACACGGAAATATAAATTAGATAACTGGGGTCAAAGGTGAGTGAATTGTGGAAAATTATCGGTTACTTTCCATTTTTGTTTAGTTTGGATTATTGTGCACTATGGGTTTGTGTTTTTGTTAACACTGTTAATTTGTATCCGATGGTTCTGCACTTCCATTCTGCACTTCCGTTCAGTTACAATTTAAGATTGATGAAGAATTTCAGTAAATTGGTTCAAATTTGCTTTACTGTTTTCATCATTTGAATATTTCCTTGAAGTTGAAATTTAACTTCGAGTTTTAGAGCAAGTTTGTAGCCATGTATCTTCCTTTTTTCTGGGTCAGAATGCAATTAAAGTCGTGGAATTTTTCATTAATATTGTTTATCTTTTCATTTACGACAGGGTCAAAGTTCAGAATGTTCCAGTAGAAGTCATCTATCCGAGGGAGGCTGATAAGGGACTATGGGGTGGTGAAGGTATTGTGCGAGGCTTTATCAAAAGGAAGGCCAGACGACCCAAGTAAGCAGCAATCAGTTTAAATGTTTGTAATCATTTTTTAGCCCAGTTGTATCAGGTGAGCGAAATGCCACACCTAATTTGTTGATTTTTTTAGGAGTTCATTTACGGATTTAAAAATAACTGCATAAATTCATTGTAAAACATGTTTTGCTTTATTGTCTAAAAAACATCATCAGGACTGGCAAGATTCTATATTTGTTGCAGTAGTCTTTTAATTATTTCCAACATCTATAATTGAGACAAATTCAATGTTATAACTAAGATGCGAAAAATTTAGTTTTGAAGTAACAAAATCGTGTGCTAATTTTTGCATCAACTGTGAAACTTGATTTTTAAGTTCCTTGTTTTTACAGTGGATGAAATTATAGGTATTTGAAATAGTAAACTTTGCAAAACAGTTGTTTGCCCGTCACCTTCCATAAGTGTTTGTATATCTAGACATCCCCATGTTTGGAAGCCCAATTTGATGAAGAAGGTGCTGTACAGTGAGATCCTGGACAAATATTTTCTAACAACCGTCACAAGACGAACACTACAGCTTATAGACGACCATTATGGCCTTGATAGCTACATATTAAAGGTGTGTATGTGCGTCTCTTTACCTTTGTTTTACGCTCTCATCTTTACGTTTGTTTTCTTCCTCTTCTCCATGTTTTTTTATGTCGTTCTTTCTCAACACCTTTTGCTTTATCGTACAAGTCTTTCTATTTCGGTTTTTGTCTGAGAAATGAGGAATATTTTTGCTCTCATGGGCCATTACCATTGCTTGTGTGTGGCCGCATAATGTAGCCACCTATACAACAAGTTTGAAGTATTGGGAAATAAGTCATTTCTGAACCAAATTTCCCCCAATGTGGGCATGGACTTTTGAACACGTGCGTGTTTAATTCCAGCAGAGTTTAAATTTTCTGTTGTGGAGAACACTGGACTACATTTACTTATAAAATTTGAACTGACCCAATAACTGCTGTTCTCCCTAGTGGCAATTTTGGTATCTCTTCTTCGTTTTGCGTAATACACCTCTCTAGTGCCAAACTAGTAAAAGGATTGTCAGGAAATCCAAAGGATTTGTATCTAATGTTGAGAGTGTGACTTGTGTTTTTTTCATACAGATGTGAAAACCACTATGCCCCCTTGCGGCAGGAGTTTTTCGTTTGTCTCAAAATCTTCCCAGTTTTTTGAATCGTCATAAAATTTGATAGATGTGTTTTTAGTGACAAGAACAGAACAAACATTGCCTTTCAAACAATCCAACTACTTTGATGCTACCTACTAGATTGTTTAGTATCTGCCGCTATTTATGATGCGATTTGGACCCACAAATGTTATTAGAAATGCAGTGTCTCATCACATTTTCAAAGAATTTGTAAGTCTTGAATTTTGCCCGAATCAGGTAACTACGGTGGCAGTTTAGCATTTGAAATTTTTAAAAAGCTATGGGTTTGGATTAATCAGTTTGGTCCGACAATGGTTGCACCCATTGTATGTTCCTGAGGAGTTGAGAAGGATTAAGATTGACCAGTTCTGTAACCAGGTAATAATTTTCGAAGTGCTTGATAAATTACAGCGCTACTTCAGCCTGGCCTAGTGATTATTATTGTTTTTGATTTTGGCATTTTTTATTTGTCTAGATTCAAAATGTTAAAATGATGTCACACTAAACATTAGGGAATTGGTAGGGTGTTTCTGTTGATGCGAACTTGGCTGACGTTTATTTTTGGACAATTACAACCACTGCTTCACTTTCTAGTGGCAGTTTTAGGAGTGATTTCTACTTTCACTCTTCAATATTAATTGTTGCATTTAAAACGACCTTGTTCAAGAAGTGTTTCTGGTGGTCCAAGAACACGTCAACAATTTTGTGACTTCTTTAGGAGGTAGTCAGAAAATGGGTATGGTTCATGCTGTTGTCAGAATGTTGATAATTATGAACAGAACAACATAGCTCACGTTAAATGTTATGTACATTATGACCAGCTTTTCAAGCATTTCTCTCAAAGTAATTCTGAATTATTGACCAAGATGTTGTTTTGTGTTGATGGGCATTGTTATTTTAAATTATCTTTCACGTTAACTTATCATTCCAACTGTAGTATAAAGTTTAAGGCAAATATTTGAATGCAGTACGTGCTAAAACTATTTGACATGCAAAATCACCTATGCCCCAACTTAGCGGCTGATTGTTTGGGCAATTCATCGTCAGTATAGCGGGAATGATGTGTTGTGATGGAAATAAAGTTTTGTCACAACAGTTAAGGTATGTACCCTGTAGTTTAACTTCCTTAAAAACAATGAGACCTGCCATAAAATGTTGTTTCTTGACCGGGACTACTCTGAGATGGATTGGTCAATTTCCATTGGCATTGCTAGGTTTTATCACTGCCTGTGCTTTCCCTGATTATCACCGATCTCACACTGCCCCCAGTCACCATCACTTATTGGATCTTACTCCAGTCATTTGTTCCGCTAGTCCTCCCATCATTGTCACCCCCCCAGCCAGGTCACTTCTGCACATGGTCTGTTTTGCTGAAATTGAAAGATAATTCAGATATCAAATAAAATATTTTGTGTCATGCAGATATTTTACAATCTGTGGCATGTTTGGAAACAAACTTAATTGTAATTCAAGCCTAAGTGTGTTATAAGACATCAAATGTGCTTGCTAGTAGTGTATAAACCAGTTTATATACTTTATCATGTATGAGTTGACCTCCTGTCCAAAGTTGTGGCTGATCTTTTTGAAGTAGCCCCCAACCATTGCATGTTATGCACTTGTTCTTCCAGACACACGAACAAGACCTCCACTCCAGATTTGGAATGGAGTTGAAAAAGGAGATGCTTCGAAAGCTCACTCAGAAGTCTCTACATCCGGACAACCCAGAAAAGAGATACAGACTATATGAGAAGTACAAAGAGTTTTTAATACCGGTGAGTACTCGAAACATTTGTTGAGACCTGTGGAGTCTCGTTTGTTGTATTTTCAGGTGATATGTGGTGTTTCTCATTTCTTTCTGGTTTTGTTTGAACATCTTATTTCTGTCGTGGTCACTGATGGTGTTGGTCACTATTGTGCCCTCACCTTTGTTCCTCTCCATTCCGTTATTTTTGGCCCAAAGAGGGCACAAGTTGTACTATCAAAGAACCTCACAAATGTGTGCATAATAGCCATAATAGTCCTAAGCTTCACTTTCTACTGCCATTTAAACGCACGGGTGTTCGGAAATTAGGTAGAACCAGAATATTGTTTCATAAATGTGATTTTAAACAAGTTTGTTTGGCTTTCTGCTGCATGCTGCTTGTTCGCTTATTCCTTGGACATATGTTAGATATCTCTGTGTACTTCTCATTGAGTCTAGCTATACTGCTGTTGCACTCATACAACGACTACATGTCTGCATTAAAGCAATATTTTATGACATATGCTGTAAATTTGATTGTCACATGAGTGTAAATGGATGGCTGGCTTTTATTCAAAATATGGAGGGTTGCTTCTCACTTGGCATCATTAAATTGGGAAATATGAAAAGTGCCATTGAATAACTATTTCATGAACTCCGAGACAGTTTGTCAGTGCTCAGAAATCTCTCAAGGTAACGACTACAAAAGATAGATATATGAACTTGTGAATCCATTTCCCATTGTGTCTTATGTCTTAATTGATGTGTGGTAGAGGTAGTTACCGGGATTTTCCGTAGATAAGCCAAGGTTGGTTCGCCGTTCGTCATGATGATAAAGTTTCGCTGTAGTAAAGTGGGTTACAATTTAGACAAAGTGGATTATTTAGAACCTGAATGGGACGCTTGTCTCTCTAAGCTCAGTAGTGTGTTGGCGGCACTGAATTTCGAAAACTAGATCAATCACACCATGAGTAAAACAGAAGAGTTGAATTTAAGAAGTAGTTTTTGGATTGTTTGCACTCAAGATTATTTAGTTTTAGATTGGATGATGATACTTAATGCTAAAAATGAACAAGTTTAAGATTAAAAGAATAACGGACTTCAAAAACATTTTCCAAGATGTTTTAATCGCAAAATCTTAAAAACCTTCTGACACAAGATTTCTGTTGTACACAAACATATCAAATAAATAATAGGAGCTCATTCACTCGGTAGCACCAGGTAATCAAACTATCTATGACTCTAGGGTATACAGGTTTCATTAACCAGCCATCAGGTAATTGCTTTCAATGTCAAATGTGGATACAAGCATTTTTATGGCAAGATATTGGCTTGTAATAGCAGATGCTTGTACTATATTGAATGCTATTAACCATTTCACATAATTTATGTTTTAATGGCGGATTTCTTTTGGAAAAATACTGTTTTAGCTCAAATGTACCTAAGAGTCTGAGGTATGTAGGTCATCTCAGTGACGCTTATGCGATGCTTAACCTTTGTAATGCTTTACCATAGATTGGGCGATGCAGGTTGCGTAACCAAAATGAATACTGTTAATGGCTCAAATTGTGTTGTTAAGAAGTAACTGAAAGTAATCAACTCTCACAGAGCACTAATTAAACCAGTTGTAAACTTATAACTAGGATAAATCAGTTGTAAACTTATAACTAGGATAAATCAAGTTGGTGGTAGTCAATGTTCTTCTTCAAGCCGCCAGATGAACTCTGTTCTGTCTATTGTGTTATCCTTTGTAGTCAGGAACACAAACTCGCCAGATGAGAGAACCAAAACAAATGGTTAGACTGCAAAACATGATCGAGAACAATATTTTTTTAAAGCTAACGCTGCATGGGGCTTTAAAAATTGTGTCCATCAAATCTTCGTAAAGCATTAAAAAATTATTGATTGTTTTGTGCAGTCATTTCGAGACGGATGTGTCACTTACACCTAGTCAAGTTCTGAAGACTTGACTAGTCTTAGTTCAAATTTTCTGAAGACCTGTGTAGTAGAGCTAATTAGATACACATTGATTTTCATCTTATGAGGTTGGAATTGTTCCAAGGCCTGGGGTCTAATCTTCTAGCTTGAAATATTTTTTGACATTTTTAGTTCTACCTCGAGCTAGAGTGCATTATGGTTTACATGCAAGAATGTTTAATCCGCGCTTGCGTTTTATGGCCCTCAGCGTTAAAGCTCCTAAACTTAAGTGTGAACTCGAAATCTTAATTTTGAATTCGAGCCAATAGCTCAGATTGGACTAGAAACTGATATGCTTTAAGGAGAATACATATACTCTAACACTCAATCATTGTTACACATCGTGATTTCCTACCAAAGTAGAATAAAAATGATTTGGAGTCCAAGTTGGAACATTAGACCTCAGCCCAAGTATGGATCCTTTTGATTTTGTCTATAACAATCCCATAGTTCTCAGATCAACATCTGCTTCATGGTCATTTTTAGAGAACACATTGGTAAACTGTCGCAATTTCTGCTTCAGCAATCTCTTCTTGTCTCTCTGCTGCATTTCTACGTCCTCCTGCCTATAGATGTCACTGTTCACATTTCTTTGATTGCTCTCATGCATACTGGGCTTGTAGTTATTATTAGCTATTTTTGATTGGTTCTTACAGCTGTCATCTCCGAGGTATACACCTCCATATCTGACATCTGATTGGCCGTCATCGTTATCATCTCCCATGTACACTCCTCCAAATTTATCCTCATCTCCCATCCATATTCCTCCATTATCATTAACATCTGGATTTTTGTTAATCTTCTTACTCAAATCTTTCTTGGCCTCTTGTTTTGTACTCTTCGCATCTTTTTTCAATGGCTTGGCCTTCTTGGCGGCCATTTCTTTCTTTGGTTTATCCTTCTTTGGTGTTTTCTTCTCTTCTCTTTCGGGACTCTGGAACCTGATCTTCTTGGTCTTCTTTGGCGTCGACTGTTTTGGCAGCTTTGCCTTGTTCTTGAATATTCCACTAGATGATGTACTGGCATTACCCGAGTCACTGACCCTGGGAGAGTTCATGGGCACAGCGAGGGTCACACTGCCGGGGCTGGAGTCTGTTTGCACTGCACGTAGGTCTGCCAGAGAGCTGCGGTGTGCCTCCAGCGACGAATCTACCATCATGGCGTCATTGAAGGCGGCTGATGACTGAACTCCGCTGGAAGACTGACCACTGCTGTAGGACTGAGGACTTCGTGATGTGTAGTCATGTGACGAAGGTCTCCGACGTCGAGCAAGTTTGATCAGCTCCATATCGTCATCGCTGAACAACTCTGAGTCACTAAATGCGGTCACCTGTGAGCCACCATCATCATCCCACAGTTGTGACGATTCTCCAGAAAGAGCAGCAAGCTCTTCCGTCTCCTCTGGTAGTAATGACAAGATGGCATCAGAGCCCATCAGGAATGTGCATGGCTCTCCTAATGCCATATGGAGTTCGTGATCAGGACAAATGTTCTGTTGGAGTAGTCGATCCACGCGGCTCTGGGCTGTGCTCCGGCGGAAGTCTTTCTCGACACGGTGGATCCGTTGAAAGTTCTCCTCAAACGTGTCTTCGATATTCTGATAGTCAGAATCATCTTGTATTGTCCATGTGTAAACACTTTCATTGTCGGCAGTTGACAGATCTGACGTACTGCTGTGACATTCTCGCTCTTCTCTCAGCCCCG
Organism: Phoronis australis; assembly: GCA_002633005.1. Taxonomy (NCBI): domain Eukaryota; kingdom Metazoa; phylum Phoronida; family Phoronidae; genus Phoronis; species Phoronis australis. Next base: position 166,890 of record NMRA01000136.1, on the reverse strand, counting down.
ACGTACGATGGTGGTTAGGTCCATTGGGTGGCTGTTTAGACATTTTTGAATCTAAAGTCAATCTAGAGGTAGTCTTAGTCGCTGTGTCCACATTGTCAGATATGCGACTTAGTCCATTAGTTGGCTGTTTAGACTTTAGCTGTTCCAAATTCAAATTAGAGGTAGTCTTGGTAGTCGTTTCTAAGGGGTGTTGAGTTTTTAATATGTTTGACTGTCCAAGTTTACGGGGAGCAGGCTTTGGTTTTGAGGTACTATTTTTATTAAAAGTTTGTGTTCGGATAGTTGCATTCATTTCAGATGGTTCTAATTTTGTTTTCGATAATTCCTTGTGCGTAAATGGTTCTCCTATTGAAGTTGTCTCGGAGCTTTGTGTTTCGCTTCTGAATGAGCTTGATTTTTCAGAAAATCGTGATGAAGATAGTCTCCTCAGTACTTGACCCGTTTTTCCCGTGCGGAACTCGCTGATTGTCCACATGGGGTCACTGCATTCGTCACTGCTCGATACCTGTGTGGCAGACACACGAGATGAAATTTGCTTTCGATTAGTTTTCCTTGGCTTGTTTTCTGCATTGACATAACTGCTCTTGTGTATGTTAGTTCTGGCTGATGGAATGGGTCGGAATTCTTTGTCCAAATCGTAGCATTCAACCTCAGTTTCACAAGTGGACAAACTGACATTGTCCAGTTTTAGCTCGCTTTTTGTTATCTCTTCTTCATTATTGGTTAAATTTTTTGTTTCATCGCATGGTGGCGAATTTTTGCGGTCTATGTCTTCAGTGTCCAAATCAAACAACTCCGCATTCTCGAAACTGATGTTAGCATTGTTAACCAAATTTGATGGAATGTCATAATCAAATCCTGCCACCATTTGAGGAACATGTTCATTTTGATTGGACTTTGTTGTATTTGTAATGTTACTGAGGCTTCTTATCTCCTGAATTTCAGCTGAGTTTTTGATTTCATTGTGAGGTTGTGAGTTCAGTGATGTGCTTGATGGCACTGGCAGTTTTTGTCCAGCCTCTATACCACTTTCTTCATCCTCGGAACTCCGGTTTTGTAGCACAAGCTGTTCATAATCCAGAATACTCAGTGAAGTCCCTGAACTGTCGACGCCGGTCTGGTGACAAAGACTAGAATTCTGGGAATTTTGAGATTCGTTTATTGCGCCCATGATCCGTGCCACTTCATGGTTGGTCGAGAAACTTGTGTTATTTGAGTCAATATTGAAACTGTTCTCGTTAGAGGAATAGTTTTTTTCCTGGCCACCAACGATTGGACTCGTCACATGGTCATTGTATTCCAACATTCGAGATTCACTGTCACTCTCGGATGACACCTGATCTAGTTGAATGGTTGTGTCTTCATTAATATCACTGTTTGAAGATGAACTGTTTGATTTTTCTGACAAAGCATTCTCCCTAGAATCTGATTGGTTGTCATATAGCACTAAAACACCATTGTTCTCTGGGCTAGACTTTGCTTGTAACAATTCATGTACTGACCCACGCCGTGGCATCATCATTTGGGCAAGCTGGCTTAAATACGGTTGATGCGTTTTCACTGTATTAGTCGGAGTGCGTAATGGGTCACTCACTGTGCATGCGACACATTTTTGGTGTGATTTCCCTGTCTTTCGTGTTTGCAATGTTTCTGCTTGACCAGTGTGTGACATGGGTTTGTCGGGCATGACATTACCAATGTCGTTTACAGGAAAACTTTCATCATCACGTGTCCTGTTCTTGATGATTTGTTGTGGAAGCAGACGTCTCTGATGGTCTGTGTCTTTGTCATCACAAATGTTATTCATCTTACTCCTGTTATTTTGCAAAACGTCCCTACGATATATGTTGGGCACGGTAAGTTTCTCCACATTAGCATAACTAACATCTCCTTGGGCATTGCTGTCTATGGTTGTGATGTAATCCTGGCCATCAGGTATATGCAGTCTGTCTCTGTTAGTTATGGTGCCCCTTTCAGGGACACGAGTGAATGATTGTGAATTCTCAAGAGCTTTCGCACTGTCCGTATCGGCACCACTTCTCGAATGGACATTCGCAGCATGTTTATCACTGTTGCCATTAGTGCTGCTAGCACCACCTGGTGACAAGTGGTTACGAATCCGAGCACTCAGTTCCTTTGTGTTGTAGTAATGCTCGTGCGTGTGTTTCCCGTGAGATCTGAAACTTGAGCTACGGCTAGCTGAACGTCCAAGCATCGGACTCGGGCTTCTCTGTATCACAGACTGTTTAGTAAAACGGGTCTTAATGTGCTTGGTCAGCGAGCATCGTTCACGTGTCTCTTTGTCAATATCCAAGTCATGTGTGTCTACACCTTCGTACTGCGCAAGAACCAAGGATGCCTCTAAAAATTGCTGTTTCAAAGCCTCAATTTCAATCTTCAACTCAAGATCTTCTTTTATGGAGAGCAACTGAAAATCGAAAAAGTACAACTTAGGTGCATTTTCAGTGTACGAGTATAGTTGAGCTGGTTACTTGAACTGCTAATACGCATCTCAAGTTAATTGTGAGGCTTTGAAAGCCACCCCAGCATTCTTTTTGGGTGGTTGATGAATGCAGCCAGGCACATTGTCTAGAACAGTGTAGTCTCCACAGGATCCAGTGTGTTAAAAGCCTAGCTCCTGTAATTACTAGTTTCCCTCATTCTGATGGCAGGTGATTTGACATGTCAGTTAACCTTTATTGAAGAGACACACTTATATAAGACTTGATGATATGTGCAGGCTTGTTGAACTTACACATCAGTCTGACACAGTGACCATGGGGTTATTGAAGATGTGGGCTATTGTTTAGGAAATAGCCAGAGGCTGTATTCATATTAAAAATTATTTAACGCTGCAGTAGGTCATTATTGACTTCTAACGTTTTTTCATTAATTTTCTACTTTTGTGTATTTTGGCTCAGTTGCTGATACTTTTAAAAAATATTAAATCAAATTGCCTTCTGGGGTAAAATTCTTTTCCCTTCCTGCATGGATTCAGCCGAGGGCTAGGTATTGAAAATGTTTTCAACTTTGATATTTAAGCTGACACTTTTGCAAATTAGACCGGGATATTCGACTGTAATCAATTTTGGTGTAAGGGATGGAAATATTTTTGCGGGCTTTCATTGTTGAATTTGATACGTAATGTTGCCCAAAGAGGCTGTGGCTAAAAATGTTTCGTTTGTAGGTCAACGATTTCTAAGCGGACTTTCAGAACAATGTCCCAAAGGTGTCAGTTGAGAAGTCTGAAAATAGCTGGGATTGAAAGAATGATTCTGTACCAAAGTACTGCTGTCATATACCAATATTAGCAAGCAAGGTCATTGAGGAGTGCCCTTTGCTTTTGAATGGTATGCATTATGCAATATGTGGAGCACTAGTGAAATTTTATTTTCTCATTTTCCATAAAAGACACGTATCACCAATAATGCTTTGCTGTGTTGAAGTTTTGTACTGCAGTAACCCACAGACAATATTTTCAAACAAAAATGTTGGCATTTGCAACAATGCTAGGGGACCTTGAAGATGAAAAAGCAGATATTTTTTTGTAAATTACTGATATCCAAAATGAATGGGATTTTACCCTGTAAAGTACAGATAAAAACGGTCGCTAATACATTTTGATATCGCATTTGAAAGGGGGGTTTTCTCGGTTAATGCATACTTCCCATTTAGAGATTTTGTTCCTGAATTTGTTTGATAAAGTTTTATTGTTTAAATATGTAAATTTAGTTTTTGTTAAAACCTTCCCAAAATAAAAGGCTACCAATAAAATATCTAGATGTCTGTTTCTACTGTACAATGATTGAAATGATATAAGGATGATTTTTTGGTTGTAGTCTATTTTTGTATGCCTCCCTTCTTCACTTACCAGTTCTGACTTGAGTGTGAAGTATAGGTCTGACAGAGAGGAAGGCGTGGTCGCTGACTGATGTGCTTGCTTGTCTATTGCCATGGTAATTGATTTGGTTGTGTGCCCTGATTCCGACATTTTCTTTCTCAGTCCAGAGGGTGGTAGCTGTGTTCGTTTGGACTCATGGTCCTTTTCAAGTCTCGTACGATACCACCTGAAATACAATAGAGATTGTTTAAGATGCCCCTGAGCCGATGATAGTGTATTTTACCGAAAGTTCCACTTTGGTTGCTAAAATTGTGCGCCTAACGTCCAGACTGCATTGGAAATTGTGCAAATTTTTAATAAAACATGGAGACCGACTTCAGCTGGAAATGAAAAAATGATTTTCATATTAGGTCAAAAAGCAGAGTAGATTCTGGTCTGTGACTAATTTTGAAACACCCACCTTCAAAAATACGCCTGCCTGCATCAATTTGAGCCAAAGTCTCAAACTTATCTCTTCTGAAGCCACATTAGCGCATTAAGCAAGGTTCTGAATGACTCACTGCCTTGCAAATTGTAGTTTCACCAGGCGTGGTTTAAATTTAGAGAGAAAAAATGTGGGCTCATCTCAAGTGTTTTTTTTTTGAAAAGTGAGCAACTTAAAATGCTGCACTATGGTCATATCAATTTTCAAAAAAACCACAAACCACAACCAACTGTGGTTTTTAGTCTTATAAAAATAGGGGGGCCATGGGACAATGGTTGTTTGGTTGTGTTTTGTGAATTTGTGCTGATCACAATAAAACTGCACAGTTATGGCAAAACACATGCAAATTTGAACTCTGACTTTACCCTTTTGGCTTTACGTCAACTATCTGATATTTTGCTTATTTCTTTTTCAAATGCTTGTTTTTGGTTATGCTTGGCAATGGCCGAACACTCGATCGCTGATGTTTCTGTTTCTCAATTTAAATGTCTTCACCTCAAAGAATACAGAACAGGTTTCAGAGCACTGAATAGATTAGCTGCTTGAATGCACAACGACAGATATAGGAATGCAGCATGCCTTTCCATTAGATGTAACATGTACTAACAGGATAGAAGTCTCATTTAATGAAACACTTTGATATCCGGGTTGTTTTTAATTTGAATATTCAAGGGAAAAGACCTCAAATTTCAAAGCTGTGGACCTTTTTAATATGTAATACAGGTGTTCGGAATTAGCTTGCTGCAAAAATATTCCAACATTTGATTGATGGAAACATAACAATTTTCTCCAGAACCAGTTTGTCACATCCATAAAAAACTAAATACTCTTGCCCGTCAATCAAAAAATACAAAACCTTTCCCACAAATGTCGATTCTTTGGAGTTTAAGGTCAGTGGAAACGATTAAATTCAGTCTTGGATCAACATTAGCAGTTCAAGTTTATTTCGTAGTAAGTTGGTGGAGTTAACAACAAAGTATTGACGCGTCGTCACAATAGGATCACTCAGTTTTGGTATCCATCACAGTTATTGGCAGGGGTCACTGCTGTGACAAAGGTAAAGTTAATATTATGTCACCTTGTGATAACTATGATTACAATAGCACCATCTAGTGATAATTTCGATTTCTGTTAACTACCAAAGCTAATGGAAAAGTTCTAGTTAACTTCACAGTTCATGTCACGAGTGCCGGATTTACTTTGGTGATAGAAGGCCATTAAACTTTTTACTTCAGATTTCTTGTCATCCCAATTGTTTTGATTGGTTGTTCTAGGGAACCCCTATTTGATCATAGTGTCTCCTGACTGGCGCTGTTTCATCACTGAGTTACCTAAATAGTTCTATTTAAATGTAAATTATGACTGTCTGGGTACGCCTTCTACCTGAGGCTCTGTGACGTACCCACCTGTCTTTGGACACAGCATCAGGGTCTTGAACCACTATACGGTATGTGTCATAGTCATAAATCTCTATCTTTGATTTTGTACTTTTTGGATATTTCTATGTTATCATCAACCTGTGATCAACTAAAAGAGCATTTGCATATGAGGTTATGTTAGGTTAGAATTAATATTGCTTTATTAGCACTAAAACATGTATAACGGAATAATGCAACTAATTTGACACATGCACGCACGCACGCACACGCACACAGACACAGACAGACAAACAGACACACACACGCGCGCGCTCGCACAGACAGACACACAAGCACACATATGCACAAATGAGATCTGACTTCAAATTTAAAACATGCTAAAATACTTAAATGAGCAACTGACCATTGAAAAATGATGAAATTTAAATAAAATTACATGACACACAATCAAAGACTTTTTGAAAGTCTACCAACAGAGCTGTAGTGTTATGGCTGTTAGTGCTATGCATAATATCTCAAATAAGTTCCAGTGTTTTAATCTACGAAGCTTCCTCTGAATCTTTCTTTTATAAATCCCTGAAATTATGCACTGTTTCTACTGTGGGCAACACAACCCTGTCATATTTTGCGCTTTTTATACTGTGAGAAACACAACCCGGTCATATTTTGCACTATTTATACGGTGAGCAATACAACCCAGTCTTATTTTGCACTGTTTATACGGTGAGCAACACAACCCAGTCATATTTTGCACTGTTTATGCGGTGAGCAACATAACCCAATCATATTTTGCACTGTTTATACGGTGAACAACACAACCCGGTCATATTTTGCCTGATGCATTACTTTACACTTTGTTTGATTTTGAAGCAGTCATGGTTAATTTTGTTTTACTGGTGTTTGTATTTTGTAGAGCTGCTAAAAATCTTCAATTTGTGTTGCACTTCCCTAATTGGAACAAAACATTGAAGTAATGCTGAACACTTTGCATTTCATCAGTTGAAAACCACGCACTCGGTACTCCATGTGGAAATCAAATACAATAAATGCAAGAGTTAGTGATAGTAAACGCAAACGGTTGTTTAAATGTACCTTTAATGTTATTTTATTTTAGTCTTCTTTAAACAACCATATACTTTCGTATGGACATGTCTAATCCTAAAACTCAATTCAAGCTTTATAGACACTATATAGACCACTATCGGATGTTCTAGTAGTTACCTACATTTTGCCTAGATTGTGTTTGTTTGCTAATGATCCTTACCTTGGCACTGGACCTGGCTCTGCAGGGTGAAACCTCATGTCTCACTACTTCAAAGGCATATACGTCAACAACTGCAGCAATGCCAGTAACTGACCCACAAACAGCTTAGGGCAAATTTTTTTGTCACATCATTTACCTTGAAGCATCATTTCCAACTTCTTACACTGACTGCACACCCTATCGCCCTAGGCGGTAACCTTTCCGTGACCTATCATCGGAACTTACTTTTAATGGTGTCTAGCGAATATAATCGGGTGCCGTCTATTAAAAAGCAGTTACAAATTGGTCAGATCGAAATACAACGTTTAACGCATGGAAGATTTTCAAGCTTCCTTCAGCCGATTTCCTTTCCTGTTTAGTATAGCGACCAGCTTTGTCAATAATGACTTTCTACGGCCTGAGGGTGATTTTTGCATCTACATTCTATCAAGGTATCATGGTTTTCAATTAGGGCTAATTCCATGGAAAGGATGTGAATGAGAGCTGATATCCTATAAGTGAGTAGTTAAGGTTGTCTGACAAAATGCCAAGGGCAGTTTTTGTTACATTTCTCATCAACTTTAAATAAATAAAAGCTGAAGGTAACATTGCTAAATAGGAATTTATGTAACAGGAAGGAAAAGGTGGAAACACGATAACTACATAAACCACTTAAGTGCAAATTTCACTTTAGACTTGTTTTTGTTGTATTCTCGACATTTGCACGCACCTGTGTGCTGATGGGTTACAAGATAGCAAGGTGACATGCATGTCTCAGATCGCTGGCTTTCAAATTTAAATGCAAAAGGAAAACAAAAATAGCTAGCTCAAAGACGTTAATTTCTGCACGAACCCATTTAGAGAGATTTTTGTTTTTTATATTAGTGGGCTGATAAAAATTCGAGCACCTTAACCCGGTGACTGAACTGGAAAGAAACAAATTTGACATCTTGGCTCAGAACTTACTCCTTCTAAACACCGTTTTTCTCAATGTATACAGTTTTATTAAGAAGCACTGCTCCCTATATCTGTCGCAATACCATACAGCGTATGTGGTTTCTTCAACTTGATTTATTCTGATTTATACCTTCTGTTATGTTAACATTAACAAGTAAAGTTAGTAAATGGAATCATTTATATTGTCACTAGCATAGTGCATCCAAGCTCTCAGGTGGTGTTGACTAAACAATGGTCAGATTTATTTTCATAAATGATACAGTAGACACTCACTGACACATTTTTTGTTGTTCATTGGAGGCATTTTTAAACAGTACAGTAAAATATCACCAATTTCGGACAAGAGTAATTGCCGAATTTGCCCTTTTTCATTTAAATTTCCCTTTTTCATTTCCATGGTCTCTCTACATTGTTGTGAATACCCATACTTGTTCAAAAGCAATGTCTGTCAGTACTTATGGTACAGAACTACAACATGAGAAAGCACTGTCTTGCTGCTACATTTTTACGAAAAAAATTTGAATATAAAATTTCACTTGTCTGCCATATTTTGTCTTAAACTCGTGAGACTTAATGGTAACAAATTACAATGTCCGTGAATTAAAATTAAAAATCAGCTGATAAGTATTCAAGCTGAGCATAACAGAACGTGGGTAGGTAAAGATAAAAAATAAATCATTTTTATTAAGGTAAACTACTTTGTAAACTTTAGTTATGGTAGAACGAGCTCCAACCTTGCGAATAATACATGTTAAACCTGCATTTCATCCCAATTTGCTGGCTAAAAGCAAAATTTGAATTACGCCTTTTACTGTCGTGTATCGATCTCATATTATTCCTCACAATGATGTGATTCCATTTCCGTTATCAACTCAAGACACAGCCAATGTGTACTTATGCCATTTTCAAATTTGGTGTTCTGTTGTTAATTGAAATAGACTCATATCACGGTCAGAAATATCGAGTTTGAATTTTGCTCTGATAAGTTTGGGTTGCTTGTGCTGTTCAAGCAATATAAACTTTTGGAAGATGTAGTCGTTTCTGAAACAAAGTTTTGAACCACAGAAAAAAATCAGTTTTGTGTGGAAATTTTGGTAACTCTGAACCATCAGTCTGATATTTCTTGGATTCAGTTCAAGTGCCTACCTCAAATTCCTGCATTGTTCTTACCTGCCCTTGTGTTGTTATCTGTAGAAAGTATTATAGCCGTCTATACTTAATTAACACATTGTCAGGGCTTAACTCAGAGGTTTATACCATCATCACCAGGAGATTAAAGCCTGTTTAACTCACTTCAACATGAATACTTCATGATCAAAAGACTTTTCGCCCGCTTAATTGGAGATTTTCTTGATTAACTTCGCTGGTGTTGCATGCCGATCCGAACTTAATTTCGTTTTTCAGCGGAACGTGATAATCGCCGCGATCATTTCTTCTGCATATTGATCACTAGAGTGAGGCCGCATGACCGCACTCGATATGCTTGCCCACAGGCTACGAATGCTCTTCATCCGCAATGAGTCAGTCGAACCATGGCTAATTTTCTGACACAGTTAGGTGCTTTTCAACACGGTGTCGGGCATGTAATTATGTGTTGTGTTTTACATCTCACAGTTCATTTTGGTATTTTTTGGCTTGTGATTTAATTTCCAAGGCATAAATATTTTGTAAGTTATTTGTTTGCTTTTGTTAAATTCCGCATTCTCTGCTTTGACTCCTAGTGAAATGGATTTTTTCACAACTATCTCATTTGTCATCTTATCCAATTGACACATGTGTACAATAGACTATTTGTTGAGTTGTCAAGCTTAAAACGCTGTTGTAGCAAGCAATGCATTTCAGCTTTGCTAATGGTCTTTATAGAGGCAAGGCACTCATTGTACATTCAACGAACTACGTAGTTTGTTAATTAAATCTGTTTCTTACTTCGTTACTAAAACTTGTAATTAAATAATTAAGTGTCTATTTCAATATACTCATATAAATTCTGCTGATACAGCAAGGAGATCCATGCTACATATTGAACCCTGCCCTTACATCACTGACTTTGTGGTTGACTTCCTGATTCTAGTCTGAATTATTAATTCTATGGCTTTGAGACAAATATCCTGATGATTAATAGATTTCGCTTAAGTGCCTCTGAGTGTGCAAGTCAATGTAGAAATTGTTTGGTGTTATGTCAACAGCTTGTAGCAGTGTTAAAAATTCATGGAGCATTCTCGACATGTTTCAGTGATCTAAAGTGGGCACTTTGTTACAGAGCCGTGTTACAAATACTGAGTTTTAGACTAAAAGGAAAATGTCTTGAAGAGTATTAGATTGCATTCGAAGATGATTTATATTTTGAGACCGTGAGCCATACTTCCGAGACCTAGAATATGAAAATTTGCATCGTTTGTTACATATTTATCACTTCAGGGCTTAGGATTTTTGTAAGTTGCTTAGAAAGAATAAGTTGATCTTCAAATGATATTTTATTCTCAGTTGGAAGTTATTAGACCTACCAAAAGTAGGGAAATGTCACCAATAAGGGAAACAATGTGGCACAGAAGCAAAGTTCATTTTCTCATTTCTATAAAGATTATCTTTTAAACACTGCCATGTTTAGTTTCTATACCATAACTATCAACAGACAATATTTTGAAAAACGGTAGTCATGATTGACTAAGCTGATTGTGGGCCACAAGCTGACATGTTTGGATAAATTGTACTGTATGACTGATGTGAATGTGCGCCTGCTGAAACAACTTCATTATTGGAAAATTCTGTCTACAAGCCATATAAAGATGGTAAACATGGACGACATTCTGAAAAGTGCATTTTCTGCTGTTGAAGAAATCTGTATTCAGGCATGACCAGTCTACACAATCCTGGCTTCTTGTGATATACCTAGTCGATGACGAGCCGAATTACCTGTATTTTCTGGAAACTTGACAATTATACATTAATTATTGAATAATGAAATTCATTAAATAGTAAACTTCAACATTTTTGACATCACAGTGACATGGATTTGCCTGCGAGTAGTAGTTTAAGTTCATTAGCATTAGATAGCGGAAGACTTAAAATTTAATTTTATTACAACTGTTTTGAAAATCAATTTCGTGAAGCAAATTGCCACGGAGGCTAGTCCAAGCTCTGGATGATAAATTGTAGAAAAAAAAATAGAGGCTGGCCCCTTTACTGAGCAAATGCGCTTAACCACGCAACGAATACTTAATATTCAAATTTTTAAAAAAATAGGCACAGTGTTGCATAAATTGTTTATCTAACTTGGAATTTCCCAAATTAGACCCACCCAGAAGAATACACATTTTAGAAAAAATTCCAGAAGATCACCATGGGTACATTTTCGTTAATTGTAAGTTTTGAAAATGTGATAGATTGGTCTAAAATACGTATGTAATATACCGTAAAATTTGATTGACTTTGGCTAGACATTACGTTTTGGTATCGCAATTTTGCTGAGTTGATTTTCATTCAGTGACAACTTGAGTGACATTGTTAATAACAAACTGTATTGGCACAATATGAAGGACAGTTTTAATTCCACATTTTCCAAAAATGTGCGTGGGCGTTTATTTGGTTTCATTTGATATTTTTGAATGCTCATTTTTTGAATATCTGCCCATGATCAATTTTCGGAAAATCATGCCGGAGAGTCAGATTTACCATCAGGGTAAAGACAAGACAAAATTTAAGCCTCAATATTCTTTTGCTAGCAGTGATTTTACCTGTGCACTAAAGGTTGGAATTCGGTTTATGAACTCGTCCTCATATTTCATACTCATACCTGACGTTTTTTATACTGAAGGCTAGCAAATGAATTAGATGTCGTCGTCTCAATAGTGCTTCAAGCAAAGTTTGATTTGAAGAGTTTAGTATAACACACAGGGGACCCAATTCTGATGTAAATGAGTTAAAGTTCAGAGATGGGTTTGTGAAGGACCTCGATGGGCAGCTGTCACTCGTGAAAGCTCATAAAAAATTACTTAGCCCATAACACATGTTCAGTGTTATTGAGCAATAGTCAGGTATAAGATACCCACATTTTGAGAACCAGTTTGTTACCTGTTATTGAGTGGTGAAAACTGGTTCTCAAAATATAGGCACGTTACTTATTCCACGTCTTGTCAGTTAAAAATTTATAAAAGGAATTTGATGGCAAACCACTCTAGTGTAAACTTTAAACTAAATGAGGTCGTTTCCACATGTAATCAAATGAAAATTTCAAAATTGTGTTTGAAATTCTCTCGGTGCACCAACAAAATGGCTACCGCTGTTGAGAGCCATTAAATTTCACTTTTTGAATTGCCAATAAAGGCAAATAGATGGAAGATTGGAATTGAAGACATTTTGCTATTCTAGTGATATCTGGTGATTGGTGAATCCTTTTCTGAGCTTTAAACAAGTCAAAATAAAGGAAAGAGTTCCTAAAACAACGGAGATCAAACTCGTAGTTAAGGCTCTTTCCCACTTACATCGATGTTTCAGTGTTTGGGGGAGCGTTGGTCAATGGGATTTTTAAATTTGATCTTGGAAAAGAGTGTAATGTATTGACCACAAATGACTGAGAAATGAGTATATTTCGACTTAACGAAAATGTGACAAACTGCAAGCCCCTGCAAGGACCTAATGAAGAGGGTATACCACAACGAGCAAGTTCACTTAAGTGCTGAGGCTGACACCATAGGCACTTGGTAACTATTTCAACAACACATCAATTTTAATGCTTTAAGTTTTAATGCACAACAGAAGACACTAACATAATATGATGTCCCTGACAATAACCATAAGTAGAAACTCTTGGCTATAACTACACTGCGACTCAAAGTGATCCAGTTTCCATATTTGAAAGCATGCCTTACTGCTTTTGAAAATCAATTTCATGAAGTAAATTATGGGTTGGTGCTAATTGAAAATTTTAAACAGATGAGTCTGTGTGCTTAGCCAACCAATGACAACTTTCAAAAGTAGGGGTTGGCAGTTAATGAGCCAAATGTTTACAGTTGGTGGATTCAGCAGCTGGATCTGTTGCAGACATCAAGAATGGTTTATTTCAGAGTTATCAAAGTTATCCACTGATGCCATCATCAACAGTGGTACATGATATGTTGAAAATTTGTAATTTTTTGTTATTTTATGACATCTACACTCTGCAAGCCATGCTGATAATAGTTTAAAATATTCATGCAATCTTAATTCTTCTGGAGAAATTTCACGTTAAATAACGCAGTTTATTCGAAATGCTGGAATCATTTATTTTGTAATTTTGGTACATGATGTACCGAAAGATCTCAACACTTAATTTTCCATCACCATAAAATTTCTATGCCACAATGTCAAGAATTTGTAATGGATAAATAAGGTTTCAGTCTAATTATATTTTAGAATTTTCCTTCTAGGTTTTACTTAAAGGTTTTGCATTTAGTTGGTTGAAGGTAAATACCTTATGTTCTTATCCACATACTAAGTATGTTGAACATCTGTGGTTTTATGAATACCTGTATTGTATTGGAGGGGCATCTGTTGTAAACAATGCTGAGATGTGTATGTGTGTGTGTGTGTGTGTTTCACACCAAAACAAGTCATGTGGATTTTCCCAAACCAGATGTGATGACATTTCCAGGATATCTATCAATGCAATTATTTTCAAGTGCATATTTCACACTGTGTATAAGTAGATCCTGTCCAGGGTCTGAACTGTGCCTTTATCGTTTAATAATAATAGTCACGTAACCACGACTTCAACAAATGAAAATTCTAAGTAAAATCAATGAGCTGGTCTAGCTCATTGGTGAAATGGAATTATGGTGTGTTTTATAAAATGTTGTGACCTGTGTTCAGTGTATGTATATTGCAATAATGTCATAGAAGTGCTGGGATCTTTAGATATTAACAAAAATTTTCAGTATAACATTTTGTTGTTATTGAATTTACACCTTTAGTTAAAATTTGTGTAAAAGATTCATAACTGGCCAATCTTTGTATTAAAAGTTTCACTGACATATTCCAAATTTCCTGTACTAATCCCTACCATTTTTTCTTTCATTGTTTGTAATCAGCAGTTTTTGTTCCTTACACTAATAAAAATATTTACCAACATGTAATAGTCATAGCCTTGACTATGTATTGTAATGGAATGATGCCACAAGAATTTCTGAAGGTGTTCTAACTATAGATTATACGACAAAAAAAGATGCCTTTTGGCACAAAAGGCTTGCATAGCTGTACTCCAGTATGCATGTCCAGGAAGTATTCCTATAAAAGATATCATTTTATCTTTTTCACTGATATTTTGTTCTACGTGTGGATAATTTTTTTATTTGCTGGCAACAGATTAGCTTCAGAAACGTTAACACACCTGGCTTGTTGCTCAAACAATAAACATTCTAGCATTTTTACTCTATTTGAAAATCATTTCACGCTTAGACCTTACCCTGCCGGTTTCTGTTTTGTCCGTCGCCTTTTCCACGGCATGTTTAGTTTCATGTTGCCACCATTTCAGTTAAATTTAAATCTACCTCCATTCCACGACATCAGTTGGTGACTGGCTACCTCATCACACAAGGACAGATGTTCTGGCTGGACTGTGCCATTATCAGCTCAGTCCATTCATTATAATGAATAATTGAAATTAAAGTTTTTGACAGTAGCCTTGTCAATGAATTACTTTTATACAATGCAAATGTCTGGTTGTTAATCTTTTGTTGACTGAATTCTATGTCTTAAATCGTTTTATTCTCCATTGGATTGGTCACATTAAACCTGACCACCCCTTTTGGGTCATGCCATTCACTGAATGACAAAGGTTTGTCATCTTCAAACCAAGTATGTAGTTTCATTGTTGCTAGTTTGTGTAAACAGTCATCAGGTGGTTAATTGGGGTGAAAGTGAACTGTTTGAACTTATCCATAGTGCACAAAGTTTGCTGTTGGCTTTTTGTATGTTTATTTGACCATTTGTGAATCCAACATAAATCCTTTGAAAAGGTACTTGGGACTGTTTAGAATGCACACCATAAGTTTTGCATTATGACTTTATGATTTTCAAAAAATCTGTAGTAACCGTAATTTGAGTTTCAGTTCATTATCATAATTGACATGGTATTATCTATTTTTGTTTTGTTTTGTTTGACAAAGAATTTGAAATTTTATTTTATCTTGATATCCAAGGAAGATTGTTTACATAGTCGTTAACTCATGGGTGGCGCACCATGAGGGGCTGGGGGGAGGGGCTATAGCCCCACTTTTTCAGTGCTGCGCCACCTGTGTAACTGGTATCATATAGATTGTAAGGCAGTTGATACATTCAATTATCTGCTCAATTTCTGATTTTTTATTTATTTTCTTTTGTAGAATGATCATTTACATGTTCTGTTGTACCTGGTTTGTGACAAATTCCTGACGCATTTATTAAGTCATTGAGTTAAGCTGCTCTAATCTTTCCTAAAAATTGTACAATATGTAACATTTTCAGTAAAATGTGAAATAAAACAAAATTAATTTTCAAGTACAGTCGATCGTCTTTATTATATTATCCTTGTTAAGTTATTTTTCTTTTTTTTCTAATTAGGTAAGTACCAGATACTTAGTTGTAATGAAACGTAAACTTGCTATACTTATTTACTAATTTGCATGCTTGGACGAATATAAAATCAAAACAAGTTGTGTATTTTGGTTCATAGTTGTTCGAAATCCAGTTCTATGAAAATTTTGCTTTCCATGATCTTTGTAAGTAACTGCGACTTAAAGTAAAGATTAGCAAATCTTTCCAAGGCGCAACTGCAACTCACTCATTTTTCCAAACAGTTTTGAGGCAATGAAGGACTGTCAGTTGGCCCTGGTGAAGTAATGGTCTACCTGTATAAATGCATTAAGTTAGGTACTTAACCATAGTCTCATGGGACCCTCACGTATCCGTGTATTCCTTCATGCAGTGAACAGGTTTCTGTTATCTTTCTGTTTACAATGTTGAAGAGAATTCATTCTCCATTGGTACAACCTGGTTGATGTGAAGTATCCCGTTGGTGCTATGCGATTATGTAGCCATCTCCCACAGATGTCTCTCTCCCATTAACAAAACTCCGGTCTCTTGCACAATTCCATTGCAACTTCCCTTATCTTTTACACTAACTCCTATCCTGTAGCATGATGGGAGTTCCAGTTAGTTATAGGGATTTAACACCAGATGGCATTGTTGATTCGCACTCTCGATTGAATACATCATGTGTTACACGTTTTGACCTTAGCGATTACTCCCATTGGATTTGAGGTAATCTTTTCCATTGCAGGAGAGTTGTAAAACTCCGTAGTTTAGTCCACCTATTTTGAGAGGAGTTGCGATGCCTGTTTTAAGTGACTGAAATTCTGCAAAACGGGAGTTGTTTTGTTAATGGGAAAGAGATGATAGTCAAGTCTTGGCATTTCTCCTGTGGTCTTCACATGTTCATCTATTATGGGAAATCTGTTAACAGAATTGACTCCCTATTTTCATTTTAGGGGAGGCTAGCCCAAGAAATCAGCTAAAGAAAGGTTAATTTTCCACCTGAATGGTGTTTGATTCAGTAGTTCCAAACTCCACAATGCCTGATCTTAATTCCTACCTTTGAATGTCTCCTGCATTCATACCCTCATTTTACATGCATGATGGGTAGCCTGCTGATTCATCTGATTTTCTGTATTTACTCATGTAGTCTGTAGTGGTCTTATTGGTCCCTCAGATATTTCGTGTTTGTGATACTTTTGTTTTCTCCATGAAGTGTTTCTTTAACTTATTACCTGGGGATCAGGAGCTAGGGTTACCTGCAGCCAACTTGGTTTGTTGCGAATTGTCTTCGTTGAATTGACAAACACCTGTTGACTTTGTTGTATTGTGTTTGCCACTACCTAAGAAGACTTTAGATGGTCTGGAATTACATGCTTGGTACTTTTTGGTATATTGACAAGCGGAACAGCAAGTCTCACCTTCAGTTTCTTGTTTAATCAATTTACACTTCTGTTTGAAAGTTGTGAAGTTTTTCCAGAGCCTTTAAATTAGCAATATCCACTTTCCTATGTACTATGGATATCTCTTGGTTGTTCTCTGATTTCCAGTTTTATTACAATAGCTGTTTAAAGTTATAATAATGTTTAGATACATTGATTCGTTTAGTTAAGTAGTTTTGTGTTTTTTTAAAGTCTCTCGTCTGACTGAAAATCGCTAGTGTATTTTAATTACCTTTTTGTACTTAGTCATCTGCTGAAATCTTCATAAAGTATCTTCAAGTAATACCTACATATCAAACACCAATCTCTTAATCTATCATTTAAGAATGAAACTGTAACTATGGATTCTTTTTAATACGCTGTCCGCATCAGAGTAAGCTGTCTGTCACACAGCTTCATAACGATTATCTATGGCTTTCCTACTCTGCACAGCTTTATCACATGTTTATGGAACTTTTGCAATGAGCTCAGATCTCTGCCTATTGTTTTAACTTCAATCATAGGTAATGAAACTACACACTCATTTTAGGTTGTTATACGATGACATGATATTTCATATTTGGCACACTTTTATAACTTCACCTTGTCATTCCATTCCTACCCTAATCCCATCTCCAGAGTCCCCATTCCGCAGTAATGACCACCTGTCATCTTCACGACTGTCTTCGTAATGAACACGCATAATACACTGACGGGACAATTATAGCCAGAATACCAACTAGCCCCTAGTGGCTGCTTGGGGAACATGGCCACATTTTTACCCATCCATCAGAAAACCTGGTAGGGTATCTGAACTGGGGCTGATAAGAATTTAATGAAATTTGACTTTAAAGTGTTTAAGACTCGCATTTTGACTTACGGACTACTCCAGAGGTGTGGTAAAATGTCATTTTCTTCATCTTGAGTACCAGTTGTTCTGCAGTGGCTCTTCGATTTACTCAGGCCAAAACACCCAACGATCATTTCTTCCAGAAGTTTTTATAGATCGCATTAAGTGAGGTAATATTCATCTGTGGTTGGAACTCCTTGTTTGGTTACAGGGCCAAACAGTCTGCACACTGTATTAGAAATGCCTTTTCTATATCCGTCTCTCCGTTACATAGGTAATCTGTCCATCACTGGTCCGAGGTGATCATTTTAAGAAGCTGGCGGGGGTTTACCTGTCTGGTGTGATAACAGGTAACAGCCACAGCTAATGTGAACCGGGTGATTACCAGTGTAAAGACTGTCCTCAGGGGTTTCTAATGGTTGTAATTGTCCAGCACGATGGCCCCTACAGGGGGAGTTAACTACCCGTAATAACAGGTTTTCACAGTTGCGATGTAATCTACGTGACACCCGATACAATTGCCAGGAAATCGGACACAATTGCTGAAGATTCCAGTTAATTAGCACCAGAATGGCTGCATTATGTAATTACAGAAGCAAAGCATAGTTAGTTATCCAGCACTTTCTATCTGAATGTTCCACAAGCGGGGTGAAAACATTGCATTGCCGCACCTATAAATTCCAGTTCCTTATCAGTCTGGTACCAGCCAGCACAAAACTCCCAGCAGTACAAATTGGATGCTCTACTGCTAAATGAATTTGCCAACATGGTAAAGCAATATTTTTGAATTTCTAACACACCATATGAGTGAAGTAAAAACTTTGTTTTCTTTCAGTCACCTTCATCAAAACTCAAAGTTTTCATTTTTTCTCCTAAAGTTAATTTCCTCACTTCCATACAAACAAAGTTGAAAAAGTTAAAAGGACATTTTAGCAAGGTTTATGGAATGTTTTGTGTCAATTTTGTGGTGTTAGCCATACTTACAATGAAAGAACATAAACTTTCTTGGTGTATATTTTTACTAATAAATTCGAGAAAGTCAATTTCCAGTTTGTATCTCGAAAAGTCTTTACTGCAGCCATTTGAGGTTGTTCATAACTCTTACTCATTGTGGAATGCAACAGTGGTGTTCTACTACTACAGGTTACCTTGCTTTAGTTGAGCAATGCTTTTGGTATTTTGCTGCAATCAAATTTATCCCATGGTCGGTAGAGTTTGAAGTTTTATGCAATCTAGCTGGGTATTCCGGTTAGTGGAGGTTCTTGACACCTGGCTATTCTTATAGTCCATTCTCACTCAAGTAATCAGAATAATTTGCAATTAAAATGTCTTTTGTGCAATTTCAAACATTAAGGCACTCTATAATTTTCAGATTTAGTGGAATAATTTTCTGTAAGCCTACTGAACTGCTTTCACTCACGCAAGACGAGAAATTGGTTGACAGGCATTCTACACATGAACAATCTCTTGGGAAACTCGTACGAAATACTAATGAAATCAACACGCAGTTTGCATTTGAATTGGTGGTCCTTCCCTCTATGTGTTCTGTATCGATACAGATATGAAATATTTAACTTGTGTTTAATCATCAGTAGATTGTTTGACATATAGTTCGATTTGTGTTCAGGGGCTGACCCAGACTGTGTCCAGGGGGGTGGACCACCAGTTCGGTCACATTTGCATTGTAATAGATGAATCTCAAGCACCTCATGTTTGTCCCGTGTTGGTTCCCTTGTACAAAGTCCTGGATCACCACGTGGTATTAAAACATTTGTGTTGTAAACTGTATTAACGTGAAATACTGTGTAAGAAGCAACTTTCTTGTGCCGTACAAGGCTTTAGTTGGCGGTTTTATGACAGGATTATTGTTGGCAAAAATTAATTTTCAGGTGAATCCGGTGTTGCATTGATCTACTGACTACTACTGAATTTTAGTTGTGTCCAGCAAAAATGTTCGCCTTTGAAGTGCAATGTTTAGAAAATGCGATATCTGTATTATAATGGTAGGATCCAATTAGTCAAGACCCCCCATGCTGCTCTATCAGATCTTGATAAAGTCTTGCCCTCTCCTTAATCCTGCTAATCTTATGGGTTTTACTATTGACTTGTTTTTCTTACGAGAAATTGAGTTCTTAGTCATCTTGTAAAAAGCCCAGGTAACTCGGTGTCAGATTGTATTCTTCTGA
Source organism: Phoronis australis (assembly GCA_002633005.1). Lineage (NCBI taxonomy): Eukaryota > Metazoa > Phoronida > Phoronidae > Phoronis > Phoronis australis. The sequence goes on along the minus strand of NMRA01000136.1, from coordinate 146,984 downwards.
CCAAAGCTTGTTTAATAATCCTCAAAGTTGGTCTGGAGTTGTCCGAGTTGCAGAAAGTTGTAGACCAGTAAAGATGACGTGCTCAGATTCTGTCATAAATTAGTTATAAATAAATTGTAAACATTGGAAGCATTTTTGATCAACCTACAACAAAACAACTGAGTGGTGGAAAATGATGACCTCAACACATTCAGAGGAAATTTGTTACTTACAAAATGTTTGTAAAACATCGCACAGGCAATTTTGGTTGATTATAATTTGTGGTTAAATATGTTGTTCAAATTCACATCGACTATCATAGACCTGATATTAATTAATGATGATCAGTTATCATAGACCTGATATTAATTCTTATCGACCGAAGTGGGGGTCTTTGTTGATGCTTTGAGGCAATCAGTTTCTATTCCTCAGGCCTGTTAGAACACCACCATTTTTCAATCCCTTCCAGCGTTTCCTTTAGATACAATTACAATGCAGAATCGCTCCATGATTTATCTCCGAAACCCTTGTATTATAATGTTTATCCCCTCAGGAGTTTGAGTCATTCGTCATGATTTTAAAGCAGTTTTTGTACTGTCATTCTTTGAAGATGTTGATATTAGTGCGAACTACAGAGGCTATATGTGTTTCTGGGTCAAGTTAAGTCGTACGCCAGTCACTAAATGATATTAATAAAATTACCTCACTTTTATTATGAATAAGGTATTCTCAAATGCCCCTGCGTAAAACCTATTTTGAAAGTTTTTGGAGGTATAATTTTTTAGGGATTAATTATTGCCTTGTACTCCATGAATGAGAGCCAATAGGGAACGATAGTTTAAACATCTTTTCCTCTTCTAGCTAAAACGCTGAAATTAAAAATTTGGTAAGTTGTACTAAAAACAAGTGTTTGGTATTTTGCTCTCTTGCTCGTTCTTCTTCCTAAAACTTTGAGTCTGTACCTCTCATAGGGATTAAGAGTTCAATGTCAAATCAAGTAAATCGCATTTTGGATTGAACAAAAACATGAAATTTGATTATCATAACAGTGATTTTGTATTAGGTTTTAGCCTAGCTGAGTTCTGTTGGGTGAACATTAGTTAGCATGTTCATTTAAAGAACATTTTATTCATCTGTGAAATGTACATGTATAAAGTGATACTCAAGCTTTCAAGCTTACCTTTTCCCTCCATCTTTTCTACAGTTTCAATTCCTTGAGATACATCACTTGTTATTCATAGAGCAGAAGTCTGTGTGTGTGTGCCCTCTTCCCTTCTACCTTGCAAATGCCAGACTGTAATTGGCTAACCATTAAAATAACATCAGATTAATTCTCCTCTCTATTTGTACAAATACACCCAGACATTCAACATTCTGTATTGTAAAACATGCTTTCTGAGCTGGGCCAAATGGACAATGGTAAATCAGTTATGGCTAAAAATTTTTCAAAGACTGGCTTGTCTTGGTTTATTCAATGACCTGTGGAACTTGTGTTGTGCTGGGTCAAGAACATGTTACAGTTGCTAATTCATTGAACAGCTATCTCAGTACAAAGTTGTTTATTGAGCAAATATGCTTATTTTACCTGACTGACTCTATTCACTGGGGTATTAATATTTTCTGTGTAATCCTGTTTTGTTTTTGTTACAAATTACCATCCCTTCTGGAGTCAGTTAAACTCTACCATGAATAATTCATGTACTGCCAGCTGGGTGGATTGTACCATGTGTAGGGGGTAAGAAAATGTGGAGACCAGGGACATGTGTATTGCAATCACCTTATTACTCAGTGGCCATTGGGTTTGGATTGCAAGACTTTAAACTTTTGAAGCATAACATTAGTAACTTGACTGCTTTTATGGATCGGATGAGACTTGTCTCTTCTGACGTAATTTCACGTGTATTTTTGTTGTTGTTTCATTCAGTCCTGACAAATGTCTAAATTTTGATGTCTATCATTCCTGACACTCTCATGTTTACTATAACAAAAACAATTGTCAATGTACTAAGTAAAGGATTTAAGTGATTAAGTATTTTCTTTAGAACATGAAAAATTATTTTCGTAGGCTTTGTGCCCGTAATCTTGAAACATCTAGAGATCTTTGGTCAGTACGAAATGTTGAGATAATGGTGTCTAAAACTATGGAAATGCTCCGACATTAAGTGATAATGTTGTTTTTATCACGTTTTGACATGATTTATCCATTGATGGTGAAACTTGTCAACTTTATGACTGGGGTAAAGTGATTTTTTCCACTAAGAGTTCAAGTGCCCTCTTCTGTAGTTTTCTGTGTTTGTCTGAAATATTGTCTCATAGTTAGTGGTTAACCAGTCAAGTGGAGATAATTGTCACCCATCACAAGCCTCATAATCTCCATATTATACAGTAGATGTACTGTGGTTTGCCTGATCTGTTACGTTCCCTTAGGCGAGATGTTTGTCAGGTGTATTAAAACCTCAAACCCCTCTAAGATTGTCTTTCTATAAGGGGCACGTGTTGTATGTGACGCGGGCCAATGAATATGTGCAGTGTTGTCCCCGGCGTTTGTTTTGTTTTTTGTGGCTTGCCCCGTGGTACAAGGACATTGTATTGTTGCCTTAGAACAATACTCTCTATACTGTAGCAATTCTGTTTGGTTACCTGCGGTATCCACCTGTGTCTTCCACGTAACGTATCTGAACTTCTTTGCCCTCGGCAAAATGTTTATCATTTGATCCAAGGTCAGTGTCACAATGTGAATTGTACAGACATGCATATATAAACTACACAGTTATTGTCCAGTGTTACTAGATGATAATGAATATCCATATGTTTGTTATTACGATACATTCATCAAAACCATATCGAGGCTTGCCTTTATCATCTATTCAACTGAACTCGCACGCATGCAAAAATTATTCAACATATTTTTTGTTGTACATAAACTGCTGATTCCAGAATGTAGAGTTGTACTGCATTGTAGCCATGTAATATGGTAAAACCCCACTAATTTCGTACAAAAATAATCGGCAAAATTGATTTTCATCATTTTTTCAAAGGCTTCTGGCATTTTTAAGTATGCCCATAAGTTTTCAAAATATTGTCTGGAGTTTGGACATGGAAGAACATTGCTTTGGTACTACATATCTTTTTATGACAATTTAGAAAATGAAATTACACTTGGCCGTCATATTGTGTCCTGTCTGCAAAATATTGTTTTTAAGCTACCCTGTTGAACTACTGTAGCTGAAACAGGGAAATCACAGTAGGTCCTTTACATTCATAAAATTGATCACATAATATTCTTGTCCCTGGCGGGTTTTATACCCTTACCAACTCAAGTCTCAGACAGTGCGTTCAACTCATGCACCCTTTTCAAATTTGCAGTTTTAGGGTTGGCCAATGCCCGGAAACTGTGTTTTCTTGAATCTCTGATGGCTTCAATGTTATTACTGGTAACAGAAACAAAATCTTATCACGTTAAGGAATGTTCTGAGGTGAAATGCTGTTTTAATATTTTTGGTGCATGAATTTTAGAAATTGTGAAACTACAAGCAACTTGTGTGAAATTGAATGTTAAATTTGGGATTATTAGTTGATAAGGATTTAGTGCCTGTGTATTTACACTGGAATCCTCTTGAATGAACAGAACAACAAGGGCTTAATTCAGTAATTTTAATAAATGGTGTGAAAGAATATTTTAGAATTAAATATTCACTTTTCATTTAGGTGTCTTTGTATGCGTACATCTGTGTGAGCTTATCCTAATCTTGTGTCGCAGTTTAAACTGTTCTTGCAGATTAATAAAAGATATTAATCCCTCGGCCTGACCTATAAATTAGATACCTGAAAACACGTAGTGTTCCCCGGGCTAAACAATGTGTGAAGTGATAACGTTATGTCGCCGGGGAATGGAGGTCACAAACATTCAGAAAATTGAACCCATTTGTTACATGCGCCCCTCTCCTAGTAATCTGAGGTTTTTAATTAAGAAATTGAGGCGAGATGTAATCCAACTGAATGAAGTTTATTCAAATTTGAACATACGTAATTATATTGTCAATTTTTACCAATTTTGTAATCATGCATTTTATGTTTCTTCAAATGCTCAAAATTAACCTGTCCAAAATTGGAGCAGTTTCCAAGTCATTGTTGATGCCAAGCATTCCTTGTTTCCGATGGTAATAACAGCTAGGGAAAGTTGAAGAAGTGTATGCGATAAATATATTGTCCAACTACCTTTTACCATTTTTAAAGGGATTTGATTTGTCCTTACATTGCTGACGTGGAGTTTCAGACGGGTCCACCTATACTGTGGTGCTCCCTAGCTGCATTTTTTGTATCTGTGGCTGTATCTCTTAAGCTCCTTGTAAGGTTTCTAGAAATTTGGCAAATGCATTCATATTAACGTTACAACAGATGGACGGATCCAACTACTGCTGTGCCCCCTGGTGGCAATTTTAGTATTTTACATTAGCTTCTGTGTCTTGAGAGTTCCTTGTCAGATTTTCTTTAAATTTGGCAAATATTTTTTATTTGAGAAATGACAACATCCTATTTTTGGATGGATTTCATTTTTATTCTTCACCCTCTAATGGCCTTTTATTGTGCTACCATTTGAGATGCTGTCGATTAAATTGTAATTTTGCTGTTTTCATAAAAGATAATTATAAGTAAATGTTTTACTATTTTCAAGTTCCCTATTAAAGCTTCAGTAAGACAATGTTTTGGAAAATCATGGACATCTATAACAATGTCACTTTTGTAAACCCTCGACATTAAAAAATATGCAATTTTGGCTGTAATTTTCTCTGAAATTTGTGAGATTTCACCTTAAAACTGTTAAATGAACGTTTTTAGCAAGAAAAAGTAGTATTCACAAAATTAGAAGCATGGCATTAGATGTACTAACCTAGCAGTAATAGGTGAATGTTCTGCTGCTGAGCCAGATCCCATGCGTTTTAACATAGAGAGTACATCAAGTGAATTTAAATGGCAAATTCACCGCCCATGATTTCAGAAAATGTCTGGCAGACAATGTCGAGAATTGACGATTGGTAATGAACTCACAAACGCACCATATTTTGTTGTTTTATATCACCAAGCAAAGATAATAAAAAATCTATCCCATGTAGTAATAATCTTAAAATGCATTTCAGTGGTTAAACAGATGATTTCCATGTAAATGCCACGAAGTTTGATCAAACAATGGAAATTAATGACTTCCCATTGCTCTAATAATCGCTTTAGAATTTGGTAGAAAAATTTCACCCCTGCAATCTTCATAATTCCAACATCGCGGATTCAACTCTCCTCTGGTGAAGAAAAAAAAGAACACATATACTTTGCATAGCCAAAATTATCTTATTATTTTTCAAAGATGATTACAATTGTTGAGGAAACTTAACCAAATATTGCTCCTTATTACCTACATTTTAAAAGCGAAGCTGGCAACAGGCCTGTGCTTTCTCATTATTTGTTCTTGTGGCAAAATTAACAAAATTAAAACTCTCTTATCAATCCGTTGTATGCTGCATCAGACGTATAACCTGTCTGCATGTTAGTATGTAGACATGCGACTGCAGGTAGAAACCTAGTGGAACACAACTTGACCTAAATTTTACAAATAAAAACCTTACCTCTTGTAGTTGTTGTGCTAAGTGAAGAGAGGAAAACTGATGTATGTGCATCCAAGCAACAACTTTGCATAATGTATCCTTTTTCACTTCACTTGTTTGCTAACAATGTAGACGTTTTGTCTGCTGCAAATGAACGATATTCCAGATGTTCCATAATCCATTGTGCATTTGATGACTCCCCCTATTGGTGAAAAGACAATGTAGCAAGCTGCAGAAGCTTAGTTATCCAAGGCATGTAGCTTTCTAAAATTTTGCTTTGGCTTGGGGTCATGTGATGCTGCTAGTATGTATATAATTATATATGTATATATGTATATCTGTATGTGTATGTATCATGGGTGGCACACCATAGGGGGCTGGGAGGGTTATAGCCCCCCACTTTTTTCGGTGCTACGCCGCATGTGGTCTATAGGCGATGAACCACTGGGGGCTGAGGGGGCTAATGCCCCCCACTTTTTTCAGTGCTGCGCCGGCCATGTGTATGTGTATGCATGTAAGTGTGTATACTGTATAGTTCATCATTGTCAATTGTAGGAGGAAGAGATTGAGTGGCTGGGCTTGACAGAGCAGGAGGCCATTGCTAAAATGGAGGCAATCGAGGCAGAGAGAAACGCACCACAGCCAATGAAATACAAGCTTGCGGAAGAACTTCTGCAGAATTTGACAGGTAAGTTGTGATAACACCTTTTGGAAGAAGTCAGTATTGATAATTAAAAGGTCAGCTGGTTTCAAACATGCCTCGACGAAGTATTAGTCCTCATGTTTTAGTTTAGATTTTAGACTTGCTACTCCTTCATTCTTGGCAAAGAAACACTAGAAAGACCTTGACTTGGGGTCCTAAATGACAGGCGGTCTTTTGAGTGATCTAATCAAACAGTTATCATGCCATCTAAATTAGAATACACAGGAAATTACCAAAAATGGAATATGTTGCTTGTAAAAGTATGGATCTCCTAACAATCATCTTCTAGCCTTAATCATCTTCTGGTGTTAAGTTCGTTGTTGCCATGTTATCATCGTTCAACAATTGTAATGTTACGCAATATCACAGTTGCTATCATTAATTGAGAATCTTTTATTTGCTTTTGGATTGATGATTTCGTCTACTTTCTGCCAGCAAACAATGCAGTTTGCACCATATCCTAATAACTGTTGAATTTGTAATGAATGAGGTTTCATTATGTTTTTCAGCATCCAAAGAGACTGGATTGGTTGCAGACCAAGGGTAAGCACTGAAGAGTTTTTGGCAGGCTTCTGTTATTGTCTATGATTGACAAGTGTTGTCAAATTAGCAATTTATTTGAAAACAAAATGAAATGTGAATTTTCCTGTGTGAGCTTACAAAACTTAATTTTTGTTTTCCTACAATTCAGCAGATATCCTTAAAGATGTATTTGCATGCTGGGTTAATGTATAGCAGGAACTTAACGACAATGCAACTTGAACATCATTTACACTAAACAAAGTGCAGTTTTATTCATTGATGACTTGTAAATGTAAAAACAAAAAATTCTGCAAATAGGTGATCTTTACACTAATAATGTACCTTGGGGGCTCACATAGGCCTCATCATGGTACACCACGTCACAATACTTACTGGACACAGATCACTGATTTACGGCGGATCATTCTCGACACAAAACTCGTTCTTAAAAACATTTTGCAATTTTCAACGTACCTCATATTCACATCATTGCTATATGTTGTATTTCTAAATTGACCAAGCAGTCAGAGAGATAAAGAATTGGTGTGCAAGTTCCACTTTAAGCCTGTTGGTTAGATGCTAAAATGGAGAGGAGTTGTTCATCAGAAACACTTGTCACTTGTGCAATAAACACCTGCGTACCGTATAAGGTAGCTTTGCTTATATGGCAGGCTCTTTCTGGCCACAAATTTGCTGCATTGAGCATTAGCTTTCGTATAAATTAGTTGAATGAAAACAATTCCATGCCTGTGATTTCAGCTACAATGCTCTAAACTCCTGTCCCCGATCACCAGACACCAAATCGGTGGTGCAAATCCTGTGATTCACTCCCTGTAAACTCTGAAAATGCTTCCTACATAATGACCAAACTTAATCCCGGGGTCCAGATTCCATAGCTGCACCTTTGAATTCCTGCTATTGACCACAGAGGCACAGCCATGGAACTTGACACTGGGGGCTGGAATCAGCCAGATCACTACTTACAGATCATTTTCAGCTTGTGTGCGCGTTAAATGGTACAGGACTGGGGTTTAAAAATTCATATCTGGAGGCATCATCGGAATTGTTTCAACTCCCTGAAATAGGGAGTAAAAGCTAACCAAACCCTTATCAATTGGCCTTATTTCCTTTTTTGCACAACTAAAATTAAGTACATGTGACAATTGATCTGTTGGTCATCACGGGTTAATTTACCAATGTTGTGAGGTTTGTAACTCGCTTCCATGTCAAGATCTCATTGGGACTATTTCCTTCTGTTACCAGTGCATGTAATACATTGATGCTTGTTTTAAAGGTAGCCCCACAACTACTTTAGAGCCAAAACATGATAAAATTCAATTGTTCTTTAGACAGACTGGTATGTACCATTCTTGTAATGTGACAAGACTTGCACTTTCTATTACACGTCTATGAAGAAAGAGTCTTATCAGATGGTATGCATCAATGCATTATCAGAAATTTGTGCTCACAGTTTCTTCCAAATGTATGCCCATAGGCCTATATTCTGAACATTTACCAACTACTGTTTGAGTCATTGTTGCATATCATTTCTCATAGTTTCCTAAAATTTTCCTCAAGAGTGACTTTATTCATGTTGAGTAGGTCATTAAGTAGTCAATTGTTTAACTGAGATCTCGGCTTCTAACCATTTTTCGGAACATATGTGCCACTAGATTAATGCCCATTACAGAGAAGGCAGTGTTCTGTAGTGGGATAAGTGTTGCTTCCTTTACTGGTGGTCGTGGGTTGGACTCCCTCTGGGGTACACTGCTAGACCCTCGTGTCTCTAGCTCCTCAGCTCAGTTTTAGTTGTGTAGTAATAAAGTATAAAAAGTGGTTTCAGGTGATAGTGCAATGGGCCCACCTGAACAGTCTGCATTCGTCTGGTACCTGTACCAGCACCTGTACCAGTACCTGTACCTGTACCTGTACCAGTACCAGTACCAGACCGCTTGCAATTGATTTTGTAAATGCCCATTTTATCATGCATTTTCTGTATATATCTCCATTTTCCGTATGTACCTCCATTTTCAAAAGCTTACCAAGTTTATTCATTAGGGTACCACAGAGAAAAACCTTGATGTTTCCGAATATTTGCCTAGAACCCCTTGGACTTTTTATCAGATATTTCCAGCACCTGTTGCCAATGGCTGAGGTTTCATTATTATTGTCAACTAGTAATTACTGTTTTTTGACTACCCAAGTGCGAGACAAATAACCCAAGTTAATTTTTCATTTGTTTCAGAGGGGTGTTGAAAAAGTTATCGGAATGGAGTCCTTTTGTCATAGAAAGAGATGAAAAGAAAAAGCCAAGCTGACAAGGTCACTGACAAGACTTTCAACAAGCATCAGACTTTCAATCATATCTTTATCAATGATAGACTTGCAAGCAATGTTAGCAATAAACAGGTCTTGCATTTGGTATTGAATGTATTCATTCGGCCCTCGAAATTTCCACTGATGAGCCATGCAGTGGAGTATTTGCCTATTAGTTGCATTATGAATTTCAGGTAACACCACCAGTCTGTATATTTTGAGCAAAAACTTCTAGATTCTCTCAGTTTCTGCACATAAATTTGGATTTGCCTTTTGGGTTTGAAAATGCCCTCCGCAAAAAATATGGCCCGGGCTTATGTACAAAAACCTCTGGTACACGTGGCACCTGACGATTTACAGAACAGTCACCAGGTATCATGCTAAGGGTACATAATAAAACCATAACATTTACGTCACGCGTTTTCTTGCTAGTGTAATGCTGCATCAAATTCCAAACTTTTCAAATTTGGAGCACACACTTGGATTACGGAGTGCTTTAAAGTCACATGGTCTGGTACTGTGTAAAGAAGACCACCTGCAACTATTTTTTTATAACCCCCATGTATCGCCCTATTTAGATGGCTTGAAAAGAAAAATCAAATGGGCGCCCTTTACTCTCATAAAATTGGTTTCCTGTTATTCCTACCGTCATAGGATTACGTTTCCAAATATCAATGCAAGTAACGGGTAGTGCACCATTTTTGAATTCTCATGACCTGTACATGATCCCACTTGTAAATACAGATAAGGTGCATTATAGCAAACATGTCATGAAGTGTAATTAACATGAAAATGGTGTTAATAGAAACTACACACAGGCCAGTTAATTGCTGGACATTCGATATTTTCAATAGGGGTCATTTCTGGACTTAGAAAGAAATGAGTTTACTGCCAGATACAAGATATTGAAAATCATTTTAGTCAGCAAGCATGGTTTTGAGCAATGAGTGCAATTCTTCGCAAGATCAAAATTGTTCCTAATGGCAGCACAAAGGAAGTCGAGACTACTTTCATTGCATCAAGTCTAAAAACTTAAAAGTCATTTCGTCGACAGAACATTGGTTTATTATCGCTTTCATGCAAATGTATTCAAAACATTCATTGATTGGCGTAATTTATGCCCAATCCATAAAATAGTGGTGTGTCAATTTCCTACCATCTGACACAGTGCCACCTATACTAAAAAGTGGCCATGTGGAAACACGACAAACAACACACTGAATTCCGTGTGTGCACATCAATGCACATGCCTTGGTCAGAAGTATACCGATTACACTACCGCTTGCACACGCCTTTATGCACTGTTCTTGTTTGGGCTTAAAGCCCAACTTCAACGGAATTTTGTTACCTTAGATGTATTAGGCTAATCAGATAGTCCTAGCAGACTTAGTAAAATAAAGCGTGCGTTCAGTCACACGAGTGTGAGCCCATCAAATAAGTGAAGCTGCCTTTTTGTGCCATGTTGCGTCATCGCGAGATCCCAGCACGAACAACAAAAGGTTGCATTGAACAGGGGGTCTGAATAGAACACAATTGTGTGAGGGTATTATTTGCAGCCATTTGAATAAAAAGACGATTCTCACAGCAAGACAAAAGCAAGCAATTTATGGCACCAGTGGGCTCATACTGTAGGAACCAAATTTACATGCGTTACCGTTGAAAATGGGCTTTAAGTCTCAGGTTCAGGTTACCTTCGATTTTGTTTACTTCAATCTATGGCAGTTTTAATAAATTGCAACTACTGGGTATTTAAGTCAAAGGTACTCGCCTTAGTACATAAAAGTAAACTGAAAGGAGTTTCCCAGATTTCAACAAATGGGAGTGACCTCGATTTCATTAGTTACTAATGGGAAGTCACGTTGAACATTTGACAGTGCTACCTTTTGTAGCACTGTGAAAGAGTATTAATTTCCCACCCACACCATAAATCCACAAAAACAACACAATAATAAGGATTTTTAATTTATTTTAATTCTTTGCACACGTAACACTTCATTTTAAACGTCCTGGACCACTGTTCCCTTTTCCGAGACGTAGATACCGTCCAAGAATTTTCGGATATCTTTTCTTTTCACCAAGCAAGACTGGTGGATAAGAGCAGCTGCAACGTGAAACAAGAAGGTTTAAGATTTTAAAAAAACTCAAACCTAAGCTAATCGTTGTACTCAAATTTGAACTCCAAATTACTTTTGACATTTTTTTTGCTCTACTTAAGTGCTAACTCAAAGTAAGTGTCTATTATTGAGAGCTTTAGTGAACTGGTTTATGTAAATGACCGTCTTATCCTGTTTTACATTAACTGTCTAGCTCGAAATTACAGGTTATCGAGTACGATCTTGGACTAGGCACTCATGGCATAAACCATAGCATACTGCAGCAGAGAAAAACAAACACTTACTTTGACTTCACACAAAGTAGAATGGAAAACGTCAAAAATACTTTATAGTACAATTAGATCTTGGGCCCTGGTAGCACAGTTCTACAACTGCATTTTGATAAATATGAAGCAACAATGTGAGAGGGTACAGGAACCACGCAGCCACAGTGTCAACATTTATAACCATTTACAGCACACAAACCAGTGACATGGGTACCAGCGACATGTTGCACCACAATCCAGTGGTATATGGGCACCAGTGACATTTTGCACTGCAATCCTATTGTCTAAATAAACTTAAGACTTTCATTCCATTTCTACTTATCACTGCCCAAGAAGGTGCTTGCACATTTAGTAATCCAGTGATACCAGGGGTTTAAACAAAGTTAATCCAAACAGCACTCATTTCAACAGACATGTCAGTTAAATATGAAGATCGAATTTCCTTCACACAATAAACCAACTTATTAAAACTTGTCAACAGTCCATCTCTTCTCCACTCCTCCACCCACCTGAGTTGGACACTTTCTCAATGTCGTTGCCCTCCAGGATCACCTCATCCTTCTGAGCCTTAGAGTTGCTGACTGTGACGCCCTCCAACATATTCACTTCACGTGTGTACTTTTCACCCAGGAAGTTGCGAATGTCCACCTGAATGAAGACGAGCCGATCAAACAATATTCATAGTCTTGTATAGAAAAAACAACTGGTACACGTTGTACCAGACGTGCACAGATGGGCCCATTGCACTGATCACCTGGAACCATTTTTATCCTTTATTTATACATAGTTAAAACTGAGCAGATGAGCTTAAAACCTGACTCAAGGGTCTAACAGTGTACTCCAGAGGGACAAACACCCATGACCTTGAGTAAAGGAAGCAGACACTTATCCCAATATGCCACACTGTCAGCTAGTAACCTTGTATACTTGCACATTGTATGGTTGTTATCATTAAGTCCACTTCAGACAAGTGGCATTTCGCCATCGTCAACTGAAATCCTTCAGCCTAGATCCGACGAAGTCTTACTGTAAATCAACCACTCAAAAAAGTTAGTTTCAACTTGATGCTCCTAATTTCTAAGCAATTGAAAAAGATGCTTAAAACATCTGACATTCTTCACACGGACGGCCGTTTAATTAAATTATTCCATTTTTTTCTTTTTTCCCCAACATATGACTGAAAACTGGCATACAACTAAACGAGACCACAAAGACAGCGTTTTATCAAAATTTGACAATTTCCGTCAAGAAAATGAAAACATTCTGCTTGAAGAAGTATAACGTTAACAGCCAAAATAACTCAAAAATATTATGGGCTACAGCTCAGATTTTAAAGCGAAATTCCCTGTCGAAATTTCAAATGCAGGCACCAATCGTAAACAATAAGCCTGTTATTAGTGGGCCAAGCTCAGAAATTATAACCAATCAGTCACAGCAATTCAGACTGGGGCGGCAATATATTTCATCATTGACTCGGCCACGTTACTAAACTAAAAAAATGAGATACCACATTTGGTCAAGATCACTCTTAATTTTCATATAGAGAAAAACTTCACAGCCAACATAATCCACAATGGAATATACATGCAGCAGATTTCAAGACATAATTACATTTCCCATTTAACTAACTTCCGAGTTGACTCCTTTCATGCACAATCACAATGGAAGGCTGCAGTGTCAACAAATTTGGCTCGAGTCCACTTGTCACAGCGGGTAATTCCAGATCACTTTGACTGAATACTGACCCTATATGGAAAACATAGAGCATACCTTTGTTCCATTCTGTGACACGACAACGTTGATGGGAAAGTGAGCATAGACAGACCTCATCTTGTATCTGTAACCCTGCATAGACCAGATAAACATTGAGACGACAGTGCAAAGCATTACATCCTATACCGACAAAGGAATATGGTAAGACATGATAAAAAATAGTTGACATTTTTCAAGTTGCATTTCTTGACAAAACTTGCACTAAAGCGCTGTCCCCAAACTATATAAATGGTAACATTTTGCACTTCCGTAGCAATGCAGCAAGCGCGCGAGAAATGCAAAGCTTCACAAGACTCGACAACACATTGTATTGTAGTTACCAGTCTTTGATAACACAATGTAGCAACTGATGTAAGTCGGTCAGTTTTGTATAAGTATGGTGAACTTCAGAATACAAAACCAGTCAGTCACATCAATATCAGACTGGGGCGGTCTTGTTCTGTCATCATTACTGCTCACCTAACAGCACACTGGCCAACTGACTTCACCGATCTGCTCATCTCCATAATTCTGACCCTGCCTCAATCAATGTGAAATTTTTCGCCCTTGCCCACACAAAGACACATTCAGGAAGGTAGGCAGTGACTCATCTCGTTTTAGTGGATGACCAAGCTCACTAACAACCACGCTCAGGCTTATGAATCCTTAAGTTCTCAGGGAGGGAACACTTCAATGGGAATCAAAATTGAAAGGGTACAACAGCTAGCAGATTTGGAACCCTACTTAGTTAAATTTGACCAAGCTCAGTCCAGGAATGGTACTTCACCATACCCGATTCCCCCAATTACCTCATCAGAGGGCACCAGTATCTGCCACACACAGGCCTGTTTTTTGAAGAATTTAAAGCCAAAGTCGTTTTTTGTATTTTAACTTGGTCTTTTTTAGTCTGCTCCCGAGCTGGCTGGGGATTTGTCTTGTGTCTTCTAGTTGCAGACAGATTTTCTGACATTTAGGTTAAGCCCGATTTTGTGAAACAGGATGAGTCAAGGGTAGATTGACTTTTAGCCAAAAGACTCTTCAAGAAACAGCATTAAATTCAAAGCTTGGAAGACCGCATTTCTTGATAATTATTGCTGCTCAAGATGAATAAGAGTGCTGACTGATCGGTGATATAATTCAAGCTAACCATCTTTATCAAATTACGTCACCAAGCAAAACTCCGGTGATCAAAACGAAAATACTCGGCCCATACCCTGTTTGGCAACAATGCAGCGCACACAGCATACTCAAGCACACAGAAATAAAGACGTGTCACATTACTAGCATGGTTATGCAATGTTAGCACGGAACCTTGAATAATATTAGCCAAGGTTGAATAAGGTAGCATACCTTAGAGGCTCGATTAATTTTGCCAGTTTTGATTATTCAAAATTGATGGATTTAGCGTCATACCTTGATGACCCCTTTGAACATGTTCTCGATGTGTGAGCATACTGTTCGCACGGCAGCCAGCTCCTTGCGTAAGCCGAACCACTTGACCACCTTCAACACCTTACCCTCCTGGATAATGTCTATACCCATGTGGTGGAAGTTACGCCTCAGGGTGCCACGGGGACCGGTCACAGTCACCTTGCGGCCATTTATGACCACCTTCACTGTAGGAACAAGGAAAAAAACTTATCAGCACAGACCTTCCACCTCTGACAAAACCTTTTTCAGTCCAAGTAAAAACCACAGGAGGATAACTTTAAGTTCAAACCTTTCAAAATACTTCCTAACATCACTTCTTATTACGTAACTTCACTCCTTACGAGACATTCTGGGACATGAAACCTCATCAGTAACACATCGCCAAGGTCTCGACTGAATGGTGCCACATAGACAATACACCTACGCAGTGCTAAGTAAATTTTGCCACAATTAAAATTCTGGAATCCACCAAGTTAGTGACAGTAAATGTTCGAGGTGAATTATCGTGCTAAAGCAATCCATGAATCCCACTGTCCGTGGTTTCATGTTGTGCAATTAGGAACACAAACTAGTCATGTGACAAACAACAACAAACAAAGGGTTTCATGCCAAAACATAAATTAAAACTATTGCCAAAGCTGATGCTGCATAGGACTTTAACAAATTTGTCTAAACCCCCAATAAGGAAAGCCAGCTTAATAGCAGAAATACTATGAACATCAGAATACAAAACCAATCAGTCACTGTATACATCAGACTGGGGCGGTCTTGTTTACTCATCACCTTGCTCAACATAAACCCAGCGTCAGCTATGACAAAAGTTGATAACTGGAAAGGACTCGAAATTCCTACATGACAGAATCAGTTGTCTCATCAACAACTTTTTGCCCAATGGTCACATTAGTGCCCGCCATACATTAACAACATCATCTATAAACTCACCCTCTGGTGGGATTGTGATTTTCTCACTGGACAAAATGGTCTTCATTTTATCCTATTGTAAGACCTGTAATGTACAAAGGCAAACTTTTACATGAAGACAAGAAGCCAGTAGCTGTCATTTTAGCAATAGTTCCATTCGGGGGTCTCTGGTTTTGAAAGCCAGTCTCACCCACTGAGTAAAAAGCATTACCATAATCAAGGACTGGCAAAGGGACTATTGCATTAAAATATTTGGTACACTTTCTAATGATTACACAGTTAATAAGCAGTAAGTTTTCAACACTTGCAATAATAACCAACCGCCTGTGACAGACCTGGAAACTGTAGGTGATTCCTGATTTAAAGAACCCGGAAATCACTCACAAAACACCACTATGGTATTCAGTAGGCGAAACTAATTCTCAGCATAACAAGCCACCAGAAGTGATGGTTACCACAGCTGTTGACTTGAAAGCAAGTAAGTACGTAGTTGTATTCGAAAAGCAAGCAACTACAGAATAATGTGTGAGGGGAGTGTCACACCTTGTAGTATTATATGTAGTGTATTGGGGACGATCAGAAGCTGAGGACGGCTGTGGCGTTACCGTTCATTGACGTCAATCTAAGAGTGGACTGGATTTCGAGATATCTGTCTTTTGCAATTGCTAATACAACACAATCATGCTTTCTTTTGTTGCAACCAAANCCCACTGAGTAAAAAGCATTACCATAATCAAGGACTGGCAAAGGGACTATTGCATTAAAATATTTGGTACACTTTCTAATGATTACACAGTTAATAAGCAGTAAGTTTTCAACACTTGCAATAATAACCAACCGCCTGTGACAGACCTGGAAACTGTAGGTGATTCCTGATTTAAAGAACCCGGAAATCACTCACAAAACACCACTATGGTATTCAGTAGGCGAAACTAATTCTCAGCATAACAAGCCACCAGAAGTGATGGTTACCACAGCTGTTGACTTGAAAGCAAGTAAGTACGTAGTTGTATTCGAAAAGCAAGCAACTACAGAATAATGTGTGAGGGGAGTGTCACACCTTGTAGTATTATATGTAGTGTATTGGGGAAGATCAGAAGCTGAGGACGGCTGTGGCGTTACCGTTCATTGACGTCAATCTAAGAGTGGACTGGATTTCGATCTGTCTTTTGCAATTGCTAATACAACACAATCATGCTTTCTTTTGTTGCAACCAAATTCACTTGCATACAAATTTCCAGTACAGTTGGCTGTTTATTACTGCCACTGGAGAACTGATCTTCAAATCCGACTTATTAACTGATTACGCTAGTTTCAGATGGAGTGTTTAGTTGCCGACCAAAGGGCTTACTTAAATCGGTTTTGAGTATCAAGAAGACGTAATAATTCATACATAAATGTTTTTGTTTGATTTTCTTTAAAGTAGTGAATATCAGGTGCATGCTACATGTTTGATATATATATTCCGATTTTGATGATGTGGTCTAAAACAACAGATATTGTCCGATGAAATATACACCGAGAAGCAACCTACTACATACCAAAATATGGCCGACTAAAAAGGAAGCAATGCATTATGGTATCAAATACCAAGTTCGTGAAATTGACACAGGTAGCGCTGTAGTACCTTCTGTCCCCAACCTGATTCCGGTTACACTGAAGTGAGCACTAGCAGTTCGTTTACGTTAACAACTTTGCGTTTGATTTACCCTGTTTGTGAATGGAATGTGCCTTACCATTTCAAGTGTTGCATTTTTGTCATGTAACTTTGATAGTTAATTTTGAATTATCTTTTGTTGACCACGACGGTATATGTTTTTCTTCAGGGTAAAAATCGACTCAGTCACAAGTACGCCTACCATGATTGTTAAAACAAGATACATATTCCGGTTGGAATTGTATCAATGCGCGTAAAGTTCATATTGTTACATTTCGTTTAATTGCCGTGGGCTTTCGAGTGATTTTGTAAATTGTCACAATTGTGTAACCATAGGAGTATCTGTGGTGTGGAATGGCAAGTCTAGTGCTCTCCAGAATCTTATAGGCGTTACTTAGCATGTAAAAATTCGACTACCCTAATAAAAGAGTCCTTCACTACTTGGATTTTTTGTTATGGGAACCCTGCTAGTGGAATAAATAAAACTGTAACACCAAGCATCAGTATACCAAGAAACAAAGCTAGCGGTACAGACTATATTGCCACTTCAGTTTAAAATCGTTCATTAAGAACACCACTGTCTGTGACCTGGCATACACTGAAATGTTCCCATGCTAACAGCGGTGTAAATAACCTACCCTTGTGGACTGAGCTCAGACCCAGAGCGAAATGAGATGAGTAACATGTCTGTCCCCAATTAGATAACAGCTCAGGTCAATCCCCACGTCGTCGAGTCCTTATTTTGTGTTCAGTGTGCAACTTCATAAAACCGTTTTAAAGGAGAGTGTCACCCCAAAACAGCCAATTTTGTATTAATTTAGATCCAGTAATTCCACTCGATAACAGCTAGTGCAATTAGGCTTTTACTTGACACCTGACAGCAGACGGAGGTGTTGAAATTAACCAACGACGTCACAGCTTCGAACGCAGTCTGTTCAGCAGTTCTTACTGGTGACAGCTTATCGCTTGAATTCGTTTTACACCAATAAATCAATCAAAATTCGATGTAAGACGCTTACAAACATTAAACACAACGTGTTGTTTTATTTCACTGTTACGGATTTATGGAACGTACCGTTGAGCCTACAAAGGTCGGCCATGCCAATTTACCAAGGTCGGTCGCAAGAGTTTGGGGTCTGTTCGGTGATAAATTCGAATTATTCTTCGTGAAATACAGACAGGAGAACATAGATTTGTTTTGAAAATTAGACTCGCGATTTTTTCATTTCTAAGCACACAAATGCTTGTTATCCCGGCCGTCGGCCCGGAACCCAATCGGACTGAATCACTAACGTAAACCAGCGAAAGTGGTTGGAAAATAAACGTCCAGTCACGAAAAGACTTTTCTAGTGAACTAAAGAAATAATGTACACGTGATTATTTTGGTGAATTAGCCGCGAAGCTGCAAATCTACTTACTCGTTGGGGGCCTCGAAGTCAGGTTCCCCTTCCACAGAACCGGTCAGGGCAAAAGTTGTACAGTAACAATAATTCGAATAATGTATATGTATATCTAAATATAACACCTGACCATAGGATATAAAATCGATTTATTGTTTCATAGCAAACGCTGAATTACCAAGCGCTCACACAGCCTCGGTGCCTGGTCAATTATAGCTTTATTGCATCTAAGGCCGGTAACGCATTATTCGTTGCTGGGTTCCCAAAACATTTGCACTCACGAACACTCCAAGGGCATTACAAATTCTATCTAATGAGACAGACTTTGTTTCAGTTTTGTATAAACATTGGTTAGGGTGAAAATAATTCATTTTGAAACAGAACGCACAATAATAAACGTCAACATCAGATGGCAACTCGCAATCCCCCCGACTTAGACGAGTGCTCATAGGTCGATCAGGTTATCAGTTCGAACCGAAATACACTGATCAAGAAATAATAGAGTGGCGCCGTGAACGTGCACAGACAACGGAACATATGGAAAGTTCCGAAAACCGTGGGAATTGCTTGTCATGGTGTCAGTGTGCTAACTGCACGATAATTGAAGTGTTCGAATGACGCTTGCATTTGCTACCACAAAATTTAGCAAGTACGCCTTCTGGAGAAGTGCAGGTGTGTCGCACGGACCATCCTGATTTTGCATAGCATTTGAACAGAGGTGTGCTTACGACGTTCTTTAGGGCTGGAAAAAAGAACTGGCGAAAATATCGTACACCAAGAGTACCAAACAAGGAAGCCTGCCGAACGAGCAAGTCATCAAACAGGTTATAT
Source organism: Phoronis australis (assembly GCA_002633005.1). Lineage (NCBI taxonomy): Eukaryota > Metazoa > Phoronida > Phoronidae > Phoronis > Phoronis australis. Next base: position 127,495 of record NMRA01000136.1, on the reverse strand, counting down.
AAAACGTTATGTTCCCATGCCTTGAATTAATTGTCCAACTACACTCTCCATAGTCAAAAACTGATCAACATTAACTGATCCACGTTCCTGCCTGTCGAACGCAAACACACTCAACGGGCACAGCATCTGACTCCAGCGTCAGTCTCTTGCTACTCTAGCATGAACTGCTTTGGTAAGGTGGCATTCGTCAGTGAAATCACTGTCGACGAAATCAGTGCGCCACAGACACGGAGATGTTTCACGGCCTCATACTTGGTACTAGGCAATGACCATCGCCTCTGTTGGCCCAACAGAGGCGATGGTCATTGCCTAACTTGGTACGTATTACATGCGCGCCCAGCCTACAATATGGAAGGGCTCGAATTCCCGACTTTGTGGACAGTGAAGCAGAGAATGAAAAGTACGTTGTTAATACATGAGCGCGCACCCAGGGGGAAGCTCGAATGAGTCCCCCCCCATTGGCGAAATGGGCAAAAAGGTCCGCCTCCGAGAGACGAAGTCCGAGAAAATGGGGCAAAAGTCCACTAAACAAGCGCTATTGAGAGTGGTGCTTGGTGCTCCCATTTTTTTTTTCTTTTTAGTCCGTCCGCTCTTTTGTTAGCAAATGGTTCACCAAGTCGGGAATTCGAGCCCTCTCAAAACAATATAAGCAGGCTTAACCTTTTCATTTTAGAAAAGTGAACAGTTCTTTTGGGAATTTGTGGGTGGCCCTTAAAAGGGCCGTTGGGGTAAAAACCAGCAGTTTACTTGGAGCTAGTGTATTTAGTAACGGCTTTGGTGCCCTCACTCACGGCGTGCTTAGCGAGTTCACCCGGCAACAGGAGTCGGACCGCGGTCTGAATCTCCCGGCTGGTGATAGTTGATCGCTTGTTATAATGTGCGAGACGGGACGCTTCCCCAGCAAGACGTTCGAAGATGTCGTTGACGAAACTGTTCATGATGCTCATAGCTTTGCTGGAAACACCGGTGTCTGGATGAACTTGCTTTAGCACTTTATAGATGTAAATGCCATAGCTTTCCTTCCTCGCCCTCTTACGTTTCTTCTTATCCCCAGCGTTGGGGGCCTTTGCTTTCACCGCTTTCTTTGCACCTTTAGAACCAGCAGCCGGCATGACTACGTATCCAGTGATTTCTGCAAGAAATGACTGAGTGGGCACGAGTGGGACGGACTATTTATAGAACCACTGTACTTAGCAGACGGATTCAAAGATTGGTATGCACGTGCCATATTTACGACCAATTACATTCTTCTGTGTTGCTGTTTTGATTGGATATTGAGGAAAAATTAACCAATCCCAATGAGGGGATTCCAAGACTTTTTTCCTCGCGCTTTTTGTCATTTGAACACTGGTATCCAAAATGACAAACCCGCGTGCAAAAACCATCCAATCCCTTTAGTCGATTTCAGAATTCTGTTGTGTAAATGGTTGCTTTTGATCGCGTTCTAAAACGTTTTTGAATCCTACCAAGGGTATAAATAATTGTTGCTACAATAGAAATCCATTCATTCACTGTATCTTAGAGTAGAAAGCGCATTTTAAGAAATGTCTGGACGTGGAAAAGGCGGAAAGCAACGCAGCAAAGCCAAGTCGCGGTCTTCACGGGCTGGTCTCCAGTTTCCTGTTGGAAGAATCCATCGCCATCTCCGCAAGGGTAACTACGCTCAACGTATTGCCGGCGGAGCCCCTGTTTATTTGGCAGCCGTGATGGAATATCTGGCTGCGGAAATTCTCGAATTGGCGGGAAATGCTGCTCGCGACAACAAGAAGTCTAGGATCATTCCACGACATCTACAGTTGGCCGTCCGTAACGATGAGGAATTGAACAAGTTACTGTCTGGTGTCACCATCTCTCAAGGTGGTGTACTTCCAAACATTCAGTCAGTTCTTCTCCCAAAGAAGACGCAAGCTAAGGCCGAGAAGGCTAAATAAATAGCTTGAACGTCGAAACCACAACGGCCCTTTTAAGGGCCACCAACAAGTCCCAAAAGAGCTGTTCACTTTTGAAAGAATAGTCGTGATTTTTAGAACGCATTCATCCAAAAGTAGTCTTCGTAGTCTTTCAATTTGGTTCTCTCAAAGTTTCGGCCTCTATTCTAACTCCTGTATAGAAAACCAGGTTTTAAAAACTTGTAAACTATACATTTTCTGAAGTTTTCATTTTAAAAGGTTTTATTAAAGTCGACCGAGAGGTCATTTTACTATGAATGTACCTTTCTTAAAAATGAAATTTAGACTTGAAAAGATGGTCAAGTAATAATAATGGCGCTTCAATACAAATCATTTTTAAATGCGGAGATTTTTGTTTTCATAAAATGTATAAACTGATACTCGGGGATATTAGCGGACCGCACCATTAGCGCATGGAAAAAAAGGCACAAGTAGCCTTCTTTTAGCAGTGCACCCACAAGACGAATCGTAAAACGCAGCAATCTTCCAAAAATGCAAAATTATAGTCAGCCTAAGAGTCCGTCTGTCAGGTTGCCTTTTTGTATTATAGAAATTGTCAATAAAAATGCAAGTTTTAAATGAACACGACTTCGGGGTTTCGATTGCCTTGGGAGTTCTGTTTCATATGTTATCACTTTAATTACACTAAGTCTGCTAATTTTTGAAAAAAGGCACACTGTCATCAGGTGCGCCCAAAGGGCACAGGTTCAAACATGCATCCCTGCTTACTAGTTGACAAAAGCTAGTTTTTTGATATACGAGTTAGTGAACAAATTTGAAACTAGAATCATCGGCTAAATGTTGACATAAAATCATGAATTAAATCTTGCAACTAGCACGTTCTTCCAAAACGTATTGCGCGTACTTGATTATTTATGTCTATGGAAAGATAACGGGACAATAAAATCAGTTACCGAAAAAGCGCCCTGGATTTTTGAAAAATTTTTTGGTAACAAAAGGCAATGAACAAATAGTTGGTACCGAAAAAACACCCGGGATTAGTTTTTAAAATGTCTGGTAATATTTTTACTATGTCAGAGCTACAAGAAGAAACAATAGTTTAAGGTGGTGCAGTTAGAAATTTAAATGCAATCCAATATAAGTTCAGTTCATGAAAAGGCATTTCCGAATTTTGTAGACAATTTTTTGGTTTAAAACTCATCAAATTCGTTTTTTCACGAAACAGGTTCAAAACTCTAAAGATCCTAGTTACGCTGCCATCTTTTCCAAATAAACCGAATTCAACATTGGCGTTGTACTATGCGCGTGAACCAAACCACCGCAAACTAATCTGTAATGTTCGACAACGTGTCCTGGTACAATGAAACTTTCGATTACGAGTATGGTCGAAAGAAAAAGTCCAACAGTTACCTTTCGTCCTGTGTGTAACTGTCTAAAAATACAAGGAAAACAAATTACTGTAGGTTGTATAATATTCCTTAGCGTGAGGCTACCAAATTTGAAGAATTTAGAAACCATGCTATCTAAAAACGGTGAAGGCTGGTCAAAGCTAACAATGCTTATACATGAATGGATAACTTGAGGCTCCGGGGCATTCGGCAACAATTCAACTTCGGACGAGTGTTGTAATTATAGATTATCATTTAAAAATAGATGTCTGTGGCATGCAAGCACCCAGCCTTCAATATGGGAGAGGGGGGGCTAAGTTGAATTCTTGCCGTTGTGGACCTTTTGGTAACAAAAAGGCGGGCGGACTAAATAAAAAATAAAAAAAAAAAAACGGGGGCACCACTTTGAATTGCGCGTTTGTGCTTGTTTAGAGGAGATGCTCGTTCGAGCCCCCCGAGTCCCCCCCTGGGTGCGCGCCTGCTGTGGTGTTATTCAATCCCGAAACATGATTGTGAATGAAATGCACTGACCTTGTTCTTCAAAATAAGTTTGCGATGCCGAACCAGAAAACCTAAAGCGGCTACTAAACGCGCATTCCGTCCACGACTGGTATGACCTTTGAGTTAGACCACTTGCAGGTATAAAATTGGTCTCAACTTATTGAAAGTTCGAACCATAGCTAGACACCTTAATACTATAGCATGGTTCGAACAGTTCCTTGACTAGACCATGCTCTGCGCATATATATGGCAGTCATGCGCCTGCATGGCAAGCAATTTGGAAGCTAGCTCTAGACCTAAGACCCTTTTATAACTCAGTCACGGCATCGTACATCAGTAGAATTGAAAATGTCAGTACACTACGTCTCATTTCTCTCATTAGTATGGCACACGCCCTTGAGTCTTAGTTTCAAAATGTTTGTGACATATTCCTTGGCCATGATACCGATAATCATTTTTTTTTTCAAGCCCTAGTCTCTCCAAACACAATCAAACACCTTAAGTTTTTGAAAGTCCACAAATGACGTGAGATCAAGACGCCCGACCTCTTGCTAATGTAGTTCTGCCGCCGGGTCTTGTTAGTGTTGCAAACCGTTGCAAAGGCAAAGCCCTGCTTGGGCTTCGTGACTACCACGAATTCAGGGGATTACATAACATTGGGACAGTGGTACTACTGCTAGCGACTTGAAAGAGAGCAGTACCTTAAAAAAAAAGAAAAAGAAAAAAAAACTAACGATTTCTGTTCTCCGTCATTTCTCAGTCCTTCGTAAACCAACACTGGCGTGTATTACTGAAGAATACCATTATCCTAGTAAGATTATTTCCGACATACACAGAAAAAAGTATGGCTCAACCTGAATGCATTATCGGCATCAGCAATAGCACTGATAATTATTCAGTGCCACAGCCACACTGCAGGTTCGCAGGTCGACACTTCGCAATTAAGATAGGCTATAGAGCTCATCACTGATAACCACACTGAGGAATCTGCCAAGACAAGACTAGCACATGATAACTGGGGCTTTACTTTTCAGCTTCCGAGTTTGTAAATTAAGTAATAAGCTTGAGCGAACTCAACTGTCGTGATCCCTACTCAAGGACCAGACGGTTTCGCCACCTGGTAACTAGCATTCTCTTTGGCTCAAAATGTAGTAAACTAATTAGTCAATAGATGTCGCGAACGAGTACCCGCAAAATCAGAACGAGGCTGCAATTTGTTGTGACTAACAACCGGGGCGGGGAAGAAGCGAGCAGACATGTGTTGAAAATCGATACGCGCTATAATTTATGAACAAACAGCACTAATCACAGGCTTTTGTGTTCTGTGATAGACAGTGTTCCGTCTGCGCTCTCTCAGCCTAGTCTTCATTGTCTGCAAGTTCACGTCTACAAGAAAAGGGTGAGACTACATTGAAAATTTCTGTTGTTGAGTCAATATGCGGCTAGCCTTGGCTAATCGCTAATGCTAAGTTGATTTGCTCAACTAGAAAATCACTTAATCAGTTACAGATCTGTGTCGTTTATTTTGCCTCCTTCACTTTTTCTTTCTGTATCCGCTTCACACTCAATTTAGGGCTCATTTTCAGTTTCTGTGAATGTATCACTTTTCAGCACTTGTATTTTTTCTTCAGTTTTTGAATAAGGTTGGGCCCATCACCCCATGTGCCATCCTATAATCATAACAAATTGAAATAAAATATTTTTTTGCTGTGGCGGAGCTCATCACAGAAATGGGTAAAAGTGTGATACATGAGTCTCTGATTTGTGAACCAGTTACTCTCCCACTGAATAACGCCAGTGGTACAAGTAACTGGTTCTCAAATTAATTTTAAATCAGGACTCACCTATCTGACTTTTACCCAGAAATGTTAGTAGTTAGCGGTGTTGCTTCTTGGTATTCCCATGTAAAATATATGCCAATATGACATTTAACAACAGTATACCCAGGATCGACTGCATACTCATGATTGACTGTGTCAGTTTTTGTTGAGACATTTGGTATAAATACATGTTGCATTATTGTTTGCTGCTTCCATGTTTACATGGTGAAACAAAATTTTCTTTTGTTTCAGAACAAAAGGCAAACAATGGCGGACATAGATGAGCATTTCTACAGTAGTTATGAAGAAACAGCAAAGAGATATTCACGTCTGAACAGCAGCTCACGAAATGGTCGCCTTAGTCCTACGCACAGCGCCCACGGCAATTTGATGCGGAATACACTGCTCCGAATGTCTCAAGAAAAACGCGCCAAGAAGGTGCGCTTCTACCGCAATGGCGACAGATTTTTCAAGGGCATGATTTACGCTGTTTCTCCGGAACGGTTCCGTACCTTTGAATCTCTCCTAGCAGACTTGACACAGAGTCCATTATGTGATAAAGTTGTGTTACCTAATGGTGTCCGGCATATCTTCTCCATTGATGGCTCTAGAAAGATACAGTCCTTGGACGAGCTACAAGAGGGTGAAAACTACGTGTGCGCTTCTGCCGAAGTTTTCCGTAGAATTGATTACAACCGTAGTAGCACACCGAGCTGGAATGTTAATGTAAAAACTGCTCACCAGGAGGCAGATCGTGCACATTCAGCTCGCGTGGAGATCACTGACGAATCGATTAAGGAGTTCATACGACCAAAACTTGTGACGATTATCCGAAACGGAACGAAGCCGCGCAAAGCGGTTAGAGTGTTGCTGAATAAGAAAACAGCCTTGTCATTTGAACAAGTGTTGAAGGATATCACAGAAGCTATAAAGCTGGACTCCGGTGCTGTGAGGAAGGTATTCACTCTCGATGGCAAACAGGTTTGTAGCTGTATGAATGTCACATTTATTTTCACATAGTATTTCATGATTATACATTTATAAAATATTTTTTATTCACTGCCTGTAATTCCCACAATATACCATGGGTACTGAAGGGTTTTAGGGTAGAATTAGCATTCAATCTCGATTCATTTTCACTATCTTGGTATCAAATTATCCGGGGCTCACACTCTCATTGCTAAGTTACTAGCAGCTCTTTCTCTGCTGCCTTGTTGAGCTCCCTGAGACATAACTTGGCATCTAGTCACATGACTGTGAGCGTTGCCGGCAACTAGCACAATTTCTTAGCATTGGAAGATATTGCCAAAAATATCTATAGTAAGCATTTTTCTTTGAATGACGACTTCAGCGTGGCCTCACTTTTAAAGTAGGTCAATCTTGTTTTGGTATTCTTCTACATATAGTCATGATTTGTGTTGTTTATGTTAACTCAAAAAATGATAACATTTTTAATCATCCTTACATGTTACAGTACGAAACTTCAACTGAGAATTATTTTGTTTATGGCCCAATGAATGTGTGGGTGATTATAGTCTCTGAGCCAGGAGTGATTTGTTCATGGTGAATTGTGTAATATGATAATTACAAAGAGATTAGTCAACCCCACTTTTCCAGATTTCGCTCTCATGAACATCTGTGGTTATGTACCTAGTTATATGTGACTGGCCCAAAAAAGCTTGAGCAGTATTTCTCATTATTTGAATCTCAAATATATCATCACCACTACTACAATTACTGAAGTTCTATTTAGGCTCGTTCATTGCCTCATATCATACTCTTGAACATAGTTTTGAATTTTACAAGTACCACACTATTTAAGATACATTTCTGAAAGTTCTAGTTCTTTCATGACATGGGCTCAGTTTTGTTCAGGTAGGGTAATTTCACTGTCAGGTTTGATAGAGAGTATTGTTATCTGGTGAGAAGTGACTTGTGTTTATATGTCATTATGAGCCAGTCATGTCTTTGTCGGAGCCATAATGCAGTATTGATCAGTTTAGCTGGCAAGTAATAATCAATGAGTGATAGAGAAGGGAGTCTAGACAAGAATAGGCTGTTCGTCTTGACTGGATAGGGGTGTTAAGTTCTCTCCTATTTGTTTTGACTGGAAAACCATTTGCAGAGGATATGAAAGTTACAGGACAAAAATTAGCATGAAAAGTAGTGGCGGATCTAGGATGTTATTTGGGGGGCCCAACTATGATGTTTGAATTAGAAGAATGTCCTCAAGGGGGGGAAATGTACTGGCCCCTCCTAAGTACAGCTATGAAAATGGACTGCAAGACCTATTATACCTGGATTTATAGGCATGTACCCCTATTTCAAAGTCATGATTTTTGTCAATTGCCTGGTGTTCCGATCACTCTTTAGTATGTTCATCTATGACTTCACTGACATACAGGTGTTTAATTGGGTGTTGTGTTGATATTTTTAATCCATTATTTGTAGTTTTAATTTAAATAGTGACCTGAAAGCATGTTAGCCTGTACCGTTTTATGACATTCGAGAAATCCACCTCTCTAGGTTGTGTGCTGCTTCAAGGTGTTCAACTCCTTGTTTGTTTTTGCAACGTCCAAAATTGAAGCGTACATTCCTAAATATACCTGCATGTTTGTAACATTTTAATTGAGAATGAGACATGGCTACCAAAGCATGCTTATTAAAGTCAAGAGATTTTTGAGGCATTACAGATTCTCTTTGTTTTTTTGACATCTTGAAATGACTTTTTGTTTTGAAGATATCAACATTCATGTGGTTTGAATTCTTACTTTCAGACTTTTCAGCAGTTAAAGGCCTATTAATTAGAATTTAACGTAGTAAAACTCTAGAATTTTGACTGGGTAATGATACTGCGTTTTCCACTAATCTCGTCCTAATGTGTAGAAATTTTCATTTTGTTACTGCTTGATAACCAGTTCGTTTCTAGACTGCCATGGTACTGATACAAGAAAATTGATTTTTTGTATCACTGCAGTAATGCAATTTCCTGGTTATCCATTAAAGCCACCACAATGGTTTTGATCTTCTGAGATTCCTCAATACATGGAAGGACTGTGTCATGGAATTTTTACAAGCCCATTTATTGATGAGTTCGAATTTATTTATGTGAGAGAAAATTGAAACATCACCTGCTGGCCAAAAACGAGTTAAAATTCAGGTCAATGGGTTTTGAGGTGGCTGTAGGATTTTTAATCAATTTATTTCAGGGCAGAGGCGTCTGGCCCATATACAGGATCTGCAAGTACAAATGAAAATGGAATTTGACAGTTATTAAACACTTGGTGAATGAAAAGTTTTGAATTCCATGGGTCTTTTTGATGGAAAGTGACTGTAGACTTAAGTCAAAAATTTGGTCTCAGACTCTACGCAACTATTTATGAAGAATGATTAAATCTCATTTGAGCAAAGGTGCAAAGTCATTCTGAGAATATTCCATGGGCCTGTTCCAACAAGTGACTTAAGCTCATTTTTGAATTAAGTCTAACATTTGGCTCAACTTCCAAACTTTGAAACTTTCACATCCGATAAGTAATTCCAAATTAAGACAAAACTTAAGTAAAAAACTTATTGTAAAACTTAAGATCTGTTTCTTGAAACGAACTTGAGACAAATTTAAGTTTTATCTTAAAATTGGATGAAATTTAAGATTTTTGTCTTAACTAAGTCAGTTTTCTTGAACAGGCCCCATAACTGCAAGTTACTACTCAGATAATTTAGGTTTATAAATTATTTCTAGACTGTGATGCAGGCTAAATGCTATTTCAGCAATTGTTATGCTCACTTTTCATGTAACAAACTCTGTGCAACAATTTTGTATTGTCGGAGGTCATGTTGGCATTGTTGAACACAGCATTTGATATTGCAACAATCCGGCTTTTGCAGCACTACCATGGTGTATCACTTGTATATGGAAAAATGTTATTTTGGATTTTCAATCCTTTTAGATACAACCGTGCCAGTATAAATCTTGAAGGTTAAAGTCCTGGCAAAATGATTCACTCTGTATTGATCTCTATCAGTTGCTCAACAGTAGTCTAACGTCACCAATCTTGGATGAGTCACATCGTGTCATACGCGTTGCTTTCCATCAATCATCGTCGTTAATTTTTCTTGAACTCAATTTTCTCAGTGTGCTGGCACCAAAATGTAATACTTTGACTTAATTAGTCGTTCTTAGTATGGCAGTAGCACTATATTTGTTAACCATGGCAAGTTAGTAACGGCATAAATTAACCTGCTCTTTGAAGTATTAACTATGTTAATTGCCAACTCAAACATCTTAATTAATTGCTTGGTATATAGTTCTCCATGTGCTTAAGTTTGACCGCTGTTTTTTACGATTTGGAAAATGGTGTAGAGTTTGGTGTTATTGAGATATATGGGTATAATTACTTAATTGCATTTCAGTATGGAGAATCTGTTAAACAGATAATTACTTAAAATAGTCGTCAAAGACCAGATGGAGTCTTGTAAAGTTATAGAAATTTCTTTTGAATTTATTCTTAATGGTGTCCAACATTTTCAGGGACATTCCTTTTGATATACTGCCTAAAACTCACCATATGTAGGTGGTGAGTTTCAGGTTGAGTGATCTGGTATATGTATTCATGGCCGACGCACCATAGGGGGCTTAAGGGGGCTATATCCCCCACTTTTTTCAGTGCTACGCTGCACATGGTCCATATGCGATGCACCACAGGGGGACTGAGGGGGGTTTAGCCCCAACATTTTTCAGTGCTGCGCCGCCCATGGTATTGGATTACTCAGCCGTACAAAACATGTCTCAAACCTGTCCAGGCCTCGGTAGAAATGGATTTTTCCCCTAAACAGACCATTCAGGGCGTTTGCAAGAAAAGAAGAGCATCAAAAAACTATGTTGACAAAGTTAGCCAATTTTTGTTGAGATTTAGTGCTACTTCATATATAAATTCCTGATTATCGTAGAATTTGCTTGATGGTAAAAACTGTCATGGGCCAGAACAATTTTGTGACCAGTTTTAGGTACGCAAAAGTCACACTGGCCCCTGCATTTTGAGAACCAGTTTTTTCCACTGAATATCAGGCATCAAACTGGTTCTCAAAATCCAGGACTCTTGTAAAGGACTATTACCATGTTTGGCGTTGTTTATCTTTGGCTGCTTGTTCAAATCTTTTTAAATTACTGAGCTGGGCCACACTAACCATGTGTTGAAGGGTATTCAGTGTCTCTTGAGCACTAAATCAAACAAATAGCATCACAGAAGAAATCTGATATTACTAATATCATACTAACCTGTGTTTAATGTATTGATTTGCTCTGAACTACTGTTTAGATAGGTGGTCATCAAAGCCCATGGAGATAATTATGGACTGTTGTTGCTGGTGCGTGATAGGTTCAGTGAACACTAAATATATATTATAGTGTATGAATTCTTATCTACTGTTTGTGCAATTCTCATGCATAAAATTACTGGCAATAATAGCATTATAGGGCGTGCATTTTAATCTTGTAACTGAGCATAGTTTTGCTTCTGCATTCTGAAAGTTGAAGCAAAGCCAGATTGTTAAAAAGCTTTATGTTTAAAACAAACTCCTTGTTTTAAAGTTTACTGACTAGAAAATATAATCAGTTCCTTTTCACAAGAAAATACGTTTGTATTTTTGGAATTTATATTTACAGCTTGCACAAATCCTTTTATTAAAAGCTTCATCAAATATAATCTACTTGCTTTTGTATGAAGGTTGGAAATTGGAGATACCAGTAAAATCTCTCCAATTTCAGAAAATGTTGATTAAGTGTTGTTGTGAATCATGGTCATGATTGAAATTAATGAATTATGGTTGTTATTGTACATAGATAGTGGGATATTTATTTTTACAGCCAGATTATATACCCTAAACTGGAGCTGAGAATTTACCACACTAAGAATTGACCGAGTCATTTCATGGGAAGTTATGTTCATTAAATCTATGTTCTCGATAAATTATTCACTTTCTAGCTGAGTAAATAAGCCGATTTCAGTTTAAAACAAAAGCTGCTATAACCATCTCTGCTGTAGACATTAAGGATCAGTACATTCACTTCCGTTTGCTCCAATTTGTGAGTCAGAGTTCCAGTTCACCTGTCTATGTAACGATGACTGTGTGCTGTAGTTATAATGAATTATGACTGAACTATGGTAATACTCATCTTTAGAGACTCATCAATGCCATCTGGCTGCGTGACTATGAGACAAAGGAAGTGAGATGAAGCGGACATCAATAGTCTAGATTCCCCTCAACCTTAAATAACTGAACACGATTCACTTACATTGGGCCTCTTGAATTTCAAAGTTATAAAAATTGATGTACACGTTGTTAGAGATTATCTTTCAAACTTACCATCAACAGCACTGTAATCACTTAGGACCATATAGTTAGGTAAAATATATAATGATGGTGGTCACTTTATTTCAATACCATTGCAGTACATTTTTGTATATCTAATTCTGACTGAGACCATACTTCGATTTGAAGCTTTCTTTTGTATTAACGATTTGGTTGATGGTCAGTTGGTCATCCTGAGGTGGCACTTAGGTAGTCGCATGGAAGTATTATCTAACGAATGCACTGTGCCCCCTATAGCTATCTATTTCCCAGAGGCTGGGCATAAGTAGAATTTATCGTCATAGTTATCCCAATGTCATCAGGAATGAATAGGAGTTTATGGTAAAATTTCACCAATTTTGAACTAAAAATAATTGCAAAAATTGTCCTTTTTCATTTTTCAAGGTCTTCTAACTGTGCATGCCCCCTTTTTCAAAATATTTTGTACAAAACTTGAAGATGGTAAAGCATTAATTTAATGCTTCATGCCTTTCATGAAAAAATGAGAAAATAGAATTTCACTTGTCTGTCTTATTGTGTCCCAAGTTCGTGAGATTTTACCACACCAGAAATACAGGAAAGTAGAATTGCTATTTTGTAATTCTACCTCAACAAATGAACCAAAACAATATTTTTCAAAGATGTGGCTGCTACCACTTAAATATCTGTTTATGGTTGTGGTTGAATTATGAGTTCACCTCAATGTAAACAGTAGGCTTGACCTGGATTGAATAACATTAATGAATGCCAACAGTTGACGATGTTTTGGTAAACACCTCATTGGCTTAATTAGCAGTCAATCTAACTGACACTGTAATGACTTGCAACAGATTTCTTGCTGTTACGTAATGTAATCGGAAGGATTCTACTTGTCTATGAAAATAGCCCGAAGGGTAGCATCTGTTATTTCAAAACTTTCTTTGTTTTCATGGGATTTTGGAAGTATTTATTTGTAAANAGTTTATGGTAAAATTTCACCAATTTTGAACTAAAAATAATTGCAAAAATTGTCCTTTTTCATTTTTCAAGGTCTTCTAACTGTGCATGCCCCCTTTTTCAAAATATTTTGTACAAAACTTGAAGATGGTAAAGCATTAATTTAATGCTTCATGCCTTTCATGAAAAAATGAGAAAATAGAATTTCACTTGTCTGTCTTATTGTGTCCCAAGTTCGTGAGATTTTACCACACCAGAAATACAGGAAAGTAGAATTGCTATTTTGTAATTCTACCTCAACAAATGAACCAAAACAATATTTTTCAAAGATGTGGCTGCTACCACTTAAATATCTGTTCATGGTTGTGGTTGAATTATGAGTTCACCTCAATGTAAACAGTAGGCTTGACCTGGATTGAATAACATTAATGAATGCCAACAGTTGACAATGTTTTGGTAAACACCTCATTGGCTTAATTAGCAGTCAATCTAACTGACACTGTAATGACTTGCAACAGATTTTGGAAGTATTTATTTGTAAATATGTATCAATGTCCTGTTTTGGTGATGATTGTAAAACTGGGACATTTTTGTCTCTGAAATTGCTTCTGTGGTCTCTGATATTGCTTCTGTGGTCCCTGATATTGCTTCTGTGGTCCCTGATATTGCCTGTTTCCTTGATAACCTTTGTATCATTGATATGAGGAAACCTCGCTAATTTATGGCAGTATGGCAGACAACTGAATTTCATTTTTCCAAATAAAAGATGAGTTGCACTAAAATAGTTCATTACCATAGCTACCATCAGACAATGCTTTCAGAAATTATGAACATTCACAATATTGGCATAAGTCTTAAAATGAAAGTATTATTCTTGGCAGTTATTTTTGTCTGAAATTGGTGATTTTAGCTTAAGTATGTGCTGGACAACTGCTATTTAGGCAGAAATGAGCGTACAATTCAAAGTTAAAAACAGTTAAGGGTCCAGCCTGGTCTTCACAAGTTCAGGCTTAATCAGAGCAAATTTTTCAGAGATGCAGGGTGATCAAATTCAAAACTTGAAATTAAATATTACAGAAGGCTATGGTAGCGCTGAGGATTTCGGAAAGAGACCCCTCATTTTACTGAAGTGATTTTGCGTCCTCAAAAAGCTCCCAGGGGCTCTTTTGCAAAAAAGTGGTGGGGCTCTTATGGAAACTTGTATTGCTTACCACAGTGCAATGGTTGAGCTATGGCCTTTAAAAATGATGTAAGAGGGTGTAAGTGACTGTACTTGAGTTAGGAAAATTCGACTCTGTGATGGTGACATCGTAGGCAGTGATTTTAACTTTGACTTGAAATACTAATCAGGATTCGCGTCAAGTCATTGATACACTTGAAATATTTGAAATGGATCTTTTAAGGAACAAAATTTTAGGAACAATGACATTTTGCCACATTTTTCATTGTCCGTTGCCGAGAAATACAAAATGATCCCGAAAGAGCCCCATGAGGTTTTTGTCTTTGTTTTCAAGAGCCCCATGGGACTTTACGTTGGTCATGATAATATTTAAGTAAAATTTTCTAAATTTGTAGTTTTGTTGACATATTTGGTGGCTATTCCCATGTTTTGTCCTAAATTGTGCACCATACACATCATCTTGGGCCTGCTCATTGAAGTTTAAAATGCACCTCAGAGAGAGCTCTAATATGTTGTCTAGGAAACATGCAAATTGAACAAATCAAACATCTTTTTGTTGAGTCATGCTAAGGAAAAATGAAGGGCTTGCAAAATGGTTTTCTAAAATAATTGGAACTTATGTGACTTTGATTGGAATGTATGGCTCCCCAAAGAACAATCAAGACTGGACAATGGTCAACATAGTTAAACTAACTAAAGAGTTTGGTGGAATACATGACTAATCATGATTAATAAATCATAATGCAAAAGTATTTTGAACGATGATTTTTGTAAAATTTTGTGCCTTGAATTTCAAACTGAAAACTACAGATTTTATTTTTTATGCAGTTGGTCAACATTGATTAAATTCTGCCGTTACTAATAATTAATTAATGGAGATTAATGAATAAATCATTAACAAGTAGTTGTCAACAATAGTTATTAAGTTCATCACTCATTGCTAAAAGGTTACTAATTAAATTTTCAACTGGGTCTAATTTGTGCATTATATACTCGACCAATATGATCTCACCAATATTAGCCACAGTATCTTAAACATTGATTTTTCACATCTAAAAAGTAACACCTTAAAAATGCTTTTCCATTTTCAAGTTAGTTACCCTAGCTACCACCGGACAATATTTTAAAAGCTTGCAGGCATTTATTGCGATGTTAGGAGTCTTTGAAAATGAAAAGAAAATGACAGTTCCTCAGTTCCTCAGTCACTTTTATTTCTGAATTTGATGACAATTTAACATATGTGTGGTATTACTAGTTGCCAATTTAACATATGTGTGGTATTACTAGTTGCCAATTTAACATATGTGTGGTATTACTAGTTGCCAATTTAACATATGCGTGGTATTACTAGTTGCCAATTTAACATATGCGTGGTATTACTAGTTGCCACTGTAAAAACTCAATTGAACTGAATGTAGATAATGTTATTGTTAGTAACTTAGCCTCTTTAATTTACACTTTGTTTTATAAAAGTGAGAATTTTTATTTGTCGAATTTTTCAACAAAATAACTGCAAGAAGTTATATGATGTCACTCTTCGAAAAGATAAAATAGGAGGGATGATATACCATGCAGTAAACAAGTCGACTCCCTTTCTCTGGGTTTAATATCATGCTAAATGTGCCATCTTTGTTCCTGTAGTGTGTCCATAGCTCAATTTCTGTTTAATGCTTGACATTTGTTGTGAAGAATATCTGCCACATGCCATAACCAGTAAATGCTTTATCCTTGTAGATCCAATGCCTAGCTGATTTTTTTGGAGAGGACAGTGTGTTCATTGCCTACGGACCAGAAAAGTATTCTGTGGATGATTTTGCCCTTGATGATAATGGTGAGTGAAATGATCTTAGAAATGTGGCTAAACCCTGTGGGCTTCACTCTGTGTTGTGATAATGGACTGGAACGGCAGCGGTATTGCTCAGAGAATATTTTTGGAAGGCGACCCTTTGGTTATAAAGTTTACATGGTTGTGTTTCTGGCTGTTAGTCATTGAGTTATTTTATTTGATGAAAGTAATCGAATATTATCTTTTTTGTGATAGTTAGCGTTCTTATTTAAAATAATTGTAAATGTGCAGATTTTGACGTTCCTATTGTGTAAGGTAAACACTCCTTAAATCAGCTAACAACATGGCGAACCTAGGTGTGCAAATTTATTTTCTTAAATTTCTTAGCAAATATCAACATTGAAAAAATTTTTACTTCATCAAAAACATGGTTTGTAGTGAACAACAACCACGAAACAAAATTTCGTTAAAATATTGAACATTTTGACAATGTAATCGAAAAATGGAAAATTACAATTTTGCCAATAATTTTTGTACAAAAATGTAGTGAGCTTATTTTATATGAATTAAACATTTTCAATTATGGACTGTTCCTAGAATTTCAAATGTGAAAAACATTTGTGTCTAGTTAGTAAGATACAAGTATATAATGAGTTCAAGTTGGACGTTTTAGCAAATCATTTGATTGTAAAAAGATGGAGAGTGATTCAATTCCGTAATTCAATCGTTGAAAAATGATGACTCAACTGAGCATATATCACTGCAACGATCAACTGAAATATAGGTTAATAAGAGTTAATATCATCGACTATCATTCCCTTGCGACAATGCTATCTCCTTACATTTTTCGTATCAAATAGCAAATAGTACAATACGGTATTCAGTTACCTCAAGAGTCAACTACATGTGTGGAGATGTTGAATATACCATATTCATATGGGTGAACGCCTATGTTTAGATTATTGCCTATGCGTGAAGTCACGAATTTTCACATCTAGTCGTTGATGCTTTGCTCAACACCCATCCCTCGGTGTATATGATTGAAACTTCCTTCAAAACACCCATGTTTTTGTGAATGCCCGTCTCATCGGAATTTTAGCCGAGTCATCCAGTGATCGTCTAGTAGTGCTGGACTGACACTGCAAGGTCTCGTACAGTACAAAAAATACAATTCAGGCACCTACCACGAGTGTGCGAGATTTCCATGCTAAGTCTTCTAAGGACACTAACACCTGAAGAGAACTGACTGATGTCAATGAAAATAGGCTAGATGCTAGTGTTAATAGCCTAAACTAAAGATGATATTACTATATCACAACCTCAAAGTCAGTCCAAGTTTAAGTGACACTTTTCCGTATTTGGACAGGAAAATACTCATAATATCCTTTTAGGTTTTTTACTCTTGCACTTGTGTCCGACACGTTTGTCTATCTTGTTCTTAATGCCCATGCTTGGCTCAACATACAGACTATGATTGTTTAGCTAACAAATTTAAACAGACACTCTGGTACGCAACTCGGGCCAGTTCAGTGTCTTAAAACGGCCAGTGTTGTAATTAACATTTACATTTCTCATTGTGAATTGCTTCACATTAAGAGTGTCATGTATAGATATGCAGATTTATTTAGTACTGAGATACAAGCTGGTCATTAAATACATTTACAGAGATCAAGTTTGTGTCGGCCTATCGATCAGTGCGTAACCGCGAGCGCATCACCCTCAAGTCACCTGGCCCTGCACGGAGGTTATCAAATGGATCCAACAGTGGCGCTAGTAGTCCTCGTTTAACCCGAAGAGGTGATTTCAATATCTTTTGTCACTAGTGTATTTTGAATGTTTAAGATGGTTCTTGTGCTGTTAATAATAACGGTTTAAAATTATATCTGGTGAGCCGCCTTTCAATAGAGTTCAACTGTATAAGGAATGAAAATATATAATTGTACTTAAATGTCATTAAATACTGACACAGGATACTATGCTAGAAATTGGTAAACTTTCAAAAACTCAGATCAATGCATACCTCATGTTGAGTAAATTTTGATGTTCCGTCTTTTCTCACAGCTGCTACAAACTTGCCTTCGGTCAAAAAACTATAACTTTTGATTTATACCACTTACAATAATATAAGTGGTCTCCATTCATTCCTTACTCAGGTTAGTGGTGATTTCTGGGCTTGCTTGGAAAGAGCTGACAGTTGGTTATGGCTTGAGACCAGGCTCATAGGTTTGTGACTAGTGGATCATTTTATACACCGAGCATGGTATCCACCTCTAACAATACGACAGCTCTTCCCATGGAAGACTTGCTTATAGCCAATCAGGGGCATAGAAAATATCATGTATAAGCATACCATACAAAGGCTACATGCTCTTGTTGCATGGAGTTGAAAGTTAGCGCCCTCCCCTTGATGTCCTGGGTCTATTATATTTATACATTTTTTTCTTTAATTTCTGTAATTCTCTCATCCTGAATTCAACTCTCCTCTTTTTCAGAGGTAGGAAAATTCATTGTATTATTAGATCTTTTTGAAAGGATGTCCCTTTTACCATTCCAAACAGGGTAAAAAACGACTGACATGCCCTGCAAAACTTAAGAATGTTTTGGGCTCAGCATGTTGCACCTCTCTGTGCAGCAGAATTAAACTTATTAAGTACTGTGAATTTTGAAAATGTTTTGCTGTGAACAACTGACTATCACAGCAGCCCTGTGCAACTATAGAAAGAGTACCACACTGGTGCACTGCATTGTGGGTAAATATCAAATAGTTCAAAACTGACTATTGGTTTGAAAGTCCAAAAATTGGTGTATTTGTATTATTCCATATAAGCAGTTGAATATTTGTCTTATATCTCATTGGTGTGCATTCTAGGTAGTCCCGGTATGCGGTCTGGTCCCATCTCTCCCCTGCTCAGCAGGAAGCAGAAACCACCGGTGCCAGTAAGTCCCTAATCGACGAATAACGTAGCTACTTGGAACCTCAGCATGATACCTTGCTCACCACTAGTGCTATTTAGTTCTTCGCATCCCAACCCAAGCTGGTCCCTTGTGTATAAGTATCTTTCAAAGCCATGATTGTTGCACAGGCATGGATCCAGGGGGTAATGGAGATATACCCCCATCTGCTTGGGCAATATTACTTTCTGTAAAGTGCCTCATGGGTGTCTGTCTATTGTCAGACCCTCGCCAAGATCATGTATCCTCCCTTATGATGTTTCTTTATCTACTTATCCCACAATATGATGAACAAAACAAAATGTTCCTCCGTCAATTTTCTCAAGAAGAAACAGATTGAGAAAATTTTAAGTCTATTGTCGTAAGACAACATTTGATAATTAAAGCTCCCATGATTTGCACCACGGTTATCAGCATAGGAAAATGAGGAAAGTTTTGTAATTATTTGTGTGGAAAGTAAATGAAAAATTACCTTGTTACATACACTTGTGTTTCAAGCCGCTATACGTGATGTTGTGTAATTATAATTTTTCCTGGTCTGAACCGGTAGCTTAAAAGTAGTGATCACATGCTTTTTGGCATTTTCACATAAATCATTTCAATGTTAAAGTGTGTATGTGCATTTCACCTCGCAAGTACCGACTTGTTTATTTCTTTTAACCAATTTCTGGCTAAGAATTCACTAGTTTGTATGCTGAGCCAATGACATCATCAGGGGGTTTTCCATGGATACTCCTAATGATGTCACCATGACCCACTTTTTCTTGGCGTTTTGAGTCATAATTCAAGATGGCTGTGATGCAATCTTCGTTACTTCAGGGACTTCATCAAACATGCTGTTATCACCAATTTGAATATGCTATTATGAGCTCATGCTGTGGGCAATTAATAAACATAATATTCATTTATGAGCTAGCTATTAATCGAACATTACTTTTAGTGAATTAATGAGGTGCGTTGATCGAAATTTCAAAACTGTAATGTGCTCAGAAATTTTGAGTGTCCTGAGTATTTGTGCTGGGTACGTAATTGAGACGGTCAATGACGACGAAATTGTGTCGTGCAAAAGTTGGCTCTGGGTGATTTCTGAATTACATTTGTTGGGATCAGGGTTAAATATTTTCTCTAAAATTACAGAAATTTATTATTTGACAGCCTCATTATTTGTGCTTCAATGGATGGAATCATATGCTTTGCTTGTTTTGTTTGTTTAGGTTGCAAAACCTAACTCACCACGCCTGAGGCGAGCCATCAGTGCCAATCCATCAACTAAAAATGGACAGTTCTTTCTCGATTGATATTGGTATTTTGGACTCGCTCATTGATCTCAGGGCATTGCCATGACAACCGTTACCATAACCAAACAGGATTCTTGTGATATTGAAACTTGTTAACTGTTTTGTTGCAATTATAGAATGTTACCATACAAAACTATTTTTGATATTGTCACATTTAGAAATTGATATGTTCCTTGTACAAATTTTGTCAAAAATTATGGTTTTTGTTGTATTTATTTTTTTGTTATACAGATTAGGTTTTGGATCAATTCACACCACTTTCTGTTTTGTTTTTGTTTATTTTGTGCTCTGCATCATTTACACCAAGTCCCTGCTGTGCTCTTACATTGTATAATCTTCCAACATAAGTTGTTTAAGAAACTGAAACTAGTTGAAGAGTGAAGTTACTTCAATTTTTTCAAACCTTGAAACAAATTTTGTCGCCACTGTTGTCTTTCTGATGTCTGTAGATTCGCAATAAACCATAAGACAGTCAATTAATTTCTTTATTCCATGTTGCTTACGTGCTGTGCGTTCAGTTGCTGGACCAGAGTTTGGTGAATAAGGCAGCTGAAATTCAAATTAAACCAAAATTTTGCTTTTTTTGTATTAAAACAAATCACGATTTTTAATGTTAAGTTCAAAAAATTCCCAACGCCCATATCCTTTTGTTCTCTAATTATAATTATGGATCAGACTTTTCCATGGTCTCTGATTAAATTATCCGCAATTCTGATAATGCATGGAAACACACCTTTTGGAATTTTTTGTTCCATGATCCAAGATCATGATTCATTTCAGTGACTATAAAATGCAAAAAAATTGGTTCAATTTGGAATTTTAGCCGTCTTTTGCCAAATGTGGATTCAGCATTTAAAAGCCTTGTAATTTAAAGACCACAAAATGCTGAATTTTAGAGGGGAGAATTTCATTTTTTAAAAACTTCAATTGGTGTTGCAGTAAACTTTCTGATCATGGGATATTCTGACTGATGTTTTACCAAATCTTGAAATGCGGTTTTCCTGGACTCTGCTGACATATTCTAATGACCACATGGTCTTGTGCGTTTCAAAATCGCACACACTTTTAGCAAAAAATAATGAACTTAATTTGTTGCTGGAAACTTCATAAAATTTAGCATTACTGGTCTACTGACTTCTGTTGGCACACTTCCTCTGCCTTCCCCTTAATACATTAGTCACCAATTTGTTAGCTGTAGACTAATTTGCCATGCTTCTCCGTATTCCCTTGGGTATTAATAATGTAGGGGGTAATAGTTTCTATCTGTGCTGTTTCTTGACATTTATTTCATCTGTTATTTATGAGAAAATGGGGATGTCAGGAAACGGTGACATAATTGTGTAGAATATAGGTCTTAAGAGCAGCGCTTGCCCCTCAAATCTTTCACACTCGCTTGATTTCATTCAATTAAGTTAAGATTTAACGAAGGCTTCCATCATTCAACCTTTGCCTGATTACAAACCATTGCGCTATTTGTGGTAGGTGCATAGCTCTGTTCTTAATCTATAGATTCACACTATCTGACATAGTTGCATATCCTGATGCCAGAACAGTAAATGGACACTGTGAAAGTCTTGCTGTTTTGACTCACTTTTTGGCGTATATGTTGGATCGACCAACCAAAGTGTTTCGTTTGCTTGAAGCAGACGTTGTTTTGCAGGAACCATTCAGAACATGAGGCCACCAAACTTATTCATCCGAATCGCAATTCACTGATTTAACCAACAGAAAATGTAGTTTTGTTAAATCTCCATTTCGCAATAAGGCGATTCTTCTAATTTTTGGACACAGGATATTAATTGCCGTATTTGAAAGTATTATGCTGACTTGCAATGGCCGGTTTAAGTTACATTCACACTCGGTATGTATTCATTTTGATTCATAGATGTGTGGATTTATTCAATTGAAAAACTGTGGAATTGATTCAGAATTAATTGCTGATTTGAATTTTCTCTTGTGTATGATAATAGTGTATTTGCGCTTGACAATGGGCTTACAAAAATGGATGACTGAATAAGTTACTATAAAAAATTCGAAGTGGACGCATTTCCTCTACTATTTATGCTCTGTAATATGTTGGTTGAGTACTGTGTGTAAAAATGAAGATGTATCTGTATATTGTGAAATCCTTGTAGGCAAAGCCTAAAATGGTAAATGGTGTGCCTGTTACCAATGGAAATGGTTGCCATAGTCCCACTAGCCCAGACTTGCCTGATGGTCTTGTGAAAAGATATCGTGTTGGAAAACTTATCGGTGAAGGAAACTTTGCTGTAGTGAAAACTTGTGCTGACAGGTGAGAGATTTCATATGAACTAGTTTCCTTCTAATGTTTGGTTTCAGAACTGGCCTATTTGTCCAACACCCCTGTAAATCCTGTAAATTCAGTGGTCCATTTGAGAAGACTAGTCATTTCTATATAATCCCTAACGCTTCTCCAAGTATGTCACAGACAATGTCAGCTGCTTGTAAACAGACGTATCTATAGTAAGGAAAATTATAAGCTGTGTTACTGAGATTAGCTGGAAAAAATTAAGCTTTACTCAAAAGTATCTTACAAGTTTGAATTTTATACCATGGTTTGAAAATGTAGACTTTCTATACCGTATGGTAAGTAAAATTGTGCTTGACTACAAGTACTAAAAGTCACGACCTTGATATAACGACCTTTTCTTAATTGGTGCTTCAGCATCGAGATGGAGTTGTAATGTGCAGTGATAATGTAATTGAAACTTTCACTTCAGCGCACAGGTTTAATTGGATTTTGGCGCACAATTTCACCAACACCAGAGATGTCATGTTTATTACTTGTCTGCTTTTTACTTGGCGAAATAAATTTCGCCATGTATGTTGCTCTGTCGTCAAGTTTGTTTGTTTTTTTCGCACTCTACAGGTCGCAATTTTCGTCCTATCCACACGAAATTTACACACAACGTGTAGCTTCAAAAGTGCTGGAAGCCTATTGTTTTTGGTCATGATCAGATCCTAGATGGCGGACATGGCAGCCATTTTGTTTCTGATTTCTGATTCAGCTGCTCATAGAACCCGCAATTTTCGACATATCGGACTCAAACTCAGCACAAATACGACACAGTCCAGTTCCTCCATATATTCCAGAAATCATTTACTTCTGGTCAAAAATGGCGGAAATATCGGCAATGGCGCATGCGCACCTCAATTTCGGGAAAAAACGTTTTGTCCTATAGAGGGCACTTTAAAGAACCAATTGCTTTGAAATTTTTCAGGTATTAGTTTTTTGTTGCCGGCTATTATCCAGTCTAAAAAAAACGGAAGTTGATTCCAAGAATGCGGATCTGGCGCATGTTGACCCATTTTCAGTCGTGCCAGAGTGCCATTTTAAACGGGAAGAGAAAACGACGTCAATTTTTGCATGTGGATTCACGCTGAGGTATACTCTGTCAAGTGAACTATAACAATTTTTTTCTCAGACTTACCGTTTTCGAGTTATTTGACTTTGAATTTCAAAAAAACTGCAAAATTTCAGTTTTTTCAAAAAACTAACAGAATTCTGCGATACTATCACATACTTTAGAAAGACTTTTGAACGGGCTTTCAGAAGATGCTTTTTATTTTTCGCTAGGACGTCTACTTTTTTAATTGAAATTTTCTGATAGTGCTGTTCCTTTGTTGAGCGCCCTTGCTGTATTGATGTTGGTTTAGCTTCAATTGAACTAGACTGTAGCCTCTTTATTATTGTTTTATGACATCCAAGTTCGTCATATGAATGTCATGATGTTGTTCATCCTCATCACCATCGTCATCATATACGTCATCATCTTCGTCGTCGTCTTTTCTCCAGTTAATTTCGCCAAGTGTTGCTCAAGACTCAGTAGCCTATTTCTTAGTGATTTCTGAGCTCTACGTTATTTCATATGAATGATGTCATAACTTGTATTGTCCATCAGTGCCACCCTCCTCGTCATATCTGTCATCCTCGTCATCATCTCTGTCATCATCTTTTCTGTTAATTTCGCCAAGTTTTGCTCCTCCGAGCGCTTTCATTCTGTTTGTTGCCACGAAGGGAGGACTTTGTATTCTGCTTATCTTGTATGAAACTTGAATGATTTATACCCATCATGTAGCAATTAACTAGGTTGTAGGTTTACTGGCATGTTTAATGAAATAACACCTCGTGTGATTCCGTCTAAACATCACTAGCTAGACTCATTAATTGATATAAGCTGCATGCAACAACTCGACCATTATATCTTAATTGAATTTTCTGCAGGGCTATTGGAAAGGAGTTTGCCTTGAAAATCATCGACAAGACAAAATGTCAAGGAAAGGTGAGGTCAGACATTAGGTGTAAATGAACGTTAAGTTTGTCTCCCTAGCACAACTGACCATAAAATATGTGTACGAGTCAAAACATGTTCTTTGAAATCTGATGAAAGAATTTATTTTTTCAATTTTAAGACAATCAGTAATTTCACCATAAGAATTGGTGCATTCTCACTAGGTCGTAGCTTAGATCCTTACTAAAAAGGCGGAAAAAATACTGACCGTCCCAACCCATCTGAGAAGAGTTATAGTGTTATTCAATTTCTTGTTTTTGTTATAAATTGGAAAATTGTTGATAACTATTTCAGCGTTGATATTATTTTGAAGGTAGGTTCAATTTTGCATGAGTACCAATGAAATTAAAAAATTATTGCTATGTGTAAAATTTGTCTAAAATAATATATCTTGACACTACACTTGAGTTAACTGCTGTTTTTTGATTAATTGAGCATCCCGATTATTTTGTCTCTAGCAATTCTAGTACACAAATGCTGTTTAAGACATAATCATGTTCTGTTGAAAATGACACTCCATTTACACTTGACAGATTTAAAAAATGTTTCATTTCTTACGAAACACATAACAGGAATTCATGTCTAAGAACTCAGACACATAAAGTCCATCTTGCGTCCTTCTTATTGTCTTAATACATCAAAAGTCTACTAGATGTATCCTGTTGAGTGCCAAGTACTTTCTTTTGTTGGGCAACTTCATACAAAAGAATTTGTCTTAGACAAAGGCTCTGTAAAATTAGATAAATGTGTGGTTGACGTACATCAATTAATATGGCGTTAAGCAATTAAAAGAGGATTTTTTCTGATTATAGTTACGCATTTAGATTAGATCACATTACTTACTGTGAAGCCCTTGCACATGGGTCCTTGTGTGTGAAATTTAAGCATTGTGGGGTGTTTTTTCAAAGGTCAGAAGTTTGGTCGTAGCTAACACAGCCATAAGCATGCATGTTATACAAACACGATGCTGTGCTTTTTTAGAAGAGTGTAAAATTTATAGACTTCTTGTTTAAACTTATATGACTGCATTCACGAACCACATATGTAAATTGTGTGTAAATTAAAATGGAATTTAGATCATCTTAGCCGAGACTGGACATGCGACCTTTGGTGAAACGGACCCTGTAAAATTTGTACTCTCCTTCAAACTCAAGTTTTATTCACTTACAGTCTTTGAGCTAGATATTGAGTTTTACTACCCAACCTATTCATGCTAAAACTCTTCAAATAAATGTCACAGTTAACATCATACCGTGCTCTGTTCGGGAATTTTATGTAGAATAGTTATTAAATTGATATAGATTGCTTGCCACATGTTATTAATCAAAACAAGACATAGTCAATATCTTAATTACAGCCTGTCAGTTATTACTTCTGTGGTTTGCCAACAGTGCTAAATTCTGCACTGGTTTATATTTAATAGACATCAGTTCTCATTCTGTGCAGATACGGCGTTCTTTCTACTTTGTTGATCAATATGTCTATATTTCTGATCAGTGACAATCTCAATCGTTATGCTTATAACATGTGCCATTATTATGCTTATAACATGTGCCATTGTTAATTTACTGAAAATGTTGCTGAATACTGATTCCTTTCCCTTTTAAAACTCCTTGTCTTCAGAGTTGATGTAGGCCTAATCATGTCACTCTGCATTTAACCAGATATTGATTTCACTATAATCTTCCCAAAGTTTGATCTGTAATGATTAATTGTGTCATATATTGAGATTTTGAAAAACTCAACTTATTGCAATATTTAATCCTCATCTCTGTCACTAGGCAATATAACCTGTAAAATACACAAATATTAGCGGTCAGTGGAATCAACTGAAAACTACTTGCGCTACAGTTTCCTGAAATAATTGCCAAAGTAGTCATTTTTCCATTTTTCTGTTACTGCATTGTTAG
This sequence comes from Phoronis australis, assembly GCA_002633005.1. Taxonomy (NCBI): domain Eukaryota; kingdom Metazoa; phylum Phoronida; family Phoronidae; genus Phoronis; species Phoronis australis. Next base: position 101,153 of record NMRA01000136.1, on the reverse strand, counting down.
TAATGCTCAAAATTTCATCATTTGTTTGTTGATGACAGATGTACAGCTGATATAAATTGTGGGAAATAAGGAAGTAAATTTTTCTTCCTGTTTACTTTTTTGAAAAATTTTCATAAAATTAAATTTCACTGTTTTGCAATCTTGTGTTCTAAGTTGAGGAACTTTGTTGTACAATAATCAACTATATTCATACCAAAAATTGCAAGTCTAGATATTAATTAATATTTAATGTTTCACCATCCAGGTCTTCTTCGGCAACTGTCATTAATATTCCCATCATGTTTTGTAGGAGAGAATGATCACCAACGAAGTCTCCATCCTGAGACAGTTGAAACATCCGAACATAGTGTTGTTGATAGAGGACTTTGATGCAGTGAGTGCGATGTATCTGGTAATGGAGGTCGTCAAGGTAATTTCTTTGTATGTAACCGTTGCAATGAATTGTGGTTTGAGTACTAAATCCACTTGCTGCAACAATGAAAAAGGATATGTTTTTTAATTTTCATTGTGAAAATGATATTACGTTGCGAAATTTTACTGAAAAGAAATTATTGTAGTATCTGAAACAGTGATAGTTATAGTGTGGAACATTGTATTACATTTATCGTTATGTGAATTGTAACTTTCTAAATGTCAGTTTTGCAGAAGTGAAGAAACAGTGTAAATTTAATCAGCAACAATTCGCGTTTACACTTAATCAATGAGGTAATGTGTGAATATGCAATTATTAATTTTTTTTGTCAGGGAGGAGATTTGTTTGACGCCATCACCAAGTCAACCAAGTACACGGAGAGAGACGCCAGCGGGATGTTGTACAATCTGGCCAGTGCGCTTACTTACTTGCACTCTCTCAACATCGTTCATAGGGACATCAAACCAGAAAATTTGTTGGTAGGAAAATATCTACCTGAACTTGGTTACTTCCACTTTCGATATCTTTATTTTATCTTTTTATCAAATAAAAATTTGAAGAGATTTTAAATAAAATGCAGTCGTGCTTTCCTATAGTTCAGGAAACTAAGGTTTAAAACTTTCTCTTTTAATTGGCATTCATTTGATAGATTTCACTTCATTAAATGTAATAGTTATTGTTCTGTTTATTATCTTATCTTCATAATTTTTTGTAACTTTTGGCAGGTGTGTGAACATGAGGATGGCAGTAAATCTCTGAAGATTGGAGATTTTGGACTTGCTACCATGGCAACAGAGAAGCTGTACACAGTTTGCGGTACACCTACGTATGTTGCCCCAGAGATCCTAGCTGAAACTGGGTATGGTACCACAATTTGTTGTATTTTTGTAATTTAGTAGATATTAAAGGTCATTTTTTGTTAAAGATTGCAAGGTTATCTTTCATATTGAAGCAGTAACTTGCATCATGTAAAAAAGAGCCGATATGAGCATCTGCTATTTGGTGATAATTCAGCAGAATACAAATGGCAAATGCTTTGACTGTGGATACATTATTGCAATACATAGATACCACTTGTTGCTTTGATGCCTAGTAATTGATATCTGTCCTGCTGTCATAGACAAAAGATGGATGTAAAAATCATCGAAAAAGCAACTGATCACCTACGTATTGAAGTTATGAGCCTGTCATATTCATAAGCAAAATGACAGCGATGGCATCTTAGGGACTTCATCAACCAACACACTTCATCAAATATTTGAATAGGTCACCATGCATTCACTCATGCTGTGTAGACTTTATATGAACGTGAGAGTCTCGTCTGAGATACCGTAACTGTTTTGTCATGAATTCCATGATCTCTGGTAACAAGCTGGCGACGCACGTATCATTTATCTTATTCGGGACATATGTGGATCATAAAAATGTTTACTTCTGGATGCAATATTTTGAGTTTGGTCTTGGTAAGACTGTGTCTTTAATGAAACTGTTTCATTACCTGTACAGGTATGGTGTCAAGGTAGACTGTTGGGCAACTGGTGTGATCACGTACATTCTGCTCTGTGGCTTTCCACCATTTGTCAGGTATGTTGACCAGTGTTTGTCAGGTATGTTGACCAGTGTTTGTCAGTTATGTTGACCAGTGTTTTTTCTGGTATTTTGACCAGTGTTTGTCAGGTGTGTTGACCAGTGGTTGTCGGGTATGTTGACCAGTGTTTCCCGGGTATGTTGACCTGGGCTTGTCAGGTATGTTGACCAGTGTTTGTCAGTTATGTTGACCAGTGTTTGTCAGGTATGTTGACCAGTGTTTGTGTCAGGTATGTTGACCAGTGTTTCCCTGGTATGTTGACCAGTGGTTGTCGGGTATGTTGACCAGTGTTTCCTGGGTATGTTGACCTGGGCTTGTCAGGTATGTTGACCAGTGTTTGTCAGGTATGTTGACCAGTGTTTGTGTCAGGTATGTTGACCAGTGTTTCCCTGGTATGTTGACCAGTGTTTGTCATGTATGTTGACCAGACTGTTTGTCCAGTATGGTGACCAGTGTTTGTTACCCATACAGAGTTACAGTAATTAGAAATGTTGGGCAGCAACCCGTCTAGAACGCAAAATATGGGAGTTAGACCAATGATCCATTGAAATAATAATAAACAGATGACTCTGTTATACCATTTTGGTTTCTGATATATGGAGTTCCAGGGATATTATTTCAAATAGTTTGGGGTGTTTGAAGCAATGTAGGTGTACTGTACTAAGAATTTCTGTTTGAAACTCCTGGACATATTCAGAAAATGGCATATATTTTACCTTTCAGAGTACACCCAAAAATATAAGCCTGCACATACTTTTGGAAACATGGCCTTTACATGGAATGTGTGCTTAACATGAATGAGGATCTGTATGTGAGAGTTCATTGTACTTTATTATTGAGAAGCCTTACACTACGTCCTGTCTCTTATTTCTGTGAAACCCTACATGTTTGCAGAGGAAAGTGTGGTGGCAGAAACAGTCATTGATTTCTATTTAGTCAAAACTCTAACTCATAGGGTTACAAAAGCTCTCAAATGGCTTCTCATTTCAAATCTTAGTTTTTTCAATATGGTGCTGTGTGTGAATTAAAATGTACATCTTCTTATTGCTTGCTAGTGACACCAACAATCAGGACGAGCTGTTTGACAAGATCTTGGACGGACACTACGACTTCCTTTCGCCTTTCTGGGATGACATATCAGACTCGGCACGTGAATTGGTCAATGGTCTTCTGACCACTAACCCTGATGACCGCTACTCAGCCGAGGAGATGTTAGAACATGAATGGGTTGCGGTGAGTTCAAGGGTCAGATATTTATTGAATGGCTCGGTTGCAATCTTATGGAACATGAGCCTGCTTTAGAAAGCTGGCCTATTCCTACTTTGTCAATAGATTTAAATTCAAAAACCCCACTAGCACTTACAGCATGCAATAAATGCGATAAAGTTTCCTCAAACAAAAAATAATGGGTAAATTTGTCAATTTTTTATTTTCAAATATTCACTATTTTGACATAAATGTTCAAAATTTCACCTTGTGTTTGTTGATGGTAGCCGTGACCTCTGAAATAGTCAAGTAAAATTATCTTTTTGTTTACTCTTGTTTAAAAATTTGTTGAAATAAAATTTTACTGTTCCATTTTGTGTTCCAATTTGAAGAAACTTTACTGTATCATAAACACTGAAGTCATCATTTTCTTTTGACTGAAGCAAAGTCATTATTACATTTATTTATAATAACCTAAATAACTCTTTGAAGGGTGGTAGATGTTTGGACCTGTGTATAACCTATGTAATGATATTGACCGATAGACTGAACAGAACGTAGGTCAGGTTGATAATTGTACTGGACACTGCAAGGGAGATATATTTGTAATAAATTATTTGTCTTCTCTGATGTTGTCAAAGTTACAGTCATGGATTACGCTCAAACTTGCCGTGGCCTTGTCAGCCTATTTAAAATGACGAATATAAAACACCGTGCACTACTCTAGACTATTGAACTGTTCATATACACAAGACTATATTCGTATAACTTCCCTTAACCCTGGGTATGATATACAGGAAGACTGCAGCCATTATTGCCTGTGGTGACCTTGTCTTACATTATTTTGTTTGCTCTCATACTGTACATACAGAAAGTCAAGCACGCAAGCATCCTCTGCCATTTTCTCATCTGCAAGTGGAACTGATTCTGCAAAACTGATTCATAAAACAAACTTCTTTTGCCCTTGGTAAACCTTTCTCTTAATGGTATATTAGTGTTTGGCTTGCTTTTAAGTAAATTAGCTATGCCATTTCAATGTATGTGGCATTAAGAGGTACATCTCATTTCCCAATGAACAACCCTTCTGTGTTGTAATTACAACAGACCATTAAGGCAGGGCTTCTTCTGTTTGAGAATTAGGGAACAAAGATGGGGGTCCGTGATAACTGTGGCCTGCTCAGTGGCATCATTCTTTCCCACCCATTTTAGACACCCGTCATTGAAAATTGAACTTTGTCATTTTTTGAATGGCGAAATTCACTTAATTACGGTAGCAAAAAGCGAAATATCACTCACTGCAACTACTGTCTCAAGTTTGTTGATATGTCCCGACTTCTTTTGTGGAAACTGCCAGAGCAACACAGTGAGATGACTTGATTTGTGTACACCTCCCCGTATCAGAGTAATCTCAATACCCGCAAAGAATGCAGTGAAATTTAAATGGAGGAGCACGTCATGATATGTTCTTAATGTTGTGAGGCGGTAATCACCCTTTAGCATACTCATGACAATGTTGTCTTGAACGTGTGTTGATGTGTTTGTTTGTTTGTTTTTTCGTAGGATGATACTGCTAAAGACAACAACATGCAGCTGACGGTGTCCCGAGAAATGAGTCGTCGTTTCGTCATTAAACACAAGTCTTCTCTGCAGAGTGCTGCCATTCATCTGATTGCTGTGAGTGAAACGGACTTGAGGCTCTCTTGGCTTTGTCGAAATTTCTATTGTTGATATTAACTATAATTGAAATGAAAACTCATGGTATTGCCGCATAAGCAATAGCAAACAAATTTTTGAGCGAGTGTGTGAATGATATTCTGGTTCTGTTTTATGTTTTCAGTCATGTTATTTTTGTGTTTTCAATTGTTTAATAGTAATTGTTTGATTAAAAATACGAAAGTTTTCATTCTATTTAGTCTTGTTACTCTTCAAGAGATTTTGGTCACCCCATGTGTCAATCATTTGTCCAACAATTCCAATGTGACATAACACACCAGAAGATCTAGGATTTCGAGGGCTGAATGACTGCAGTGTTCAAAGCATAAACATTAGCAGTGGCCCTAACAATGTGACTGAATACCCATGCCCCTTCTAAAACTGCTTATTCTCACCTCAGTTACAGCAAGTCTCTCTCACCTTTGATTAATTGTGCTGCAATTGTTCTTCATTTTATTCCAGTCTACACCACTGGACAAAGGGTCAAGGTTCTTCCAAGGTCGTAAAGTTCCTCTTTCTGTGGCCGATCAGGATGATGATGACGAAACATTCTAGAGTTCAAAGGTCATATGACATCGTTGCCATTGGTTGATCAGAACTGATGCCCTTTGAAGGATGCAAATTGTCTCTCTCCCATTGGTTGATCTTGGAGGCAATAAAACATTTCAAAAGGCACTAGTATCTCTTCTGTGATTACTATCTAAGGAGGAAGTCATCGTTGTTGTAGAATACTTTGAATATTTTGCCTAGTCATATAATACCAGAATGATGCAATTTTCATGTTGTATACTTGAAGAAAATGTTTTTTAAATGGCGATTTCTTTTGACTGTTCAATCTAATGCTTTTCAATGCAAACTGTGATTTTGTCTTAGTGCAGAAATCAATGTTTTTTTTTAAAAGTTAACAAAAATCCATGCCATGGTTTACCAAAAATTCTAGCTCTGTCAAAATTGACTATGTCTAGTCTGTGAGTGTTGCATTAAGATGTAAAGATAGGAGTAGATCGTTTAATGTTGTTTGCATCCGTTAATTTTGTGCAATATGAATGTTCGATGTTGAATGAAGTATGTAATATTTCATTAAGGACTGGTGAACCTGTCTTGTACACAATCTTGCTTTAGCTAGGTTCAAGGAATTTGACGTGTGCTTTATGAGCAATATTGAAGTGTATTGCTAAGAAAATGATCCGCTGTAAATGAGAATAAATCTTCTGAGCGGTGTTAGATTGCTGCATTTGATGTAGGGCAAATGCTCAGCTTCACTGCTTGCTCAAAGTTCGCTTAACTTTTGCAGTGATTTATCAGTCGCGTAGTTCAGTCGGTGTAAGTTAAACATACCCCTCATTATCTAGGATTTGTTGAATTTTTAAGTAATTAAGTAATTAAGTTTGTCATGGTATTTTGCGTCTGGTCAAATGGCTGAATTTGGAAAATTGTTTTTACGATTGCACGTCATGCTTCGGTTTAATGCATTGGTTTCTCACTACCAATTCACATTTGCCTAATACAGCGATTCCCTAATGAATACTTGGCAGATTCTATGACTTATATTTTGTTAGACTAAAAAAGACAAATCAGTTAAAACTTGTTTAATGCCAGTTGTCTACCTTTGATAAAAGATGAGTATTGTGACCCCTGGCTTATACATTTCCATTTTTGATAGTTGTTTTTATACGTTTACAGTTTTTTGTTTTTTAAAAAAACGTTTACGTGAATCGTTTACCTTGCCTACGAGTTCCTATAATTTATTCATATTTCTTAAAGTGTATGAAGATTATCCAGCTGAAAAGCTTTATTAAGCATTGAGTCATGTAGTCGTTGTTGGTTTGTTGTTTTTAAACATTTACTTTTTTATTGTCTTGCCCGCTGAAAGCAAGTTCTTGTTTTTAATTTCAACCCGTTTAACTTGATGATTGTAGATATGATTTTTTAGAATGCCAGGCTGCTAAGAATGTGATTCTGTTATCGCTTCATTTGTTTGTTTACAACCGCTTCAAAAGAATTAAAAAATAAACTTGTGTTTAAACCCATTTGCAATTTCCATTTTTGTGTTTTGCAAACCAATATTTATTAAAATGAATACTAACATTGCAAAGCTCTTGATAGCAATTATTTAATAAGAACCAAATCACCTTCACCAAAGCATTCAGAACTGAAGCAACTAAACAGAAAATTAATAAAGAAATCACCTCCACCAAAGAGCATGATTCACAATCAACATGTTATATGACAAGCGAGGTGTAAATTTACCTTCAGATCTTAAAGAGTTCAAGTGACTGTTCCATACAAGCATAGAATCTGACGCAAGGTTCTAGTAATTATGACTTGAAACAATTTATCAGTGCATTCTAAACTTCTCACCTTTTGGAGAGAAGGAATAAATTCTGTGGGAAATTTTTCAGTTATTTTGGATACTTGTGGAGAAATGTGATAGATTACAGAAGTGACATGACAAAAGTTTCAAAATTAGAACATTCTCAAAAGAGATAGCACTGTTGACATGGTGATGAATACATCCAAAGAAACTTAATATCTATAAACATTATAGTCACATCCTTCAATTATAACAAATTCTTTTTTAAATAAAGACTTTGATTCTCCACATGATTGTAACAAAAAATTTCAACAATGATTGCAATCATCCTGCGAAACTAACATTTTTGCTAAAAAACTACAACAAAAGTACATAGCCAGGAGTATAACCATCATAGCACTCATATGAACCATGTCAGTGAAAAATCTACAAAGGCACCACGGTTAGTTGCGGGTTAAAACTGTTACAGTACAGTTCAAACATATTTTACAAAATGAACCAGTTGCAGGTGTCTGGATGCCTTATGTATGATCACTGGGTGCTGCCTCGGTGTTCATTGTTACACAAAACATTTGTGAGCTGTACTGTAACTTAGAATTATCTTAACATATAATATTGTTCTACCGTCTATCGCCCTTTGATAATCATATTATACCAGGGCACGGAGAACTTTCGGTTAACAAACAAAATTAAAGAAAAGGTGTAAGATTAGATAACCTGGCACCAAAGAGTCTTGACTTGTCACTGCCACCTGTTGATAGTTTACGAGTTCTTCTGCGGGATCTTCACTGTTACCGTCTTACATTCGGTATACTCCTTCAAGGCATATTCACCACTGGAATAACATACACAGAGTATGCATGCAGCGAATATCATTATTATCAAATCACCACACAGTGAATGAAATCACACTACACGGAAAAACCAAGGAGTTGAGTGGGACACCAGAGTCATCCTTGCGTGCTTTAAATCTTTATGCCTCTTTACTGCATTTGTAACAGATTTTGTAAAGATGTAAAAACTAAAACACAAACACTGTCAAAATAGTCCTATGAAATTAAATTAATATTCTAGTGCTAAGATTGTGATAATACGAGAACAATGCGAAGCAGTGATATGCGCCCACCTTGTGCATCGCACATAGCAGATACAAGGGATGACTACTATTTGAAACATTGTCAGTAAACAAAGCTATGCTAGTAAACTTAAAACCGCCACTAGGGAGTAAAAAGTTACAACGTAAAAAAACTAAAATTGCCACTAAGGGGCACACCAGTAGTCTGATAAGTCTGAAAATCCACTCATACCATACCATCCATGAAGGGAACATATCTGCAAAATTTTATGAACATACATCATGGAGAAACAGCAACAGACACCGGGCGGATGGACAGAGATAATGCGCCCACATATAAATACATGGGCGCATAAAAAGGCCAGCGACGTCGTGATGGGAAACACAAGTTCAATCGATGAAAACAGGTTTACCTTAAAAATGTTGATATTGGGGTCGAAGAGTAATTAACTTTATCAGGCCTTTAATAATCTAATTGCTCTCAATTTATCGTATTTTAGGCATGACATACATTTTGCACAGTGGAATGGTACAAAAGCACCGTGTACAGCATTCAATGTATGACCTTTTTAAAAAATCAAATAACTGAAAATGTCATGACAAAAAATTCAACTGCCGACAGACTCAGCAGGCTGCCAGAAAAATAGACACTTACAGTTCACGACCTTGTCCCGACCTTTTAAACCCGCCAAATGGAGTCTGCGCAGTGGTGACATCATAGCAGTTTATCCTGCAAAACAAAATGCCAGTCAGAAAACAAGAATGTCAATTTATAGAGAGTATCAAAGATATGAACAACATTTTACTGTACAATGGAATATCCCTCCTAATTAATAAACACCACTTCATACCTCTTAGAGAAGCTACATGCTAAGTTCTGGCAACATAGAAAATCATAGAACAAATCAAAGATTTCATTGCATATGATAAAACATGCTTGCAACAGGACAGTCCCGGATAGAAATCTCCTTTGTCCTGGAGGTAGAAAATGCATTGTTACATTGGCGTCTATTTACAAATGTCGGGCTGATTATAGGAATGACATCGGAAAATATCACATCCACGGATATATCTCAAGTGTATTCAACATTGTGCCTTCGACGTTGCAGCCTACCGCACAGTAGTAAAACATCGCTGGCATTTGGAAGATTGAATGCAGTTAATGCAGTCGGAAAACTTTGAAAAAAGCAAGGCACTTAAGCAAGTAACATGAGAAACTCCATGGCGCGAAAACGAGGGTCACAGAACTGCTTGACCGATGTTGCAGCGGCATTGTGGGTAAATACCACCAGATTCAAGTGTCGCTGTGTAATATGGGATCATCCTATTGAGCACTGGGTTCATACAGCAGCATCTCCATCTGATCTGCCTTTCACAAGGAACACTAGTGTGATTACCATATTCGCCGTAATAACTGCCCAGGGCGCTTAGAAAAGTTCGTTTCAGGGGGGGGGGGCGCGCTTATTATAACCCAAGGCCGTTGAAACCCGGTCTCCGAAACGGGTGAAATTGGAAGGTAAGATTCAATATATTTACGCTCTGTGACGTATCTGTAATCTATGAAAGACTTTCTACAAAACCGTGGTGCATTGCTATCAAACTTTGCTGCTAAATTACGATCATTTTGCAGAAAATTGTGCTGAAATCCCAGGGCGAAAACTCACCGACTGCCTGCCTCACAATCGTCGATATGGCGACTTGAATGCTTGAATAAAAATACCGTTTTGACTCAAGCAAATTACCTAAAATCCTCCTTAAGTTTTCCAAGTTTGGCGTCCCTAAGATTTTTAAGTTTCCGTGGAGTCGGGATCACGGCAGGTTTAAGTAAAAATCTGTGCTGACTCGTGCCATCTACATGTACTATTGGCAACATGAGAAAAATGTCTGGACGAACACACATGTTGTTGTCACGTGACGTTTGTTTTGAAGTTGTCTGCGTTTGTGAGTAAGCGAGCACGTGCGTGTCACCAGATTTCATTTGCCAGAGCAGAGACCGTTGTTTGGCCAGAGCCACGCAATTTAACGAACTAGATGTGCACTGTATCTAAAGAAATTTGCACAAGCAGTAGGCCTAAACCAGAGCGTGTTTCATTCAGCGCTTGCCGGTCTCATGTGCTAAGAACGTTCGACATTTGTCTCGGTAAGGCCACATTAGTCGCCGTGTGGCTGGATGCGTACGTAACTATCTGACAATTATTTTTCGGTGTAAGGGTTTGTAAGCATTCACTTTCAGTGGTTATTTTATTGGATATTTAGCTTAAAAACACCAATTTTGGTTAATCAAACAATTCATTTTAAAAATAACGCAAATATTTTTTATAGTATAATTCATTTCTTGCCGATGCTATGCTACCCGTTTCATGAATGAATAGTTCCCGACTAATGCTTTTGATGACAGGTTCATGTATGTAGCGCGCGCTTCCTGGCCACGTGCTTTTAACACTGGCCAAGCTGTTTATTAGTCTTCGATTCGCGGCTTTCACGTGTAGGCCTACAAAGAAATTTGGACTCCTGTTGAAAGCGGGAAATATCTACAAAGCAATCCCGTAGACAAGTACACTATTTCCGTTCTGAAAGGCCAGACCATTGGTCCTCGCAATATCAGTGTTCATTTTGAGGCATGGCAGAAGTTTGAAGTGTATAGTCACGGCTAAATACCAACATAACGGCGAGGCTCGTGGTCTACAAATTCTGCGCACAATGATTTTTTTCACGACTGTCGGATATTATTGATAAATTGAAGACGTTACTGTAGAATTTTAGGACTGTAGGTAAGGCATTTTTCGCACGTACACGTTCATGGACTGGGTGCTTATTTTACTTATTCCTGTTCAATTTCTGTATCTGAAACTGACTTCCAAGACTAACCGGCAAAAGCTAGTGGCTCCACCTACCAGACACTACCAGACTGCACCGCCTGAGCAAACATAAGCGCTTTATTGATGTCTTTGGTGCAAATGCCAGCCCCCAGACCATACATGGTCTTGTTGGCACGGTCAATCACTTCGGAGATGTCCTTGAACTTGATGATCTGCTGGACTGGCCCAAATATCTGTAACAAAAACAGCCATATCTATATTTGATGATTGAATAAACTGCAAGACAAAGGCTTTGTTTATACAAAATGCAGTGTTCGATATTTAAGAAATTCAAAGAACATACATACAAATCATCTATATCCAGAACTTTAGAAACAAGAAAGTCCAAATTTTAGCTTGAGTTTTGATGTCCCAAATTCAAGAGATTGTCCCGAACTGAAGAATTTTGCCCTAATATAAGATCTGGACTGTATTCCATAGACCAAGCTTCTTGTGATAAAAAAAACAAGATGATATAATACATATAATGTCTTTGCAAGATATCAGCATGCATTACAAATGAAAGACGTGATCACAGTAGATTTTCTCCACAGCCCTGTCTTACCTCTTCCTTAGCAATTCTCATTTGATCCGTGACATTGGAGAAGACGGTGGGCTGAACGAAGTAGCCTTTATCACCGAGACGCCCTCCACCACACTCCACAGTGGCGCCCTCTTTCTTGCCACTCTCTATCAGCTCCATAATCTTGTTGAACTGATCTTTGTCAATCTGCAACGTTGGGAAGAACATACTTAATTCTGTCTCAAAGTGTGTTTTCAGTGTAGTGAAATGAAAATGGTTGAACTTGAGGAGGCATGGTATATGACAGAAGTAAAAATTTAACTTAAAAATTTTTATGGAAATAAAATTACATCTTATTTTCAGCATTGCACTATCATCATCAAGTAACAAACGTGAAGTTTGAGCAGCCATTTGCAATTAGTGGAAAAATGATAATTTTATGCAAAACTTAAGTTTTACAATATTCCGTCAATTGTGCAAATACAACATTTGCAACCTTCTTACGAAAATTTGCGAACTGGTTAAGTTCAATGAATTAGGTCAAATTACCTGAGCCCCCTGCTGGGTTTCCGATGCCCAGGGATCACCAACCACCCTCTTCTCGGCCAGGGCTTTTGCTTCCTTCACAAACTGGTCGTAAATACCCTCCTGGACAAATGTTCGCGACGCAGCGCAGCAGCACTGACCGTGATTGGTCATGACACCCTCGTGGGCAATGTCCGCTGCTTCCTTCACTGCAAGGGCAAGATTTCAAGATATAGACTAAGGTTACATTTATTAAGATGCAATGCATAACTCCATTCAATACCCAGGCAAGAAAAAGATGACTTTCCCAACTAGGTACCAGCCACACTTACTTTACGTTACATGGGTGGTGCACCATAAGGGGGTGGGGGGAGGGGGGCTATAGCCCCACTTTTTTCAGTGTTGCGCTGCCCATGGTCTATGGGCGGTGCAACACAGGGGGCTGGGAGGCTATAGCCCCCCACTTTTTTCAGTGCTGCGCTGCCTATGAGTTAAGCACAGCTACGCGTCATCGTGGATTAGAATTTAGAATGCTTCTGCCACTTAGCAGAGTCATAACAGCAACACAACTTCCCCCACTTTTGTGACTACCAAAGAAATTGAAAATTGATGCATTTTCAGTTCCACCAACCTTATTTTACAATAAAACATAATGCAAAGGCTCAAAATAAAACACAATGCTAAATTTCCCCTGAAGCACTTGTTTATTTCAGCAATGCGATTACAAAATATTTAGATGTTTCTTGAAGATGTCAAAATGACAAAGAAATTTTAATTTTCGAGAATAGTAAAGTAGGCAGACATTATAGGATTACATCATAATACAAACATAGTTTTAATGTCAATTAATTACAAATTATAATTGATTACATGGTGCAGTAGGGTATCAAATTACGTCACTTACCATCAGCGTCGTCAAAGATGACAAGTGGACTTTTGCCCCCCATCTCCAGAGTGATCCTCTTCAGATTACTCTTGGCTGCCGCCTCCATAATGATGTGACCCACCTGAAACAATACACCAGGCCTACAATAATTTATGATCAGCCCGGTCAACTGGCAAAGATGTTTGATTGGTTCCCCAGTGATGATGTCCGCCTCAAGAACCAATCAAATACCTTTGCTGGCTGACCTAGGAGACTATTAAGTCATGTGCTGTCAATGAGAACAAATCAACCAACATGAAGATTGATGTGATCTGAAGCTTGGAATATGGCATCTTTATTGGCCAGCAAATAGAAAATTCATAAGTCACAGTAATGTTAATGCTACAAGGTAGAAACAATAACATATTGGAAATGAGTATCATAATACTGATGGTTCATTATCTACGGTAGCACTTCAATTCTTAAAAATTTAAGATTTGATATTTAACTAAAACTCTATAAAATAACAGCAGAACTTTGCAATGTTATTTTAATTAACATAATTTCATTTCAATCAGTTGGATATCATTCGACCTGCATTAGTAAATGTCACTCAGTCCGAGTGGTCCACTTAAAGTAGAATGCCACCCAAAAAACAACCTATTTTGTATCAATTTAGATCGAGTAGTTCTACTCGATAACGGCACGTTCGGTTGCGTTACCTGACACCTGACAGCAGACGGAGGTGTTGAAATTATCCAATGACGTAATTGGTTTCACACGCAGACTGTTCAGCAGTTCACAACAGGGGTTACTGGTGTCAGCTTATCGCTTGAATTCATCGTTTAACACCAAAAAAATCATCAAACTTCAATGTAAAACCCTTAAAAATACACCGAGTTCTTATAAAAACATGTTTTTTTATTTCGCTGTTACGGATTTATTGGTATTTGGACACACCGGTAGCCTATAAAGTTCGGCAGGCCAATTTACCAACGTTCGTAACAGGAGTTTGGGGTCTGTTCGAAGATATATTCGAACTATTCTTCCATGCAGACGGAGAACCTAGACCTGTGTTGTTTAGACTTGTGATTTTTTGAGTTCTAAACATACAAAACGCTTGTTATCTCGGCCAGTGGCTCGGGAACCCGATCTGGCCCATCGCGGCTGCCGGGACTGGCACGAACATAAACCGGCTTGAGTTGGAAACTAAACAACCAGTCACGAAAAGACTATAATAGTGAGCCGAAGAAATAATGAGCACGTAATTATTTATGTGAATTAGCCACGAAACTGAAAATCTACTTACTCTGTCAGGGGTCGCGGAGTCGGGTTCACCTTCCACAGGCCATCACAGGGCAAAGGTTGTACAGTAACAATGATTTGAATAATGTATTTGTATTTCTAAATAAAGATTCCCCTAACATGTGACCATAGCATATAAAATCGAGTAATTGTTTCACAACAGCTTTGTCAGCAAACAATGAATTAGCATGCGCTCATGCGGCTTCGGTGCCCGGTCAATAACCTTTGTTGCCGGCATCAAAAGTCGATAATTCAGTTATTTATTCATTGCTGGCTTCTCAACATTTGCACTTACGAATACTAGGAATTACAAATTGTATGCAATGACACAGACTTTGTTTCAGTTTTATATAAGCATTAGTTAGGATAAGAATAATTCATTTTGAAATAGAACGCAGAATAATAAACGTCTACATGGCAACTCGCCCCGGTGCCAATCCTGACTTAGTCAAGAACTCATCCGACGAAGACTTCACGGGCTATCAGTTCGAACCGGAATACAGTGATCAAGAAATACTAGAGGCGCCGTGAACATGCACAGGCAACGGAATGTATGGATAGTTCTTTGGTAAGCCAGAATTCGTCAGAGTAATCACTGTCGACGTAATGCCGGCCACAGACACGGAGATGTTTCACGGCCTCATACTTGCTATTAACAGCTTACCTTTCATTCTTCACTACCGCGAACCACTTCCTAAGCATTTTGGGGTATCGAGGAAGTCGAAAAAATGATATACACGCTTTCTTCCCAGATTCATAGTTCAAACAAGCGGGAACGATGCACCGCAATATAGCGGCTTTCACTCTGCAGACGAACCACAGACGTCGCTGCGTCGTTTCTCACCTTCCTCACAGGTTAACGCGACACCTCTCGGCAAGGTGAAGTCGACCGTGTAAGAGGCGATGTGGATACAGGCCGATTAAGACGGTAAAAAAGACTAATTAAATCAGGTGGCATTCTCCTTTAATGCACACAATCAGGCCATTTGGTCTTCACCTCTCAGCATCACCCTCCTATCCAATCACAGATCACCTATCATGCCAGTAACCCAGCCAATAAAAGTCCTTCTCTTACCTCTGTTGAGCCAGTGAATGCCACCTTATCAACATCCATATGTTCTGTGATGCCAGCACCTGCTGTAGGGCCATATCCAGGCACAATGTTGACAACACCTGGAGGAAATCCAGCCTGAAAAGACACCGTTATCATGACATCACAGCCCCCATCACAACCAGAAACTTTTCTCTAGTACATTCTCAAAAATTTGGTCACAAAGGACTTAAACTAAAGAGAGAACCAAATAAACTTTGGAAACACTTAATACACTGTTGAAGGCAATAGTTGGATATAGCATGCCCGCATTTTTAGAACCAGTTTCATGCCCGTTATTCAGTGGAGAAAACTGGTTCTCAAACTGCTGGCACATTATATCCGACGATTACCTCCCCCCTTAAGTAAGAGCCTCCCAGACAGCTCCCAATTCTTGCCATGTTTGTGGCCAAACTTGCCTCTTTCCACTCAGCCCCATCATAATTTTAGGATGGGATCGAATGTTCCAAAAACAAATTTAATGTGACGGCATCATTTTGAGGCTTTGTTACCTTACCTACATGTAATTGGACATTTGAAATATCTACGGTGTCACAGAATGTTCAGACACAATTTATTCCCGAGCCCAGGGGTGTGTTTCATGAAAAGTGACTGAAGATTTAAGATAGAAATTTGGCCTTACGCTCCCATTTCACAATTACTGAATAAAGGTTTAGCTATGTAATTAATAACACATCAAACCTACAAAATTTAAACAAATTGTCCCAGTAACTAGAAGTTATGGGTATATTCTCATACTCAGTGAGATTTAATTATTTTGCATAAATAGTTGTGTGGAGTATAAGACCACATTTCTGTTGCAAGTCATTTTTCATTTTTCATAACTTACAACAAGTAGTATTTTTGCAGAAATTTTTTAGGGTTTTTGGAGAAAAAAAGTACTGCAGCAATTTATTTGGTCAGGAACAGAATGCTGTGCAGGGGCTTTCACTGAAAAGAAATCTACCTTGTCTTTGCATTCCTAGTGAATGGAAGAGACCCCATTAATATGAGCGGTCATGCTAAAATTTCAAATTCCATAACAATTACGAATTTTGAACAATCATTCTTAAAAAAACCACACAGTCAGAATCTCTCCAATGAACAAGCAAGACTACCATAATCACAAAAAAACTGACCCACCTCTGCCAGTAATGCACCGCAATGCAGTGCTGTTAGTGGCGTCTGCTCGGCAGGCTTGACCACTAGAGTGTTGCCGCAGGCGAGGGCAGGGCCCAGCTTCCAGCCCAGCATTCCCACTGGGTAGTTCCACTGCAAGGCATGATGGGATGGTTAAAGTGAGAGTGCACAGCAAGACGTAATGTGTATACAGGGTGAATGATGGGATGGTTAAACTGAGAGTGCACAGAAAGACATAATGTGTATACAGGGTGCATGAAGGGATGGTTAAACTGAGAGTGCACAGCAAGACATAATGTGTATACAGGGTGCATGAAAGGATGGTTAAAGTGAGACATAATGTGTATACAGGGTGCATGTAAAGTCGTCACAACGTTTCCAACAGTAATACACCTGCTGCTGTTTAAGTTAATTTTCATTTGCTAAAATTTAAGTTAATTGTCATTTATTACTATTTAATGTTGGACCTGGAATATGTTTCACTATAGAATGGTTAGCAGGGATGTGACGCAAGCTCCGGTGAATATTTAGCTAATGAACATGGCAGTATTTGTTGTAACTATTGTATCTCATAATGAAAACTCATGCTGTCAATATGTATTGATGTTGCGTTAAATATATCTTGATACTGTCTCCAGTTCGCCCTTTTCAAAGTATAGTGAAGGGATATATTTGGATAATTCCAAGGCTCAATTTTGTATATTTATTACTTGAGACAAAATATCCCCCCTTAGGAATAACAGCCTTACACTAATATGTTCACCTACGTAGCTCCATGCTTTAGTAAGCCATAGGCCATGAGGAATGTGACAGACTGGTATGTAGTGACCTCAAGTGTGATATGAACGATCAGCTCAAGATCTATGCACTTCATGACAAGATGGGTCTACAGCCATATCAAGTAATATCAATTCTTAAAAATAAAATGCACTAGCTCTCCACAACTCAATTCTTTTCTATGAAACCAACACATGTTTTTGCATAAAATAGCATTTATCTAAAGAATACTAAAATAACAATTCCAAAAACATGAAATTAAGATAAACTGAATGAGACACCCTTACGATTTATCTACGCCTTGAATTTTGCTCCACCGTTCTTTATTTATACTGCAGTTGTCATTTTATAGTCGACTGTCAACAATTTGTCTTCAGATGACTATCGTCAAACTTTTGCCAGCTTACTCCCAATAAACTTGGCCTCATCACGAACCAAATCGCCACAAAATTTGTAGAGACTAACACTCACCGGTATTATAGCACCGCAGACACCAATTGGCTCAATCCGTGTGAACGAGAAGAAGTCACCATCTAGAGACAACAATAATAATTCCTAAATGGAGCTCACAAGGTACACTACAAGCCACAAGTATTTAAACAAAATGACCCAGAATTTCCCTCATGACGGCTAGTCTCTTCTCTCACGTCTGAGAGTGAAAGGGAATAAACAGGAAAGTTAGTAGGGAAGCTAAGTCACTCTACAATTAAAAGTTCGTTCTGGTTATTACCAGTCGTAAACAGAATTAGCTGTCATCACTGGGAAACGATGCTTTTGTCTCATAGGTTACACTGCACGTGTTTTCAACACTTTGCTTCAAAAATGACACAGACGATTACTTCCATGTATTCACTATACAATAACAAAATGGCTGAGAGTATGTTTTTAGTTTAGGGCATAATATTGCGGAAAATGGAATCTTAATTTGTCTATTTTCTCAACAAAAGAAGTTTTAAGAACGTTTTGCTTCTGTTGCTGGCAAGGTGTGTATTATATACCTGTCACGAAACTACAGCAATGTACACAAACATCAAAAACAGAAAAATGACAATTTTCGCCATTAACTTTGTCATGAATTCAAGAATTTTTACCGTAGCCTGAATAACTACTGATGGCAATCATTATTTAAGTCAAAGACAAAAAACAAAGGTAAAAAGTAGCCAAGCTTGGCTAAATATTATTCAAGGTCAGACAGTTAGGTAATCAAGCCTGATTGTTAGACTAGACCAAGATGGGTAAAATTTACCTTCTGACAAAGTGCCACCTAAGTGGAAAATAGGCCCCAAGAAATGACGAACGTCATACAGAATTTCGTGTGTGGGCATCAGCTCGCGTGCCTTGGGTGGAAGGCACAAAATAGTGTGGGAATGAAGAGTAAAAGTATAGAGAATTGTTGTCATTTGTTCAATGGCTTGTAATCTTGAATGTGTTAAAAAACATGAACTTTGGTGGAATGCATTTAGTCTGCTGTGGCTGCAGAAACTGCAAGAAAAAAGCATTTCTCAATAGATGGAGTAGTATAAGACTGACGCATTTCTGATCATCGAACCACCAGAATGTTTGAATATTTTCCAAGTGTTAATCAATGAGAAGCCATGTTACACATGTTGTCACAGTGCTAACCCTCACAGACTGGAAAAGAATGCAGGTGAAATTTAGATGTTACTTACAGATTCATCAATGAGCAATCATCTAATCAAGACGTGACTGTACAAATCAAACAAAAACATTGCCAAATGTCAAAAAGTGCACCCTGGTCTTACCAGTAGGCAGAGTCTGACCATGAATCTTGTCACACCAACCAGCGTAGTACCTCATGACCTCACATGTGCCTTCGATATCACCATAGTTACTGGAGTACACACGACCAGTATTGAGCACATCCAAACTCTGCAAGACCAATGTAGTCTTAACAATAAACACCAACAACTTCGGAGTGTGTTCTATTAAGCAAACAAACCTTAGTTTGAGATTCATCAGAAAAGAAGATGCAGTATATTGCCATAACGGGTGACTCAATATCCACCAGGTGGCACTACTGAATAAAGACTCCAATTTTTGACATCTGAATAGATTGAAAACAGAAAGCAGCCCATCAGCATGCAGGCGTTCACTTGGAAAGTGACATACATGACAACCTGAATGCCGGTTTTTCTATAAGAAAGCCCCATGCTTCACTCCTGACTCCTTTGTCTTAAAACTTCTCTTTGAGGAGGTGATGTGGAAAAATTTTCCTAAATCTATTGATCTATTTACACTAACCACTACCCTATATTGACATTGACATGACGTTTAGGTCTGTCATTTTTCTGGCCATCTTTAGCTGTTACAGCATTCTTAGAAAAACGAGAACGGATGTACAGTACACTTATGGTAGTCAACGATGAGCGCTTTTTTCTTTTTCTTGGCGCATGCTGGGATTGAACTTGGGACCTATCAATTGTCAGTTCAGTACTCTAACCACTAGACTGTCAGTACTGTTTCCTTACTTTAATCCCGACTTCTAGCGAATGTCCAGTTCTCCATTCTAACAATTCAAACACAGAGAATGGCCACAGTATATCAATAAAGGTATCCAAAGTTCTCTGAGGATAAGTTCATACATTGGATTTCATTTAACATTTTCAAATGTTTAAATTTTAGCACTCAAATAAATAACGTGTATGACTGCCCAATATAAATTCACAAAACAAACTTAAAGCCAAAAACAGCCAATGACAAACCACGACACATCTCTTTCAACTCACAGCCAGGTATTCAGCATCTCTCTCCAGGAGGTCGGCAAACTTGTTCATAAGTCTACCCCTGGCTGAAGCGTCCATCGTCCTCCAGGGGGAGCCGATCTTGAATGCAGCACGTGCTGCCTCTACCGCCTTGTTTACATCAGCCTAGACAAAGTAACAAAGATTACGCTGAAGCCCCAGGTTCACTCAAGTGTTCTGACCTTAAGCTATCGTCTCAGCTAATGTTCACTGGAAGCAGACAGCTCAGCTTGTAGATTTCTGTCTACAGTTGCCTTAACACATTTAAACTCTGAAGCCACACAATAGTTTAAATCAAAACTGACACAGTCAAACCAGAATAAAATTAAGTGTGCATTGGTGAAACTAACTGCAGAAGCAACAAGCGTACTCCAATGTGTGATCGTGCAAACTTAGGAACACAAAAATTCATGTTAAAAGATGTTTCAGTATCAAAATTAGGATGGCCTTGTATGTAACAGGGGTCCTATGTGACTATCAAAATGCAGACATTTCTACGAGTAGAACTCGTTTCACTAGGGCCACCTAGTGAACTTTGAGTTCACTAACTGCAAAAACTCAAAAACATTGTATTCAGTAATTGGTCCACACGCATTAAATGCTGATTCAGAAACAACATATTTCCTAACAAGAATCAGCAGACTTATGACCCAAAAAGTGGTGTATTGACCTGGTTAATAAATAAAAAATAGCTAAATGTATTTATTTAGATTTTCAAGTGTTTTTTTACTTACCTTATCTCCTTCCTGGACCTGACAAATCACCTCTTCTGTACACGGGTTTATGACTGGGAAAGTTTTGCCACTCGCTGAGTTCAGCCATTCGTTGTTGATAAAAATCTACAATATATAGGGCATACAGAAAAATCTTGACAATTTACTGGGACTTGGTGAAATTTCATTTTCACATTTTTTAATAAAAGGTGAGCAGCACCAAATTACCAACTTCCAAAATTGGTCCTCTTTCACTAAAATGTCTTAATTTCACAATGTTTTTCATGCAGTGAAAACAGAACCTTACGCCAAAACTTATGACCAGTAGTAAGTTTGCTTTCAGACTACGAGAAAAAAGTCACAAAATTCACGACTCTTGAATGAAATATCCCACAGAGCCATAGGCATTATTTTGAGGAACTGCATGTATCTACGTCTTGAAAATAGAAAAGGCAGTTCTAACAATTATTTAGGTCTGGATATCTTGGTACTCATTTTACCGTACTCCAAGCTGATATGGTTATACAATGATCATACAGGAATAAGGAGACAAAGCTTGCAAACCATTTTACTTCAAATAGCAACAACCAACTTTGTGCTATCTTTGCTACATCGATGACAACTTAGTTACAAACAACGTATTAAATACAATGGCTAATCCTAGTCATTGGGATACTGTTAAAAATTTCCATTTCGTGCATTGGAACAATAATTATGCACCTTACTTGTGCAGTCGCCTCATTTTAGGCTTTACAAACGATGCATTCCGTGCTTAATCGGAGTGCAAAGCGTGATTTTTTCGCATGCCTCCATATTATTTATGTCTCAAATGCAGTGTTCTTTAAACTCCGCATGAACATTGATGCCACTGGGCATCTTTTATTAGTAAACAGAACAATGAGGTATACACACGAATGCAGTATTGTCTCTTTAACATTCTACATGATAGTAAAATGTTGACAGACGAACTCCGTTTTTATAAGGAATCTTTCCTAAAGCATAATACAATCTTGCTAAATAACAATTTGGACACAAATGGTGATTTTCTTACACATGATTATTTTTAATAATAACAAGTATAAAAATTAGTTATTTGCAATACCTTTCTTTGGTCAGCTCAGTAAAAGCCTTTCTGAAAAAGTGTTATGCAAAGTACCAATTAAAATAAATTGTCGACCAATTTAAATTTTTTTATTGTCCAATCTACTTGCTAGAAGTGAATGTAAACACATATATAATGATAATACAAGAGCAACACAGAGCGTTGAAATGCGCCCACGAATGCATCGCAAATGGTGTGCTTTTAGGGTTATTTATTTGTATCATAAAAATGAACACTAGATGGCGCAAAAACGTACAATCCATCCAAAAACGGGACCGTGTTGGATGTGCCTGAAAGTCGTCGTTGTCTGTTATCTTCATATATTAATACACTTCCTAAACTTAATAAAAGATCCTACAGTAGGTTTAGGAGATACAGCTATGGGCGCAAAACAAAACAAAACAAAACAAAACTACCACTAGGATGCGCTACAGTAGTCAAAGTCATCAGAAAATCATCGTCAGCCGTCCACTTCATAGTAAAAACATACATGCCAATTTTTACAATTACCCTGAAAGCGGTTTGGTTGATAGACGAGCGGATGCCAAAAAAAAAAACAGACTCAAAAACAGAAAAAAATGGTCACTAGGTGGCGCAAAATACGTCAAATTCTTCCGAAAAAAGAGGATAGCGTCACCTCACTAATAGGTGCCACTATACACAATTTTATGAAAATCCGTTGAGGACTTTTGAATATAGAAAGGTAAACGTGAAAAACTAAAATTGCCACTAGGGGCACACCGGTAGTCGGATCCATCCAAAAGTTCGCTCATACCGTCCCATCCATGGAAGGAACACATGTGCAAAATTTCATGAACATATCTCAAGGCATTTGGAGATAGAGCTACGGACGCAGCACGGACCGACTGACAGACAGAGATGACGGCATAATGCGTCCACATGTAAATATGTGGGCGCATAATAAACAGAAATCACTTGAAACCTACAGCTCAAAGGAAGTTTGAAGATTTTGAATATGTTATTGGTCCCTTTATATTAAAGAATTATTGTAAAATCCCTCTTTTAAGTGTAAATCATACAAAAATACGCCATTTTTATACACACTGCTGCTTGGATACTTCCTACAAAGCTTGGTTGTTTAAAATTAATTATGTTGATTCTGTTTCCTGCACTATTCGTAACATGGAATGTGAGACAATCAGACACTTATTAGTACATTGTTTCCTCACATGTTCTTTTGACAGGGTATTGAAAGCCTATTGTCAGCAAAGAGCAACTTTGAGATTAATTTAGATAACAATACAATACTTTTTGGAATTAAATCTAAAAAAGAAAACAAGGTACTCAGCAGTTTTTATTGTATACAAAATATTGTTTACATTAAACAAACTGTCATAATTATTTGAAAATATGTTTTATAACTAAAATAGTAAAATATATTCTAAATCGCAGTATTCCTAGAACGACATGATCTTTGTACACCATAATAGTCTATATTTTCACTCATTCATACATGTACATATACTAAATATTTCGTCTGGGTTAAAAATGATTAAAAAATGACATGGACACAAAAAATTTGGAAATGTGCAGCTATTGGACCCTAGTGTTTAAAAATGTCTATCAAACATTGCTTGACTGAAGACTCTGCTCTCTCTGACTCTTTTCTCCCGTATGACAACAAGCAGGCCAATTATCTCCCAAGCTTCAAAGGGTTACTGAAACCTGGCAGAACGGAGTGTCTTAACCAGGCTAGATATGATCTGATCGGAGATTAGAGCAATTATCGAACAAAAGATAGCCAGGACTTCAACCATCAATGCCAGAATGGAGTTAATCACTTGTGTAAGATATTGGCTACTTATTGCGAACAAGTTGGGAGCAACGGGAAAACGCCGTAATGGACCCAAGTTGTGAGATTCTATAACTCAATAACTGGTCCCGAGTCTGAATTTCCTCAAGCTGTTCAGTGTGCACACCAGGCCCATTTTAGCATAATTGGGGTCAAGAACGTGGACTCCGTGACAGTACCGTCAACGTTCTCTCGTCCAGAGCACAGCGATGATGCCTACGCCGATACAGAGTCGGAGTTGTAGGTGACCAGGGTAGAGCTTAGTACATACTAGGCCAAACGCTAGCACCTCGCTGAAAAGCAATACTTTGTGAAATTACGTTAGATATTGCAGTGTGTTTTAAATGAGAACACGTGATTTTGGCTAGATTTTAACGAAGTCCTTGCTCAGGTCCTAGCGTTAATGAACCAGGTCACGCCGCTCACTGACAAGTAAGCGTGACTCCAGTCCAGGTGACTGACTCTTCTTACACGCTACAGCACCCTTCACGCTCTTAAAACCGGAGAAACTTGGACTAAGTCTACATTTTTATTTCACATACCTGAGTATACTTTGCTTGAACTTTCTTGTCACCCATTTTTGAAGAAAACAATCGTTCGTTCAGGAAAGATGATGATTTTGACCGGGGCTTGGTCCGGGGACTAAAGGCGTGCTAACTAACGACGCCACCTGACGGTGAATCAACTCAGGTGGGATTGCTTATCACTAGCTTTGCAGAGATCGGAGTAACGGAGCCGCGGCGGAGATGAAACGTTCCACTCACGTGGGTGACTTTTTCACGGCCCCATTCCTGACGAAAGGGTGACTATTTTCATTACGAAAGAGTACCCGTTCTGAGTATAACTCCTCAAGAGACCGCGGCAATGACTATGAACCCATGCGCGGGCATAGCCTTAGTATAGTAGTAGTAGTAGTACAGAAATAGTAGTAGTAATCTTTTTTAATAATGAAAAGTTAGCACAAGTGCTATTGTCCGACAATTTTTAAAATCTACAAAATGAAAATACAGAAAACCAAAATACAAGCTAATTCTACATTAAGGAGAATATACAGAACTTACTTTCAGTGAATATAAATACAAAAGTACATATGTTACGCAGCATGTAGACATCCGTAGGAGTTATCACAAGAGCAGTTCTCAGAGAGAAAATCATGAGCAAGAGTGGCAAACTCATTTAAAGCAGTCATTACTGATGGCAATGAGTTCCACAGCAAAGTACCCTTACGGGAGATACACCCGTAGGTCGAAGTGTTTCACATAGAGACAGTTTTCACCTCTGAGACCGTATCCAGACTCTCTAAATTTAAGCTTTCCTGACTAAGGACAGGGTCCAATAACATGAACATTTTTGAATACTTCAATAGATAAACATTTCATCCGCCAACTAGTTAGAGAGCAGCTCCTAGCCCTATCTAAGAATTGTGAGTACGATGTTGTATTTTTTCCATTTTCTTGCTTTTCTGTATTCCACATAGGTGCCAAACGAGGGGGCATTGATTAAAATAGGATCTTATAAATGGGTAATATAACTTGAGCTTACTGTTAGTGCCTAAAGCATTTCGAAGACGGAACAAGCCATCCATTTGTCTAGAAGCTTTTTTGCAAATAGCATCAACGTGGTTATCAAGTCGGACACACAGCAGCTTAACAGACTCTTCACACTCAATCATAGTATCACCAGACATGAGATACCTATTATTATGTACACGGTTCCTAGAAAAGATGATCGACTTAAATTTATCAGGGTTTACCGCCATTTCATTAGAGGAGAACCAATCCATTGGCATCTGCCCAGCTAGCTTGAGGCTGAGGCGAACTGCAGATAAATAGGAGCCTGCTTGCAATAGGGTATTGTCATCAGCGTAATTATATAACATACATTGACCGCTTATAGCGCAAAATATAACATTGATAAAAATGTTGAATAACATGGGGGCCTAAGACAGTCCCTTGGGGAACACCTTTGGGGATATTTAAGCAGTAACTGACAGTAGAGCCAATTTTCACTCTCATCCTTCTATCACTGAGATAGGACAGGCTTTTAGTTTGGCAACAAAGAGCTCATGGGGAAGGCAATCAAAAGCATTAGACAGATCAATTAGTATGCACCCAGCAAATATACTATTATCCAGAGCTAACCTTACATCTTCAGTTAAGCGCAACAAGACATCCTGACAAGAAAAACCTTTACAGAAAGCACATAAATTTTCATTTCAAATTTCATCAAAATGTAGTTTCAGTTGGTCTAGGGTAAGTCGTTCAAAAACTTGGTTGACAGCAATTAGCACGCTAAGTGGTCTATAACAGGATTTATCCATTCGGTCCCTTTTCTTAAATACTGGACTAATCTTGACTTTTTCAACAAAGAGGGATACTCATTGGAGGCTATACACTTATTGAATATGGGTGTTAGGGACTTGCATATGCATGAGCGCCATAAGTGAGGAATCTTGGATGTAACGAGTCATAACCCATCGATTTATTGCATGTAATGCCCTTCAGCTGACACAGGATGTCGTTTTCAGTAACAATTGAGAAACTGAGGACCTGGTCGCATGATTTCATTTGCGATAATTACCCGCTTGGGTCAACTCATTATCCGGGGAGTCTAGACAGCTCATTTCCATATATTTGTGTCGCTTACAAGCAAAAGTCTAATCAGGTATAAGTGAACGCGGACTACTTTCCTCATCAGTGCAAGCAACGGTGGTGATTGTGTGCTATCAATCTCTATGCAATCATTAATTATTGAAAATATCTAATTTTCCGTGAAAAAAGCTTTTTGTGATTGTATTACGACCTGCCCTGCTCGCAATGCTCGCCGATTAACGCTGGTCGTTGTCTCTGAACACGTACGGAGCGCTGGATTTTATGTTCAGACGTCTTAAAAGAGAATGCCACCCAAAAAACTGCCTAGTTTGTATCAGTTTAGATCGAGTAGTTCCACTCTGACTCGATAACAGCAAGTACAGCTCTTTTACATGACTCCTGACGGCGGACGGAGGTGTTGAAATTAACCAATGACGTCAGAGGTTCGAATGTAGTCTGTTCAGCAGTCCACAACACGCTTACTGGTGTCAGCTTATCGTTTGAAGTCATCGTTTTACACCAATAAATCACCAAAATTCGAAGGAAAACCCTTACAAATATATTGAGTTATTGAACAAACGTGTTATTTTATTTCGCTGTTACGGATTTATAGGTATTTGAACGTACAAAGTTCGGTAGGCCAATTTACCAAGGTCGGCCACGGGAGTTTGGGGTCTGTTCGGTGATAAATTTAAATAATTCGTCCGTGAAATACAGACAGGAGAACATAGCTGTGTGTTGTAATTTTAGACTTGCGATTTTTTTTTCAGTTCTAAACCCACAAAACGCTTGCTATCCCGGCCAGTGGCTCGGAACCCAATCAGGCCCACTGATCGCGGCCGGACTGAAGACGTCACAAACATAAACCAGTCAAAAATGGAAACTACACTTTTAGTCACGAAAAGATTATACTAGTGAGCCAAAGAAAAAGTGTGCGCGTGATTATTTTGGTTAATTAGCCGCAAAACTACAAATCTGCTTACTAGCTCGTCGGGGGCCGCGAAGTCAGGTTACCCTTTCTCACAACCGTCAGGGCAAAAGTTGTATAGTAACAATGATTCGAATACTGTATATGAATACCTAAATAAAGATTCCCCTAACATCTGAGCATAGAATATAAAATCGAGCTTTTGTTTTACAACAGGTTTCCATGCTATAAACATTCCCACTAAATAAGATTGGCCCAACCCGCCTATCAGGGTAAGAGGTGGGGTTTGGCAGATTGAACTAGACCGTATCTATCCACCTTGGCTGAGTTGCGCTCGGCTTACGATCAAAGGGATCCCGCCAAGCTGCTCTATTCATCGAGTCACGAGCGACGATAATTGGCTTCGCTCATGCGGATATGATCAGCTGATTACAATCTAGCGTAGCAGACTGTACTTTTTATGGAGAGAGTTTTACGTATTTTTTACTGTAATATTTGAAAACAGGAGCGAAAACAAATATGAGTACAACTTTGAATTTTTCAAATCGGCCCAGGATAAGAGATTATTTTGCAACACAACAGCACTCACGATTACTTTCATTTGGCGCCCACGAATACAAAAATATTGAACACATGCATTGCAATATTCAAAATACGTTTATTAGGAATCTTACAAGCTGCAGAACAACAATGTTTAATTTCATTGTGCTCATTCATTGTCATCCGTCAAATCGGAAATTTCCGAGATGTGATCTGCGGCGTGCGCGTATGTGTACAAAATTGTTATGTTCCTGAAGTACGAACATTAAGAACCTTTAGCATGCCGTTATATTATTGACAGGGACAGGATAAAACGAATTTGGATTTTGGCTATAGTCTTTATACAGCGAGCAGGCTGACCACTGCGTCAGTGTCTCCGTTAGACCCAGAAATTTTATACAGCACGGGTTGTTCACCTCGTCACCTCGTTCCCAACATGTAGATCGAGCCTTGGACTATTACAGCCCATTTCATAAAGGTGGTTTAAAGTTAAAGCTGGTTTAAACTGGACTTAAACCAGGCTTAAAGATAATCTGCATTTCATAAAGGTGGCTTAACTTTTAGACCAGTGGTCTAGTAAAACCCGGTTTAACTCCAATTTAGAACTGGTCTAAGTCAGTTTTCATTTCAACAACGAAGTCTAAGATCTTAAACCAGGTTTAACTTTATACGTGGTCAGACCTAGGTTTAGCTGTTAAATATGACAGACTTGCATGGTATAGGTGCAACTGAATGAGGCCGCGGTGTGCATTTACGACGCAGTTTTAGAGCGAAAATGGACTATTTTCAATATCCAGTTTTACGACGACACAAGATCAAACGCAGCAGGGGCGGATCCACGACTTTTAAGGGGAGGGTGTCGGTCAAGGACTTTTTAAAAAGGGGGACCAAGTCAACAATTTGAAAATTATAGATTTGATTTCAATAAAATCAAGCAAAAAGGGAGTCCGGACCCCTTGACTCCGTTGGATCCGCCTATGTGTAGACCAGTTCGTGCTGGATACTGTCCTGCGTATTCTTCAGAATACGACTGGTCGAGCAGGGCGTCATCGTCATAAGCGCTACGGGTTTGACTGAAGACAGCATTTTCTGATTCTTCTGAGTTCCACCTCCATTGGTCTCCGACTTAATGTTGCCAGGAAGGATTCTTGCCCCTCTTTTGGCCGCGAAAAATAAAATGGCACGGAAATAAATTTGGACATTTATGATATTACGGCTAATCGTGAGCATGTACTTTAATGTGTGTATACGTGTGTTGGTCACACACATTACATTTTTCCTCATGAGAAAAGCTTTTACACCTTTTTCGCAAACGTCTGCACTGATTCTACTAGTGTGTGCCATTGTATATCCACGTGATTAAGTTTTCATTGAAGTACTTCAATAGTTTCTTTGTGGGGTTAATCCAGATCGACAGAGCAGGGTGGCTTAGATACTTTAAACCTGGTTTTAGTAAACCGGCTCCCTGGTCTAACAAAACCAGGCTTTCAGACTTTTAAACCACGTTGGTGAAATGCAAATTGGGTCTAAAATTAGACTAGGTGTAGGAAGACCAGGTTTAAGTCTTAAACCTGGTTTTGTTAAACCACCTTTATGAAATCGGCTGATATTGTCAAAGTATGGATTTCAATAAGTTTGGTTAAATCAAGGCGTTGTGTGTGAAAATATTATTCTGCTAATTTTTGAATAAGGGATTATTATTTGAAAGGATGGAGACAGAGTGTTGAGAGTAATCATAAGCCGTATTTTTACACTCAAATTACAAAAGAATTCAAATGGGAAAAAATTAAGTTTGAGTATACCCCGTGCACAAATTGTGTCCATGGCACGTTTCAGTTGTTCTAACCTCATTCTCATGATGAAAGTAGCAGGCACTTGAATTTAAATACGGCAAACAGAGTGTATCCCTTCTGCCTCAATACTATGAAAGACGAGTATCATTTTCTTCTAATCTGTGATAAATATTCTGAACTGAGAGAAAATTATATTGAAGTGTACTACTGGAATATTCCGTCTTTTTTAAGTTCAATAGATTAATGTCAACAAGTGATGATGCTAAATTAATTAACCTATGTAAATATGTATTTTGTGCTTTTTGACTCCGTGATAACTTGCTGCACTTTTAAGTATTTTACATGTTGTTCTATTGTACAGTGGGCCTGTGGTTTTTATTACAGAAGTAAATTGATTGATAATTAAAAATAAAATTTATTATTGCGCTGTTGCATTTTAAAGGTAGGTGTACCAAAGTTTTCAAAATTGGCAGACTTCGACAGAACTCTTCCTGGCTATACTACACTTGGATAAACCTCTTGTCGGAATTATTCGTCAAATTAGTTGAACTCTTGTTGAACATGAATGTGACACTGCGCCTAGTAACTAATTGTTTGTGAATGGACTAATGTGTAGTAAGATCTCGCGATTTCGACAGCCTAAATGGAACAACAACTGTTGAGTTTTTGCTGAGATTTACCTAGAATTGAAATGGATTCTAGTCGAAATAAAATGAATATTTAGTAGCCGTTTCTTGCGCCGAAACCCAATTTTTTACATTTTCCAGTTTATTTTGAAAACTACCTTATGATAGTCTTTGCACCTTTGCTCAGTATGTCGTATTGTAATTTGTTGGTACGCTTGACTTTTCCGTGCAAACGTTGTTGTTATCGCAGCGTTACGTAAGTTTTAAAACTTATCTTAAAAACTATCCACCATTTTGTCCTAATGTGCGTAAGGTTCACATGCACAAATGCAGAAACATGACTTGTTTCGTGGGACTATAGCTCTTTCAAAAATGGGCTCAAAACTCGAGAATTGTCCTGTTTTGTATGAAACGGAAGTCACATAAATAAACAAACATTTTACAAAAGACAAACCAAAGACTGCTTTAACAGGCTCGTAGCCAGTGGATCGAATTTCTAAAACGGTGAACCTTTTGGTCATATTTCGCAAACGTCGGCCATTTTTCCGTAGCGCTCTAAGGCAGCTAAACCCAAAAGAAAGGAAATCTGTCTACCAGACGATGAATCTTGGCGGCTCCATTTTCCTGACATAAGACGGAATTCGTAGATCTAGTCCAAGAAATGAGGATGCTGTGACAGTTACCCGCAAAACGGGACCAAAGCTCGGATGCATTGTGATCGACAAAGCTCTATTTCTGGATTACTGAGGGTTACGCTCTGCCAAACTTTCGAATAATGCGTGCTTTAAAAGTGAATGATTATTCTCCATCTCATTCTCAGACGGAAACATTTAGTATGAGAATTTTTTGTAAAGTTACTTAAGTTGCTCATAGCGTTGGAACTGGGAACAGCCCAGTATTCCGAAGGCAATACTCTAAAGGTTCACAACTCCGAAGGTTCACGACCCCGAAAATGTGCGAAATTTTGGACTAAGATGTAATTTCGATACTTCCATATTCAAAAACACATTTCGGTTAAGACACAGTGGCATATCTACGTGTGGTAATGATACTGAAAACAAAAACGAGTATTATTAAAAGAAACTGTAACTGTTTGGGTTTCTTGCGCATGCGAAAGTGGGCTCCAAAGCATTTCTTATGAATACGGGAAAATGAATGCATTTTGAAAAAAAAATATGAAGTAGGTATATTGGTGAATTATTAACCACGATACATTCACCAAATCCATGTCAAGATCGCATCATTTCACAATGTGACTAGGAAGTTAATCCGTAGCACTTCAACCTCACCCACTACTTCGAAATAGGTACCGGGTGGGAACTAAATTTACTAAGTTACCCAGGTCCTGCCAGTCTTCACCAAATCAGAGAGTTTCCCTAATTCGTCCGTAAGTCGCCGCAACCATGAGATGAAATACCCCGTACCCCCGATGTTGCCCCTGTTTTAAAATGAGTCGTTTTAAATTCAGGAGTCACGATTGTAAATGATTGGAACTGAGCTCATTGGCAAACAAAGCAATAAATAATTTAAGAACTTCATTTTTTACTCCCTTATAATGGTTACTAAATAGACACGTATACAATAGTTTCTGAATGTCAGTTCCGCCTCATTAGCAGACAGAACTGTCGGACTTGTGAATCTGGATTCGCAAGAGTGAACCTTAGCAGTAAACTTAGAAGATATATGTAACCTTGGAAATCTCTTCCAACAAGTTTGTTTGTTGCATGTGTGAAGTTTGTGAGGTTGTGCCCCATTGACACTAATTTACAAGAGAAGACTTTTCTTCGTTGGCCATTCACACACTACATTTTGGGACCTCAGCCAAGCTGCCGAAGGCAGCGCAGGCAGGCTCCAGCGTAGCACTCAGGCGGGCCTCAGCCAAGCTGCCGAAGGCAGCGCAGGCAGGCTCCAGCGTAGCACTTAGGCGGGCCTCAGTCAAGCTGGCGAAGGCAGCGCAGGCAGGCTCCAGCGTAGCACTTAGGCGGGCCTAAGCCAAGCTGCCGAAGGCAGCGCAGGCAGGCTCCAGCGTAGCACTT